>JAQQAC010010882.1:22159910-22310146 GCA_029783875.1 Phataginus tricuspis | reverse complement strand
TCTCGGTTCTCCACAGCCCCCAGTAACCATCTCCATCACTTGTCCTCACGCTCCTTTGCTCCGTCTGAATCCCTCTTTCACTTTGCGCCTCTTTGAGAGCAGGCTGGGATCATTGGAGACACCCCAGCAAACGCAGGTGACTCCTCAGAGAGGAGGCCTGGGCTCCCGACCTCGGATCCCGATGGCCGGCTCTACGCGCTTCATCAGCTGGGCCCTCTCTGGTCTCCAAGCTTCTCTGCCACCATCTCCAGTGCACGGAGGAAGTGGACAGAGGTCACTGGGTAGAAATTTGTAGAAATGCAAACTCCAATAAACATCTCCTCTGGATATTTATTTGTGCTTTTGGCAGATGAAAAGCATTCATGTAGAAACATCTATTTTTAAAAAAAGTCCAAAAACAAAATCCTCAACCCTAAGGTTTGATGTCCTGTTAAAAGTGTACTCTTATTGTTCAGGTTTCATTTTTGTTTTCCCTTGAACTTCCCAGTGTTTGGATTTAGAATTCTTGGTCTGGTTTTCTCCATTTTCTTAAGTGATTCTTACATCTTTGTTACTCACAAACTCTGCAAGCCTGTGGAATGAAGAAATACCTTTCTGGAAAGTTCAGATTATTTTTTAAACAAAAATAAGGGAGATACATATATTCTCAGGTACACACATTGCCGAGAGGGCCAAAGTTTCTCTGCCGTAGCAGCCAAGGGGCCTCGCGTTACCTGGAAGATCTTTCCGTGAAAGGGGACAGTGGTGCGGTCAGCTCCCTGTTTGCGATCCATTCCTTATCTCTCTGGACTAGAACCAAACTGGATGGTTTTCCAACATCACCTCAATTGGCACATCTGTTTATCTAAGAAAGAACCATCTGGGACTTGACAACTCCAGCCCCAGTGTCTGTGATGGAAAGAGCAGGCCATGGAAGCCGTCCTTTGAGTTGCCTGCTACTCAACTGTGCGCTGGTGTGCAAGGAGATGGCTGCGTGCCTGCTGCTGCCCAGCTGCCGGGGTGTGATGTCCACGGCCATGGCATTATCCTGGGAGCTCGGGGACCGTGACCCTTCTGCTCAGCTGCTGCTACAAAGACACACCCTTGTTTTTATAATGCAGACCCCACCACTCTTCCTCCAGATGGGCTGGGTGTGTGCAGGCCGATTTACTGATGGATCCAGTGAAGTGCCCCCAATGTTCCTTTCTACTTAGCCAGGCAAGCCAAGCGGCCCTCGCCACTCAGGCTGTGCCGAGACCTTCCAGCATGTCCGCCAGGAGTGTCAGTGCACACAGCGTCCATGTCGGCCAGGCCTGCTGACGGGGGCCTCAGGAGATGCCCCGAGTACTCACCACCCACCTGTTCCAGAACCACTGCCCCAGCCAGCCTCACAGCAGAGCCTGCCCAAGCCAGGCCACAGCCTCCTGCAGGAAACGCAGTGGTCCCAAGGAGGATGGGGAGTGGTGGCCATGAGGACAGGTCTCTCCAGTCATCAGAAGCCCTCTGGGTAGGTATGCCCACCCAGCTTCAACAGAAAGATCCCGCTCAGAAAGGAGGCCTTTTAGGCAGACATTCCAGAGGCCCTGGCAGAAGAGGCAAGTCATGACCATCAGCAGAGCACCCAAGGAAGGAAAGGCAAGTGGGTCAGAAGAAGGATGGCCCATGGGGACAAAGGGCATGTCATCAGGGAGGGAGGCACCCCCTCCTCCAGCAGCCAGCCACACGCCCTGCTCAGGCTTCTGCTTGGATAGGGGAGAGGCTAGCCCCCAAGCCACATGCTTCTGGTTTTGAAATGACTCTGGGGCAGCAGAAATGAGAGGAGGTGAGTGACTTCCCAGCCCAATGGCATTGTGGGGAACAAGCCCATGCAGGGGGACCCAGGCCCTCCCCAAGAACAATTAGCCTGCCACCTGAAATCCAGTAGTTTTGTGGCCACTGAGCACTACAGGAGAAAGGTCTTAGGCATGGGGTGCAGCATGTCTGGGGGACCTGCGGCAGCATTGAGCTGAATGCAGCGCAGCCTCCACAGGCTGTTGAATAAAAAGTACTGATGAAGCCAAGTTTTTGCCCCAAGCTCCTGGCCAGGGCAGCCTCACCCCAGTGGTGGTGGAGGGCAGGAAGCCGCATGCTCTGGGTTGGTCCTAGAGTGCACCTTTGCGGGATGCTTCCAGATGTGGGGTGGGGGCTTCCTTTAACCAGGGGCTCCCAGACCCCTTGCTAGCAAGGAGGAGACTCATGTCCTTGTGTGAGGAGGCCTGGGGTCTTGGAGAGTCAGGCAGCTGCCTTGGCTCCAATAAAGGGCCACTTGCTGGGTCTTAGCAGCCATGGGCATGGCTGTGTCTTTAGGAGCTCCCTGGAAACCTAACAACAGGACACTCCCAGGCAGGCCAGCCAGACACGGCTTGTGCAGAGAGAGGCAGAGCAAGGAATCCTTGCAGAACCCAGGGTAGGGGCTGTGGCTTTAATGTGCAGCACCTAGACTCAGATCCCTGGGGTCAGCCTGGGCAAGCCCACCCAACCCCCCACCTGCACATCCCTACAGAGAGAGGGCCGCCACCCCCCCTCCCAAGTCCACATCAAGCCTGCCAGGTTTGCTGAGTCAGGACAGGGTGCCACGTGAACCCCGCACATCTGCTTTGAAAGCTCCTGTGGGGAAGCGTGTGTCCTTTCCGATTAGGGGCTTGAGGGAGCAGGGCATCTCTCCTGAAGGGCAGTCAGGTGTGAGGCCAGGAATTTCCCTCGGAGGAGCAGGGGGACCAGCCCCACAGCCATGGCAGGAATTCAGGGCAGTTGCCCTATCCCGGGGAGGCAGGGGGAAGGAGGGTCTTCCCGCCTCCAGCAGGCCTGCTCCACTGCCCTCCCCCTCCGTGCTCGCTGCTCTCTTTAACTAAACACCCACGTGCACGTGGGTGAGCAGCCAGGGCTGAGTGAAGACACACACCTCTTTAAAGACATACACTAGATCTCTCCAAGACCTCAACGTACACTGGTTTAAAAACAAAAAGTGGGTAAACTGATTCTCCTTTTCTAGACGCAATAAATAAAAAGTATTCAGTGTGGTCATGTTGACATTGGGCATAAACTGTAAGGGTTCCTTATGTTCCTCTGAGCTGGAAATATGTAAATAATTCTTCTCCCAAGGAGGAGTGGAGGTTGAGAAACCTCATGCGCTGGGCCATGGGACTGTCCAGGGAAGTACCTGCTCTTGCTGGTGTGACTCATGCTTTGTGGGTACTGAACTCGAGGGTGGAAATGAAAGCTGGAACTTCCTAGTAAATTTGAACTTGGCAATAAAAGTTACCAAGAATGTGGTTGCTGCTCCGTGGTGCTGAGGTGGGGAGGCCACAGCCCGTCATGCGGGAAGGTTCTCTGCTGTCTGACCCCTTGGCCTATCATGGCTGCTTGGCGGGGTGCAGCAGTAGTCAGGTAGTCCCCAGTTCCTAAAAGGGAGGTATGGCTGTTCCTACTAGGACTGGGAAAACATCCCCATGTGCAGCCCACTCCATTCAGAAAGTGCTCCTGACCCTATCCTGGTGCAGTGACCTTGGTCTGTGTTCTGCATCCCTAACCTGTTGAGCAGGTGGTTCTCCATCTGAGCCTCAGCTTCTGCATCTGTGGAATGGGGCCATGGTAGCCCTACCTTGCAGGTGAGCACAGGGCCCGGTGCACAAGGGTGCAGGGAGTCTCTGCACTGCTGTGTTGAGCTTCTGAGCCAGGACAAGTGGGAAGGGTCCCCACCGAGGACAGAGATGAGCGACGTCCACGCTGGGGCTGGCACCATTCCAGAGTACACTGGCACGCACCAGTGTGAGCTTGGGAAATCCCTGGAAATGGGTTCACAGGTTCTCATGGGAACTTCTGACACTCCAGCTTAAACCTGGCGCAGAAAGCTGAGCTTGGAGTTAAAACCCAACTCAAATCCAGAGCATAAATAGGCCACCCCCTGCCCTGCACCACAGGTTGAGGCAGTACCAGTGGAAGGTGGAGGCTGGTGCTGAGGGCAGGGCTGCCCTCAGTGTCTGCCTCCCACCGGCCGCCAGCAGAGCTCTCTTCCCCACCTGGCCTGGGTTTATCTAGGCTCAGTTCCTCTGCTGAGAATGTGCTGGGCTCCCTGGGTTGAGGTTGGATCCTGCTCTGCACTGTGCCCTCTGGGTGCCCGGTTCTGGACCAGGGCCCGTCTATGGACTCACCTGTCCCCACAGCAGCCCTGCCTCAAGGGTGCATGGCCACTCATGCATTGTGACTTTAGTCTAAGAAAAGGAACTTGCTAGAAGTATACCCAGGAAGACTGGCCCCCAGACAGGTGAACTAGGGACAGCAGCTGTTGAGGGCTCCTTCCAGTCCCTGAGCCTTGCTGGGGCACCCAAGGGCCAGGCCTCTAACTGGGGATACAGGTGCTAGGAGCGAGGAGCAGGCGCCTGCCTGCACACGCCTACTGCTGGTGGGCTCAGTGACCTGCCCCAGGGCCCATGGTACAAGCCTGTGCCTATGCTCGCGCTCCCAGCTAGGTGGGAGACTGCAGCTGCTGGGCCAAGTGTCCCCGGGCGGTTTACAGAAAGAAGGAGGTAAAGCATCAATTCTCAGACATGAATGGGTGTCAGAATCCTCTGGAACCCTTGTCCACAATCCAGCACCATGCACACCCAGACCGCCTGGGGAGACCCTGGAATGGTGTCTGGCTGAAGGCCTTTTGAATGGCGTGGTCACAGACTGGGTGCTCAGCACGAGCCTCTCCTTTCCTGCCTTCCAGCTCCTGGGGAAATGCCATCTTCTCTCCGGGAGGCAGAGCCTGAAGCCAGACTCTGCCACTCCTTAGCCATGTGGCCACGGCCAGATCTCCAGTGTGTGCTGGGGTTTCCTCATCTGCAAAGCGAGGTGAGGAGCAGGGCTGCCTGGTCAGTTGTTAGGATGGGGGGATTGTGCCGGCAAAGTGCTCAGGGCAGGGCAGGTGGCCAGAAGGCCTTGGGGGCTCTCGGCATGTGACCCTCAGGGGCAGCTTCCCCCACCTCTTCCCAGCCTAGGCTTACACCCAGCATGGCCTGCCTCCTGTTTGGTGGCCTTTTCCAGGCTCTCGATCCATCTGTAAGTCAGACTGGGCGGCCCCCTTGCAGGGTTCTGAGGCTTCCCCCACAACATCACATGCCCGCCAGCTGCGGTTTCCCCACGGAGCCAAACCAGTGTCCAGGACGGCCTGATGGGGGGAAGCAGGGGGTGAGGGGCGCGGTCTGGCCTCGTGGAGGTGCCCAGAGGCCTGTCTGCACATCCTCAGGACACCTAGAAGGTGTGGGGGCAGGCAGTGTCCTGCCTGAGAGTGACCTCAAATCCTTCATCCAGGAAGACTGCTTCCCAGCTGACCACCCACTGGAAACCCCCTTCACTTCCCGTCCTGCCTCCTCAAGGCATCTCAGCAGTGGGAAAAAAACTTCTATATCTGAAGGGTTTTTCTTCAAAAGAGGATAGGTCTGAATCACAAAGCCAGGAGGAACACATGGGGTTGCCTGAGAATTTACTCGAGCGTGACATGGGGCAGTGTAAAGCCTCCCCACCCAGAACTTCCACTATGTGCCTCCTAGCCCACCCTGCTCGGGCCCCTGCCCATGCTCCTCCTAGGCTACATGCCACCTGGCCCAGCCTGATTTCCCTCCAGGACAGTAGTATGTGCCCCCCTGAACACACAGGTGCTGAACACCTGTTACTTCCTCAACTTCTGACTTATACCTTATAAAGTCAAGTTATGTAAGAGGGGTACTTTACCGCTAGAAACAGAAAATCAGTACTGCCTTCTGTCTTAATTTCCTAGGGCTGCCCTAACAAATTACCACAAACTGGGTGGCTTGAAACAACAGTTTACTCTCTCATGGTTCTGGAAACCAGTGGTCCAAAGCCAAGGGGCCAGGTGGGTGGGTTCCCTCTAGAGCCTTTGAGGGAAAATCCATTCCTGGCTGTCCACCAGCTCCTGGCGTTGCCAGCACTCCTTGGCTTGTGGCTGCATCACTCTTGATCTCTGCCTCGGCCTTCACATGGCCTTAGCTGTATGTCAAATCTCTTTTCTCTTATCAGGACACCAGTAACCGATATACAGGATGATCTCACTGCGGGATCCTTAACTTCATCACATCTGCAAAGGCCCTCTTTCCAGAGAAGGTCACGTTCACTGAGGGTTAGGATGTGAATATATCTTTTTAGGGGTGGATGGTGTCACCATTCAACCCACTTTAATTTTTGGCAAGTATGTAAATATAATACAAGCAAATCCATGTAATTACATTGTAACCACGTCCTATTACCTGCCCTCCACTCTGGGCCCAAGGCTCACCCTCTGTTAAAAAGGAAAGCCAACTAGTGTTGGAGATCTGTTAGCACCCAACCAAGACTTGCTCTTTGATGGGGTCGGGAGGGCTGGCCAGGGAGAAACAGCATCTCTGGGGCTCATTATTTAAGTCTGTGTCCCAGTGCACCTTAAAATCATCTCAGGACTCCTGATCAGAGATGCTGCTGTGGCACACACAGGCCACAGGTCACGGCGTGGTGTCGACGGTGGGTTCTGTTTCTCAATCTTCCTTTTCCAGAAGACTCACCTACAGGCGTGTTTTATTTGACCCCGTCTCCCTGAGGCTGGCTGCAGGGCCTGGCATGCTGCAGACACTGTATGAATGTGTGTGGGATGGATGGATAGATGGATGAATGGATGGGGCCATCCTTGGACACAGCCCCAAATTCCCAAAGACTGAATTCCATTCATGCGTCCATGCCTATGACCCTGACCTTCAGCCTCACCCCATTTATCTTCACTCTGGCCTCTTCCAGGCCTTCCCATAGTCAGCCAGAGACATTTGAATGAATCTGTCAGGGTCAGATTGATAAATACAGGAGTTCTGGGACTCTATTTTGCCACCATCAGAAATTCTGTGTTCCCCAACCCTCCCAGGTGTCTGACTGAGCTTCTGCGGCTATCTCCACATCCCTGGAACCTCACACAGGACCGAGTGGGCTTCCGAGCCAGCAGACCAGGTGCAAGTCCCTGCATCGTGACTCCCTAGCCACATGGGGTTGAGCACCCGGCTAAGCCTAGGCCCTCCCTGGCAGGGGCCCTGGTTGTGTAGATGCAGTGGCAGCAGGTAAACTGAGCACTCAGCGCCCAGCCTGGCATAGAGTCACCTCAGCCAGCCGTCCTCACTGATGAAGGAGGGGCTTTGGGGACCACCCAGTGCCCGGACGCCCCACAGACCTCTAGAGACGGCCTCTCCAGGTGGAGCTGAGCCATGGCATTCTTTTTGAGGACCCCAGCTGATTCCGAAGGACGGCCGAGGTGAGAACCAGCCCTGGCCACTCTACACCCCTCGCTGCAGCCACCCCCAGAAGACCCTCGCTCTTTCCAGGACAGGCCCCCTGCACCTGCCTTTCTTCTGTGAGCGCCACTCCCCGACCTGGGCACCTGTGGGGACTTCACGTCCTTCTGGACACAGCTTACTTGTCACCTTCCAGAGGCCATTCTGAGTTGGTTCACTGCTTTCTCAGCATCCACTTAGCCCCTTACTGGTGTTGGTCACACCTCAAATTATTTGTTTGATGCGCTCAAAATCCCACTGTCTTAGTTTGGGAACCCCCGAGAGCAGAGCCAGAGTTGAGGACCTGGGTGCTCTGTCCTACTAGGGGGAGATGCCAGGAAGCAGCCAACAGGGTGGAGGGGGTGGGCAGCAGACTGGCCACTCCCGGGCTGGTCACCGCTGTGGCCTCTGCAGAACCACATAGAAGGACCTCAGGACTGGCTCGGATTGTGCAGGAGGTTGAGCCTACCCACCACCCCTACCGCCTGTTGGTCTAGGTTGTCCCAGGGCAACAGTGTCCTTATTCCCCCAAGCTGTCCTGCCTGGAAGCCCGTGAGTTCTCAAGGTTCCTCCTTTGGACCGAATGAGGCGGCAGGCTGGCAGAGGGGGGCACTAGTGGACTCCCAACAGCTCAGCTGCACACATTAAACAAGGGCCATCAATGCAGCCCACCAGGGTGTCCTTTTTGGCCTGTGCGGGCTTTGAAAAAATAATAGAAGATTTTAGGAGTGGGGATCTCATATAAGTATCTGGATTTCTGCTTCTCTCTAAAAATCGTCTATAGGAACCATGGGCCACATTCTTCATGGTGATCGTCAGTCAGAAGTGAGTATGGACTGTTTGTTGTGCAAGGGTTGGCTCACCAGCCTTGCCTTCCCCGCCTGAGCCTGGGGGGGTGACTGGTTATGGGGGGCTGGCACAGTGATTTTTCCTTTATGCCAGACCCCTCACCCAGAGTGTGTGGCCCCCATGTCAGGCTTGAGGGGCTGGGCCCAAAAAGTAGGGCTATTAGCTGGGCCCGTGCACAGATCGGGCCTGCACCCAGCTGCCTGGCTGGAGCCCAGGCCAGGCCAAGGGGCTCCCAGGCACCTGCCTTCCCGCTTACAGGACGCCCGGGAGGCGCCGTGGGCTTGCTGCGGAGTGAGTGTCGGAGGAGGCGGCCCTGCCTTCAGCTCCCTCACCACCATCGGCAGCAGAGGTAAGATCCTCACAACATAAAATTAACCATTTTAAGTGAACAGTTTCAGTGGCTTTAAGTTCATTGACAGTGTCGTGCAGCCACCACCTCCATCTAGTTTCAGGATATTTTTATCAACCCATAGGAGACCCCGGACCCAGGAGGCACTCACTTCCCATGTGCCCCCCTCCTCCTACTGACCCTTCCGTCTCTATGGATCTTGGGGTTTGTAGGCGGAATCACAGGATGCGGGGCCTTTAGGACTGACTCACTTCGCTGAGCCTGTCGTTTGCAGAGTTCGACCCTGCCGTGGCCTGTGTAGTCTTGCTCTAGCGTCAGGCGGACTAATGAATGCTCCGTCGTGTGCATGGGCCACATTGCAGTCAGCCATCCCTCCGCGGATAGGCACTCAGGTTGTGTGGACAGAGCTGCTGTGAATACCCTTGTGTTTGGGAAGGCCGGTCTGATTGGGCAAGCACTTGCCGCCCACGTGCCATCCTGGCTTCATCCTGGGGATACGAGTATCCTGGCTTCATCCTGGGGATACGAGTGTGCCCTGGGAATCACTGCCCTCAGGGAGGCCAGGATCCACCAACAAATGGACAGATAGACCATTATTTCATCTGCACAAAAAGTACAGTGACTAACTTCTCAGGCCTCCCGTCTCCTCATCTGGCAAATGGGTCTAATGAGAGCAGCTCAGCTTTCTTGCCTTCCCTGGGTTCCCTATCCCCGCACACTCTTCGGCGGAGGGCAGAAACCACCTCCAGGCTGGGCTTGGCGTACACAGGGGATGGTGAGTAATTCCCTTCACCTGCTCAGCAAATTCTCAGGAACCGCTTGGAGCAGGCCGTATCTCAGTGTCTTCTCCTGAACCTGCTTATCTCCCATACTTTATCAACTCTGGGCTTTCTTGCCAATCTGCCTGGGCAGGAACAGCCCTTTTGGGGCCGCTGCTGCCAAGATAACTTGGGAACTGCACCTTCCATCTGGCCTTGGTGGCCTGTGTCACCAAGAAGTGACTGCAAAGCCCCAGTGTCCCCCCATCCCCAGCCTTCCTAGGAGGCCCCAGTAGGCTGAGAGGGAAGGTTTTGAACATTTATTCAACAAGCACTGATTGAACATCTACTACGTGCCAGGCACTGTCCTGGGCACTAGGCATCAGCAAACAAGCCAGACAAAACTCTGTGGCCCCCCTGGAGCTGACCAGCTAGCAGGTGAAGGCAAGCAATAAAGAAAATAAGTGCATAAGCCCTGAAGGGGCTAGTAAGTGCTGGGTGCACAGAAAATACAAATCGAGCATAGGAAGGGAATCAGCAGGCCAGTGAGAAGAAGAAAGGGGCTGCGGTTTTAAGCAGGGAGATCAGGAAAGGTGGTCTGGGAAAGGACATTTGAGCAAAGATTGAAGGAAGCAAGGGAGGGACATGTGGGGCTGCAGTATCAGGGCGGAGGGAACGGCTGTGCAAAGGCCCTGGGGCACTATGGGGGCCAGGTGGCTGGAGAGGAGCTGAGATGAGTAGAAAGATGAGGGACTGGGGATCCTGGGAGGCCGTTGGGGGGCACTTGCATTTTTCTCTGAGGAGATGAAGAGCCCTGAATGGATTGGTGAGAAGAAAGGGCCATGTCTTGGCCTAAGTTTTAACAGGACCCCTGAGATCCCAGAAGAGAAAGTGATCCCCTTTCTTCATTCCCTTTCAGTCCTTCAGGGGAAAGCAAAGGGAAGCTGCCTTACTGTCTCTCACAGCCACTGAAACATCTGCTGATCTCCCCTTTTAGACAAAGGAAAAAGTCAGTCCCCACCTCGCAAAACCCCAACAGGCAACCTTGGGCCTGAGCTGACCGCTTCATTTTCATTATACTTGTTTACAGTTACCTGCTCCTCCCAGCCAGCCAGACTGCTGTTCCTCCTGTGGCAATGTGCCGACAGGTCCTTTTCAATTAAAATGAGCTCTTCAGAGTGTTGGGTTTAACATCAGTTCATTACCCACAGGAGATGGCACCTCATACTTGTTAGAAAGGCCACTACAAAGGCAAGAAACAAGAGGGCCTGGAGGAATGGTGTGCGGCTGGGGGGCACGTCCATGAGCGCGGGCCCCGTGGCAGAGAGTGCCAAGGCTCCTCCCAACACTGAAAACTTTTGGGTACTTATCTGAAGGAAACGAAATCACTAACTCAAAAAACTATCTGCACCCCCACGTTCACTGCAGCATTTTCGTAATGGCTAAGGCATGGGAGCAACCAAAGTGTCTGCCCACAGAGGAATGGATAAAGAAAATGCGTATTTCTACAGTGGAATACTATTCAGCCACGAAAAATAAGGGCATCTTGCCATTTGCAGCGACATGGCCGGACCTTGAGGACATCATGCTAAGCTAAATAAATTGGAGGCAAATACTGTATGATCTCATTTACATGTGGAATTAAAAAAATATATCTCATAGAAACAGAGAACAGATCTGTGGTTACCAGGCAAAAATAGGAAAAAAGGGAGACCAGCTCTGTCTCGGCCCAGGAAGTGAGGACTGGTGTGGGGCTATGGGAGCCCAGAGAGGACGGAAGGGGCACAGCAGAGGCGGCTGGAGGTGGACATGGCCGAGAGGCACATGCGAGCAAGCCGAGGGAGCTTCCCGTGATGAGAGAGGAGAGCAAGCGTGGAGGGCCCCCCTGCTCAGAGGTGCACGTCCCATCTGCCCCTGCTTCAGTCATCCAACAGGCCCAGGAGCACACTGACCTGCCAGGCTGCCAGGAGAACTGGACCCTTGGGGGAACCTTAGCAATGCTTCCCATAGCCTGGAGGGCCCCCAGGACTGGCCAGGGGTGCAGACGCCACCGGGGTGGCAGAAGCCTCTCCCACCAAGATGTCACCCCTGGGAAAAGGGGTGGTGCAGAGAGAGACGGAGAAGCAAGAGTGCTGAATGGAAAGAGTTAACTGAAAGGGGCTGCATTTACCCCAGGGCAGACTGGACTGACAGAGAAGGTCCTCTGCCGTCAGGAAAGGGGATGACGTTGCCAGAGTTTGCACACTGGTGTCGTGACCATAATCCAAGTCAGCACCACACAGCCCTTGCCACTGCCCAGCCCTGCTCTGAGCATTTTGCACACGGCGGCTCCTTTCATCCTCCCAACCCCAGCAAGGCCCTGCTGTTCCCCGACTTCACAGACGGGGGAGTGTGTGCTGCCATGAGCCCCATGGTACAGAGGGGCACACCAAGGGCCCGAGAGGGACAGCCACCTTCTGAGGGAGGGTGGGGGCTGGGACCCAGGCCCTCTGCCCTCAGAGCCTAGGCTCTCACCTCTGCCAGCACCGCAAAACCAGGGTGCTCAGGGTTGCATTCTGCACACCCCGATGCTTGGTGGCTCCCTCCACAACAGTCCTCAGCCAGCCTGGGGTGGCTGTGAAAGGCAGGGCCTTGCCCACTTCTTTGAAGGAAGCCTCAGGCAGCCTGTTCCTAGAAGGAAGTCCCCCACCCAGTGCTCACCTGTTGGGCACCACTGACAGTGGCCCGGAGGGTCCTGCCACGTGTCTGCTTCCCGGACAGGATGGGAGTGGTTGGGGAGCCTCAGGCAGGGCTGCGCTGGTCCCCAGGGCGGGGTGGGGCTGGAGGCATCTGCTCCAAAGTCTCTTCCCTCCCCACCCACACCAGGCGGTCTCCTTCTGCCTCTGCTCCCTGCCTCAGTTTCCTCATATGATTCGCCGACACAACAATACTCCTTCCTGGAGTTGTGCAAATCAAACGAAGTCACATGGAGTCGACAGGGCTGTTTCAAGGAGCCTGAACTATCCTGAGGCCTGTGGGAAGCCCCCGTGGAGTTCTTAGGTGGATAAGATACAATACATAGGACTAACTTCAAACTCTGTACTGGTAAGCTGAAAGGAAAAGCAACCCCCAGGGGCCAGCGACACAGAGGGCTCAAAGTAGACTGCACGGGACCAAAGGCGGGCACTGGCACTTTCCGCCCACCTGGGGCTGTGGATGGGGTCTTGGGACAGAACGTGGAGGGGAACAGGAACGGAGAACCAGCTTGAAGACCTGAAGAGCTGCCCATGTGTCACTCTACCCAGCAGCCCAAGGCCATGGCCGCAGACGGGGAGGGGAAACAGCCTGG
The DNA here is from genome assembly GCA_029783875.1 of Phataginus tricuspis. NCBI lineage: Eukaryota > Metazoa > Chordata > Mammalia > Pholidota > Manidae > Phataginus > Phataginus tricuspis. The sequence goes on along the minus strand of JAQQAC010010882.1, from coordinate 22,297,555 downwards.
TGTGAGAAGCTAAGAGTCTGAGCCTGGGAGGGAGGAGGCTGGGCAGGGGGCTCTGGGATCTGGGCTGATCCCACCATGAGTTGCTACACTCTCAAGCCGAGGGATCAGGATGAAATCCGGTCTCCAGCTACTGAGCCCGCCGAACCCCAGCCAAAGCAGAACAGGGAAGCATCCGGTCCTGAGGCCCTCAGGCCACCCTGCACGGCCGCCCGCATGCAAGCACCAGCTCTCCCTGCTCCAGAGGAGCTCGCAGCACACCTCAGGAACCACTGGAGATACCCCACCTTCGGAGGGTCCTCACCTCGGTGGTCTCTCCCAGAGCACTCTACTGTCTCTGGCACCCGAGGTCCATCCGAAGTCGCGGGCATTACACCTACCCAGCCCCCTTCCTGTCTGCACTCCCAAATCCTGGGAGAGCCGAGCTTTTCCCAAACGCCTTGTGGTATGTGTACTGAGGACTTCACGAAAGGGCTGAGTTCTCCGCCTGGGTCCACAGGATGAGGAACAGGGAGCGGGCCTGTAGGCCATGGGGACAGTAAAGTCACTGGAAGTCTCCGAAAGATCTCCAAGACCTGGAGGGAAGGTGCCGGCCTTCCATGGAGGGAGGAATGCAGGTCTGGGAGTCCTGCCTAACCTCAAGGGACAGTTGGCCTTCATGAGGCAAATTCCCAAGAGCTGAATGTAAAGAAGCCTGTGATGCGCCCAGGGACCCTGTGGTCATAACCCTCACGGGTCACAGTCTGAGGGTGAGGCTGACCTTGTCAGGAGTATATTACCACGTAGCCCTCGAGCTGTGTTGGGGTGCCCTCAGGCTGTTACAGGAGCATGGAGGAGGGGTCCCCAAACCTCGAGATGGTGGTAGGTCTGGATTTAAATCCTGACTCCACAGAGTGGAGCTGAGGCTTCCTGTGCCCCCGTTTTCACCTCTGTGTGATGGGGGCGATAATAGCCCTCCCTCCTGGGCCCTGGGAGGATCGCAGGAGAGACACACTCAGCAGGGCAGCGCGGGATAGACCGGCCAGGGCAGAGTACCTGGGCTTGTTACTAATGAATGGCTGGCTGGCCCCGCAGATGAGTCACCCGAATGAGCCACTATGATCGGTTTAATGCGATGAATGGACAAACAAGAGAAATGAATCAATGAATGGAGTGCTCAGTACCTGCCCTCCAGTGCCGCAGAGAGGGGCCTGGCCCTGGGAGGGGACGGGAGGGGAGGCCAGCCCTGAGTCAGAACCAGGTCAGAGGCCAGCGATAGGCCCCCCACCTGTGGCTCCGCACTTAATCACTGCCTGATGATAACACACCGAGGGGCCCAGCAGGAAACCCAGAGTCACGTTCCTGAAGGCGGGCCAGCAGTCATTGCTGCTCACCGTGGCCCCCCCACCCCAGCCCCTTCCGGGCCTGGCAGACAATGAATCAGGGCTTTTCTGGGGGAAATGAGAACCAGCAGACTCAGCAAGGAGTGTCCAGCCTGGCAAGTCAGGGGCTGTGAGTGGGGCTGGGCATGGTGGGAGAGGTCTCCTGGTGCCTCCTGGACAAGGGGACCCTGCCCATGGCTGCAGAGCTTCGAGGTCCCTCTGCCCTGGGCTGACTGAGCTCCTGGGTGCTAAGCTCCACCCACCACAGTAAATAACTGATGACAAGCAAACATTTATGGAGGCAGGCACCGTGCCAAGGGCTGCCATTCCTGCCCTCATCTAGTCCTTCCCACCTGCGAGGAGGCAGCGTCTCGTGAAACTCTGGACGGGCCCCCGTCCCACTGGGCTTGACCTGCAGCAGTGGCCATCCCGCGTGTCCCCGCGTGTCGTTGAGCTTCAATGTCTGCATTGTGCAGAAAACTGAGGCTCAGAGGGGCTCAGCAGCCTGGAGAGGGGGACTGGGAGATCCTTGGGGAGCACTTGGGGAGGAGGGCAGAAAGGAGGAGGCAGTGGCGAGGAGTCTGGGGACACAGGGCTGCCTCTTGCCGTCCCCAGCAGGGGAATGGGCCACGGGGCTTTGGCCGGCTGGAGGCTGGGCAGGGGCTGTTTGCTCTCTCGCCTGGACCCCTTCGGGAGGGTGGAGGTTGTGCCTCCATCCACCCCGTCCTCAGGGGTGACCCTTACCCGCGCAGAGCCTCCCTGGGGGGCTAATTTGCATATGAAAGGGGGCCCAGGGAGAGGGCCCTGCCAACTTGAAGGAAGGGGTCTGCGATGGTGGTGGAGCTCCGGCGGAAGTGAGTCTAGTTTTCTCGCCAAGGGTGACTTTCTAGCTGTGACTCCAGGTCCGGGGCGAGGCACTGATGTAATCAGCCTGAGGGCCAAACAGCCCTGGATGGTTCTGGAAATTTGGAGACCAGCCAGCCTCAGAGACACTGATGCTTTCCGTGGAAGGGGTGGGAGGGAAGGAGGCAGCCCCGGAGCAGTTTTTCCCTCCGCCTCACACCGTGGTCACAAGCAAACCTTTCCCTCCCCAGCCCATGAGCTCAGGGCTGACTCAGGTACCACCCCCACGCCCCCTTACCTCATGGATGGGGCATCTCCAATCTGTGTTTGATTTAGTGCCTCACACACACACAGGGTCTCCAGGGAGTCCCACCATAAGGCATGAGCAGAGGCTACTCTTTCTCCATCTTTCAGGGAGCCAGGAACAACCAGAGAAGTTGAGTAACCTGTCCAGAGTCACACAGCTCTAGGAAGTAGAGTCCGGATCAGAACTCAAAAGCAAAGGATTCTGGGCTCTTGTTCTTTTGGCTGTGCAGATCTTGGCTACCACTATTTGCTGAAATCACAGACTTGGTTAAGTTCATTACAGCCGGTCCATACCATGGACCATTCATTGGCCACTGAAATGGTCATTTGGAATATTGCTTCCTCTGGAAAAATGCCCATGGTGTGTTCTTAAAAGGAAAAGCAAGTTGCAAGAGTTTGAAAACTACAACCCTGTTTTCATTCATTTAGGAAGAGTTTGCATAGAAACATGACCAGCAACCAGAAGACAGTTGTATGCTGTAATGCTGGCAGCGGTGACCCTGCCAGGAGGGAGAGCAGGGGCCTGTGGGGAAGGATGAGGCTGAGCCCACCAGGCCTGGTGCCCCCAAACTACCCTGCCTCATCTGTGATGGTGGCTCTTGGGTCCTGGGAAAGGGGGTGTCTACATTGATGGGGGTCTGAAGGACTCAGAGCAAGGAAGAGAGGTCAGTGTCCAGGTGGGGAGGCTCAGGGGCCCTATAGGAGGTGGAGGGTCTGGGGGGAGGCAGAGTGGGTGCCTCAGCCTGACTCCTTTGCCTAGGATGCCTCCCCTTCCACCCTTGTCAAACCTGTCGGTCCTTGAGACCAGCTCAGACATCCCTTCCTCCAGGAAGCCTTCCTGCATGTCCTGGCCAGGCACTTGCTTTCCTCAGCCCTTCTCTGCATTTCTCATGTAGAATTTAGTGCTTCTGGCCTCTTCCCCTCAACTCTGACCTTGCTGAGGGTCATGGACACAGCTACGTAGGATTCATTTCTGTAACCCCAGCCCCTCCCGTGGGGGCTGCTACGGAGCCAAGCCCAACTCTCTCCTGGTCGGTTCACAGCCACTTCCAATTGTACATTTCCCTTCACAGGGCCCTTTACATGCCTTACCTCACCTAGTCTTCTCCACAACCCTAAGGGATGGAGACTGCTATTCATCCCCATTTTACAGATGCAGAAACTGAGCCTCGAGGAAGCTAAAGAGCTTGCCCCAAGTCACACAGCCAGCAAGTGGCAGAGCCAGGCTCCACACTCAGGTCAGGCTGTGTGTGCAGGGTGTCTCAGAGAATGCCAGCCTTCCTCCATGTACCAGAAAAATATTAAACTCCAGTTTCTCTTTCAATAAGTGCCATGAAAAGGCCCGAAGCATGGGACCCTGGGGCAGATGTGAGCTCTACAATGTCAGTAACTGGCATCTGTGGTGCCTACCCTCATAGGTTCTCCTCCATGCCAACCCTGAGAGGTAGGCATGAGTATCCTCATTGTAGAGATGGGGAGACGGAGGCCCGGGAGGTCCAGGGTTCCAAGGTCACCTGGCTCTGATGAGGCTAAGCCCTGGCTAGCTCTCCAAACATCCAGTTTCTGAGCCTGGCCTCAGCATATGGTGTTCTGAGCCCCACCCAGCCCCTGCTGAGGGACATCTGAGAAATAGGCTTCCTGCTCAAAGCCAATTCCGTTTTCTTTCGGGAAAGAAGCTGAGGGAAACTGGAAAGGGACAGAGAGGGGGCCAGGTTGTAGACAGGCACACTTCCTGCAGGAGAAAAGTCTATCCAGCACTTCTGGGAAGCAGAACGGCTCAGAGATAGCAAGGCGCACTTTGACCCCAGTGGAGCACCCGGCTGTCACTATTGACAGCCTTTCCTTCCCGGGGGAGGCAGCTGGCCTGCTTGGAGTCAACATTTCTGATGTCCAGGTGTGCCTGTCTGGCCACCTGTCAACCGCCAGACAGGGTGCCCAGCCGGAGCCTCGGCCAGTCGGCAAGGTGGGCAGAGGGGGTGCAGCCCAGGCTGGATCACCTCAGCTGAGCCCTGAGCTGGCTGGCCAGGCCCGGCGGGGCTGATGAGGCAATGTGAGTCCTGTTTCCTGTTACTGTGGCTATGCAAATGGGGGGAAGTCGGGGCCTCTCCAGGGGCAGGCTTCCCGGAATGATGGCATCGATTGTCCCGAGAAACCTGGTCCCAGTGGCCCCATATTAGTAGATGGCTAATGTCCCTTTCTCTCCTGGTGCTGCTCCGAGGCGGAGGCTGCGCGTTGCTCTGCCAGCCTGTTGGGAACACTGGCTCCAGCCCACCTGGGCCAGCCTCCGGGAGAGCCAGGGACAGCTTGCACATCTCTTGCCTTTATCCCCAGCCCGTTGGGTGGGGAGCAGGAAGCAGAGGAGGCCTTGCTGGCTCTCAGGCCCTTTCCCAGAGACTGCCACACCCCTCCCCTCTGTTTACAGAGGGGGAAACTGAGGACACCAGGCTGGACCAGGGACTTGCCCAGCTGATACCTCTCCCACTCACCAGGATGTGCCCCAGAAACAATGGCAAACCCTGCTTGCCCCCAGAAGCCTGCTGGGTTCCCTCTCTGATCCCTGTGGCCTCAGCAGCCTCAGGTCCCAGCCAGAGCCAGGCCAGCTGGGATTCTTGCCACACCCTTGGCTGGCCTCCTGCCCCCAGTCAGGCTGTCCAAGGGGTCCTTCTGCAGCTCACATCTGATCAGATCACTCCACTGCCCTGGTATCCAGCCCTTGCTCAAAGCTGGGCCCCACAGATGGCCCATAATCAGTCCCCTTCTGCCCTGGGTAGCCTCATCTCTTAGCAGCCCTGCCTCGTGCATACGCTGGGTGATGCCTCAACTCCTCAGAGTTCCCACTTGCACCTCTGTGGCTTAGCTTAAGCTGTTGTCTCTTCCAGGGTTGGCATTTCCTCTGCCTTTGTTTCTTTAACTCCTATTCATTCTTCAAGATGGCATTGCCGCCTCCAGGTAGCCTTCCCAGATACCCCCAGCAGAACCAGGTGCTCCCTCTGGTCTCCCCTGCCCCCTGTAGGGCATGTGCCACAGTGGGCTGTCATTACCCCTGTAGCACCTGTCTCCTCCCCTGGCCCGGGGGCTCCTTGAGGAGCTGGCACAAAGAAGACAGGGAAACACCGACAGATATGACATACTTAGGACATTCAGCCTACAGGTTGATGAAGGTGAAGGGTGAGATGAAGGAGCTGTCAAGGAGGGAGTGACAGATACCCCACAGTGGGGAATGCTAGGGTTCAGGAAGACGTAGACATTTTGGTTACCTTTAAGCCCCGGCCCTCTGAAGCCTCTTCCCGCATTTAGGAATCTCAGCCCTGCCCACCATGGGCCCTGAGGCAAGGCGGAGCCCCCTTCCTCTGGAGGACCCCAAATAGGCCACACCCATTTTTCAGGCTCCCTTGCTGCTCCGGTGTGGCCATGTGACCCGGGCTCAGCCAATCAGAGGTGCCCACTCTGGTGCTACAGGGAAAGGATCTGGAAACTCTGGAGGGAACCTCAGTACAGAGTTCAGATGGGGAAGCTGCGACGCCGGGACATCACCACGCTGGCTCGGTGGTGGAACTGGAGCTGGGGTCTTGCCTCCCACCTTTTGCCCCTGGTCTTCCCGGGGGTTCCGTGAACACCCCAGTTATCTGCTCAGTATATTCTTCTGTGTAAATGAGCCACAGTTTGGATTCTATTGTCACCAAGAACCCCGGACGCTTTTCTGAGAGGGGCACCACTGGCACCAGCCTTGAAGGAGGAGTCAGTGCTGACAGGAAGGACAGGAAGTGCATTCGGGGTGCAGGGAATAGCTGACCAGGGTCAAGGCTGGGCTTCAGGGACAGTGTAGGAAACTTGGGGATGACTACTCATCTGGGTTTGGATTATGGGGTTCGGGTGGAGGATGAGGTCAGAGATGCTGACAGGGATCAGATCTAAGACTTCTCCAAATGCCAGGCTAAAAGCAAACCCGGACACTATCTTTCAGGCAGTGGGGACCAAATATGTGTTTTAGCTGGAGTTGTGACTTGATCAGATTTGTGTTTTAGGAAGTTCACTCTGCCGCTTGCTAGGAGGAAGCTGGACCAGATGGGGAAAGACTGGAAGAGCAGGAAACCAGGAAACCAGGAAGGAGACTACTGCAATAGTCCCAGCAGACAGTCCTGGAAGCCAGAAGGAAGATGGAGGTGGTGGTGATGGGCCAGGTCAGAGGAGGACTTCAGTGTGACTGATAACAGGGAGCCATCAAAGGTTTGGGTGACCAAAAAAAAAAAAAAAAAGTTTGGGTGACCAGCCATGCCCAGAAGAAAGTGCAGTTTGGACCCCATGGCTGCCTGGACATAAGTTCCAAATATTGCCTTGCCCGTAGGAAGCCCTGATTGCTTTTCAGGGTTTCCTCCTCAAGGATGGGTGCTGGGTGCCTCCCAGCCAAGCTGATACAGACCTTCAGGCGTGATTTAGGATTGGGCAACAGGTCCATGAGCTCCATTCCATTGCAAAGGCTGCCCTCCACCGTGGGGTCTGAAGGAGGGGCAGAACCAGAGGGCCACCTCTGCCCCGTGAGAGGGACTCACATGGGGCGGCTGAGGGTCTTGGAACCTGTGAGGAAAGGTCAAAAGGGTTGGGGAAATGGGGACAGGGGTGGCAGAGCATCCAGCGGCTGCTCCCACCCAGGGTGGAGGTACAGAGGAAGGGGTGGGCAAGGGTGTAACATCTCAGGGCCGGGGGGCAATGGCAGATGGATGCCAAGTCTAAGTTTACCTCCCTTAACTCCAAGCAGCACTGGCCTCCTCCCTGGGAGTCCTTGTGTCTCAGCCCTCGAGGGCAGGAAGAATATCTGGGTTCTTTTCCCACTTTACAGATGTGAACTTGGGAGCCCAGAGTCATACAAATCTAATTTGATTTTCTTCCCCAAATTTGAAAGCCAAATAGGGCCCGTGGGACCCTAATGGGCTCTCTGCCAGTTTCTTAACCTTGTGGTGCCTCAGTTTCCTCCTCTGGAAAATGGCACATGTGCAGCCTTCGGCCTAATACCTGGAGAACAGTAAGTGCATCCCTGGGAAGCCGTCCACATTCCTCCTCCGCTCTCGGATGGCCCCCTGGGAACCCGCCCTTTTTGGGAAAGAGTAATTTCCCTTTGCCAGTGGGACTGAGTCCTGTGAGACAAGGGTAAGGGAAGAACCAGGCTGGGGAGGGGGCAGGGCCCACTCCGGGCAGGACTGGTGAAAGTGGGGACGGGGGCCTGGTCCCACTGGGGTGGGGTGGTGTGGGGGTCACGCCTGCATGGGGGGACCACGCCCTTTTTCCTTAGGGGTCTCCAGCACGTGCCTCCTGCTCTGAGCCTCTCCCAGTGGGTCGGGGGTATGGGTCGCCTAATCCTGCGCCGCCCCGCAGGTGAGAAAGCCAGCCCAGTGCAGTGCCTGTGTGTGGGGATTGGGGAGCGTTTAGGGATTCCACCCTCCTTGGCTGTTGAAGGGCTTCCAGGATCTTTTACCTCTTCCTCCTCCCCCTGCTGCACCCAGACACTGCTTGGGACGTGTCTGACCTCAGACTGGACCGAGAGCCTCCCCGGGAAGCTCTGGGATGGTGGGGCCAGGAGTGGGGCTTTGCCCAGGGGCCCCAAGGGCTCCTGGACACAGCAGTGAGGAGCATTCTGGGATGGGCCGTCCCTACTCTGAGCCTGCATGTGCCCCCAGGATTTAGTGGTGGCTGTTCCCCATCTCACACCCAGTTCTTCTGCACAGCCTCCTAGCATGTCCTTGTCCCCTTTCCCCCTGCACCCTGCAGCCACCACCCTGGTCTGTGCCACTGCTTCTTACCTGGTGACCATAGCGACAGCCTCGGACCTGATCTCCTGGATGCCATTCTTCCCCCAACAAACCCAGCCCTCCCCACGGCAGCCTCTTGCGCCCTTTCAAAACCTGCCCCAGATCACACTGCTCACTGTCCGCCTTGCCTTGCCTGCAGTCAGGACGGGGGTCAGGCTCGGGCCTGCCAGGCTGGGTAGAGGACCCCTGCCCCTGGCCACCCCCTCTCTGTGCTCCAGCCCCACCCACCTTCCCTTTCCACATGTCCCACTTGCTGGGACCCTCCTGCCCCAGGACCTGTCATACATGCCGGTTCCTTGCTCTGGAGGAACAGTCAGTTGGAGCCAAGCAGGGGCTGCCCCACTTAAGCCCTCTGCTCCCACCCCCCACCACCTCCCAGTCTATCACTGGTCATTGTTTCAGACAAGATGCATCCTTCTCAGCCCTGGTCTCCATCACACAGAGGTTCTGGGCAGCGCTGGGGGCTTATCCGGCCCACCGTTGGTTCATTCTATCCGTGTCACCTCCCCATACCTGGAGGCCACTGAGTTTGCAAACTCCAAGGGCTGCATTTATAAAGTCCCCTCTGGTGCCATGTGGACAGTGGTTTGTGGACAGAGGCTGACAGGTGGCCGGGAGCCCAGGGAGAGATGAGGGCAGCTGTTGGGATAGAGAGAAGCAAACATTTTTCCAGAAACAATTCAAGGTCAAATTGAGTGCAGGCGGCAGGCTCAGCAGACACTGCTGCGCCCTGCCCGGCGCCCTGTGCCCTCCCCGCCTCCTCGAGCAGCGGCTGGCACCTGCCCGTCCTCACCAGAGCACTATTTGCTGCCAGCACCAGGTTTGCCTGTGCCTCGGGAGTCAGGGCAAAGGGGGAGTTCAACCCCCCACCTCGGGGTGTGCCTCACCGGTCCCAGAGAACCCCTCATGCACCGAATCAGACCCCCTGCGGTGTGACCCTCGCTGCTCCAGATAGCCGCCTCCGCAGCCTCCAGCCCCGTGCACGGCCTCCCTCCCCCTCCCCCTGGGAACACCCTCATCTCTTCAGTCTGCTTCCAGGGAACCCACACTGAGGACCATCGCAGAGCAGGTTTAGGGACCGAGAGGACGGGAGACACTGAGTCTGGGCTTGGGCCATCCCAGGGGCAGCTGTCCCAGGATGGGGCGCACGGGCCCGGGGCCTGAATGGGGGCCACGAGGGCTGCACAGTTCCCTTGTGAACAAGTAGCTCTATCGGTCACGTTGCCAGAAGTGCCCTGGGTAGTTCACCATCTAGAAAAAAAAAAGACCCCGTTCGCAGCAAGTCTCCCCTCCCAGTCAGGGGCTGACCGGCCTTTCCTTGGTCCTGGCCAGGCGCCGCGGAGGCCTGGACATCTGCACAGCGCAGAGGGGGCCAGATGGGGGCCTTCCTGGAAAGGGCCTCCCAGGGGACAAGGCTGGTCCCAGAAAGCGTGAGTCATAAGCCCAACCCAGAGCAGCCCGATGGACCTGCTCCCCTCGCCCCTGGCAGCAATGCCTCCCAGCACTCGCCCCAAGGGATGCAGCCGCTTGCCCTGCCTGGAGGCAGGGCTGGCATGGCGACCCCCACTGCCGTCTCCACCTTGATCCCGGGCAGCCTGGAAGCCCCACAGGCTGGAGGACGCACCCATTGGGAGAAGGGAGGCCATTCCTCAGGACTTGCCTAAGTCACATGGTGACCCAGCCTCAGCCCGGCTTCCTGACACCTTTCTGCTTCACTAGGCCGATGCCCCGCTTTCCCACGTGGGAATTCCCCGGCCCTGGCACCCTACAGCGTCATCACAGTGTGTGGTGACAGTCATCCGAACACCCTCTGGGCACAGCCAGGGGAGAGCCACGCTCAGGGTGGACTGAAGCCCAGGACACCCCTGCCGCCAGGGTTCCTCAGTCCCCTGCACCCCGCGACCTTCCCCCTCCCTCTAAGGAAAGCCTTATGGTGGGTGGGCCCCTGCCCGGCCCCTGCTAGCTAGGAGTGCCAGGACAAGGCCGGGAGCAGCTCGTGGCGCCCCCTGGGGCCCTGGGAGAGGGGGCGTGCCTTCCTCCTGGTCCGGGACCACCAGCTCTGCTTGTGCCCCCAGGCCTGGGTGGAGGAGCGGGGGACAGCAGGCATGGGCTTCCCCAAAGTCAGGGGTGCCCCCTCACCAGCGGCCCTGCACAAGGAAGGATGGGGGCCTAGATGGGCAGAACTCCCAGAGTGGGGAGTCTCTCTTTCTGCCTATAGTCCCCCCCAGCCTTCATAACCCTCTCACCCAGCTTCTACCCTGGGAGGCTGGCAAAACCATGCCCTGTGGGCCACCGACCCCAGCCTGCCTCCAGGGCCAGGAGCAGAGGGATCAGTGGGTCCCTCCCCTCTCACAGTCCAAGACAGGATCCTTGAGCCTTATTTATTATAATGGCCAAATGTATTAAGTGTTTATGCCTGGCACTCGGCTGAACACTCGGCCCTGTTATACTGATGAGCTCCGTTTTTCAGATAGGAAACTGAAGCTCAGAGTGGTTAAGTGACCTGTCCCAAAATGCACAGCTATGTGGTGGGGCCCCTTTGTCACTCTGGCCTTTCCTATTCTTCATAAGCCCATCTTGTAGGTTCAGCCACACATATCAGGGAGGCTCTGGAAGCTTGAAAAATACTTGTGGGATGAATAATCACAGCTGCTACTCTCTGAGGGCTGCCAAGCTTTTATTTACTTATTTGACATTCAGTTGATCTTTATGAAAAAATGATTCAAAAGGATAAAAGTACACGAGGTCTCTACCCCTCCCCCCGCCCTTCAGCCACCCAGTTCCCTCCCTGTTGCCAGTTTCTTATGCTTCCTTTGAGAGATAGTTAGTGCATTCACTGTTAGCATACTAAACATACTGTATTAGTTATCTGTTGCTGCATAAATTACTCCAGAACTTAGCAGCTTAAAATATCAATAAGCCTTTATTATCTCAGTTTCCGAGGGTCAGGAATTTGCAAGGGACTCAGCCAGTGGTTCTGGTTCAGGGTCTTGCATGAGGCTGCAGTCAAGCTGTCGGCCAAGGCTATGGTCATCTGAAGGCTTAAGTGGGGCCAGAGGAGCCACTTTCAAGATGGTCCATCCACATGGCTGTTGGCAGGAAGCCTCCGTCCTCACCACATGGATGCTTGAGCATCCTCAGAGCATAGCAGCTGGCTTCCACCAAGCCAGTGATCCAGAGGGGGCAAGGTGGAAACTGCAATATCTTTTGTGACCTGGCCCATATTTTCACCACATACTATTCGTTACAGGTCATCCCTAGTTGATGTGGGAAAGATCGACACAAGGGCATGAATACCAGCAGGTAAGAATTATTGTGGGTCACCCGGAAGCTGGCCCCCACACATCTCCTCCTGCGCCTGGCTTTTTGTCGCTGAGCAATGGTCTTCAGAATAGTTCTCTATCAATATGCATAGAGCCACTTTATTGTTTTGCATTCCACGTGGGTGCACCATGGTTTATATACCTGCTCCCCTAGCGAGCCCTGCCTGTGGCTTATCTTGCTGTTACAGTCGGGCTGGGAACTGTCTTTGTACAGGAATCATTTCCAGTCTCTCCGGAGGAGTAATACTCGGGGATGGAATGGTTGAATCCAAGGCTGGGGTGCTTTGAAAGTGTAATCATAGTGTCTGATATTTCTTGGGTTGAGAGATGGAGACCATAGGTCCTCTTCTTGAAGCCGAGCAGGCTTCTGATGAACTCACCCAGAGTGGGTTGCAGAAGTGATGCTGTGGACATCTGACATAAAAGAACACGCCGGTCCCACCTTGTTGACAGGGACACTGGCTCTCAGAACCCTGACCGCCAAGCAAGGCTGCCACGCGGGGAGGAAGCCAGGACGCCTGGAAAGGCTGTATGTGAGCGCAACTATCACCGGTCCCAGTAACACCCAGCCTTCAGCTCAGGCTGGCAGAGGTGCCGCGTGTAAGTGAAGAAGCCTCCAGGCATTCTGAGTCACCCTTCCAAGCTGAGGCCTTACCCTTCATGAGGCAGAAATAAATCATAAAAAACCGGAATAAAGGGAACGGGCCTTTTTCACGCGTGCCAGGCATGTAACACGTCTTTGCTCATTTTGTCCTCCCAACAATCCCTCAGGACAGATGTTATCAACCACATTGTACAGATCAGGAGGTTAAAGCTCAGAGAGGTTCAGCAACTTGCCCGAGACCTCACAGCAGGCGACAGAAAGAGCTGAGATGCTGACTTGGCTCTTTCTGACCAGAGCCCCACCCCCACCCCCACCCAGGTGCAGGGTTTTCTACTGAAGGAGAGAAGCGGCTCACTGTACGGAATGTGCAGGCTGAACAATATGGAATTTCTAGACCTGAAGAATACACTAGGTTAGATCCGAAGTTCCATGCTGGGGCCTCCAGAAGCTATTTTTGGCAAAACCCACTTGGAAACTGCGCGTTTCCTCTCCCACCAATGTCATTAGTCAGGGAGGAATACGTAAGCTCTCTGTTCATGCCAGGAATTCTGTTCATGGAGAATCTTGATGCCCAGTGGCCCCTCTGAGTAACAAACAATATGACCGGAGGCAAGCTCTCTAACGTGGAATTCTCTGAGAGCACTTTGCTGGAAAAGTAGGTAGGAATTCTGTTATTTGGGTGGTTTCCCTCCTGCTGGTGGTCGGTGGTATTGCAACTCACCTCTGTTAGACAACAGGGAGGTGAGCGAAGCAGACACACAAGTGTGATCCTCGGAGCAGGGGACACACTTCAAAGGAAGGCTCAACAGAGAGGCAGTGCTGCAGAGTGGTTAAACCTGCAGTCTCAGGAGCCAGATGACCTGGATTCAAATCCCTGCCCAGCCACATGTCAGTCAGGAAAACAGAAACCACACCAGGTATATCCAACACAAGAAAACGATTACTTTACATGAATGATGAGACTATATAGAAGATGGTGAAGCCACCAGAGATTAATATCAGCAGGAAGCCAAGAATCCCTCTTCTCCTAGAGGGAAAGAAGGGGAGACAGTGTTAGCAGAGCCCAAGAGCTGGGGCCGCCACTGGGAGGAGGAACGGCGGTGGAACTTTTCATAAGGAGGGACTTCTGCACACTGTGGCGTGTATGGGGTGGGGCCACAGAGGAGTCCCTGCTGCTGCAAACCATGCCGCCTGAAACACAGAGGGCCACTCCTCCCTTCTTCCCACCCTCCAGGCTCCTGCCATGCCTCCTATTGGCCAAACCCAGCTGGAAGCCCAGGTGCAAGCCAGCCTGGGAAATGTCATTCCTCCCCAGTCAGAGGTGAGCAAGGGATGACCTGAGCACCAACAGCAGTGCCTGCCATCTGCTCCCCAAGTGCCACCTCAGCCCAAGTGACTTCCTGCTGGGGGCTCTGGTCTCCTCCTCTGCAAAATGCGGATAACATCCTACCTCACAGACTCACCATGAGGGTCAAGAGACATGATCCCGGGAAAGCACCCACCCAGGGCCTGGCCTGGAGTAAGTGAGCATTTCAGGCTTGCTGGGCTGTCAGAGGAGCACCGCCGGCCCCCCCAAAGGTACCAGTGCTGCCCGGGGGCTGTGCCCACAGGACCCAGCTCAGATTGAGGACGGGGGGATTAGGAGGCTTGGCTTTGCAGCAGTGACCTCTTTCCTGCTGCCACCTTTGGTACACAAGTGTTTCAGAAGAGGCTCTGCTCTCTAAAACCTGTGCGTGCGTTATGTGTATGAGTGATGGGTATGAGGGAGTGTGTGTGGGATGTATGGTGTGGGCTTCGTGGGTGTGGTGTGTGTGAGGGTGTGCTGTATGTAAATGACAGGTGTGGTGTGTGCGCAATACTTCTGTGAGGGTGTTGCATATGAGCGTGCACGGCGGGTGTGAGAGCATGTGTGTGTGTGTGTGTGGTGAGTGTGAGCCAGGCTGAAGGGTAAGGATCTGGGCTGCCATCCTTCTGAAATCCAGCCCCAGAGGGGCCTTGGGATGGGACAGCCCCAAACCATGGCCTGCTGGCTTCAGTCTCAGGGCAGAGTTGGGGGCTCTGGGGCATTTGGGGACCAGGGTTTCCTGCTTGACAGTAAGCTGCCTCTTGCTGACCGTGTGACCTTGGCAGTTCATGTAACCTATTCTGTGCCTCCGTTTCCACATCAGCAATAAGGGGATAAGTACCAGCCCCCACAGGATGGTCATGTGGATTCCAGGGTTGGTATTTATAAGGTGCTTGGCACTGCAGGAAGGCATGAGCTGGGGCATCAACGACTCAGTCGTAAAGCTCACGCTGGAAATAGTTATCTATTTGCTTCAATATATGTGCAGAATTTTATGTTGCCATTTTCACTCATTGCTGTAATTATTTAATCTAAAGAAGTGATCACAACTCCTAATAGAAGGACTGGAATTAGCAGGGCTGACCATCCTGAGTGCTTGCCGGGAGGCAGAGCGCAGGCACTCTCATGCACCCAGGGAAGGGAAATGCCTCAGCCCTTCTGGAAAACTGGCTGTGTCCACTAAAGCCGACCGTATACGGGCCTCAGGCCCCAGGGACCCCGCTGCTGGGGATTCACCCGAGAGCTGAGTGCCCCTGCCCTCCATGGGCAGGAATGGGATGTTTGGAGCAGCATGGCTCACAATATCCCTGAACCAGAGGCAACCCGCGCATCCACCAGCAGGGGAATGGATAAAGAGTGTGGTGCGGCCGCGCGACGGGACTCTAACGCGGCACTGAACAAGGAGACGCTCCTGCAGTTGCACGACAGGGTATTGGATGAAGCTGACAGGCATCACGCAGGGTGAGAGAGGCGGGACTCAAAACTTCACACACTGTACGATGCCACTTCTCTGAAGGCAAACCTCGTCCGTGGTGACAGAAACCAGAGCCGGCGAGTACCTCTGGCAGGGAGGAGGAGCAGGGTGGTCTGAGGGAACCTCCTTGGGCACCAGAAATGCCTTACAGCTTGACCCAGGTGGTGCTCCAGGGGCACGCACCTGGGCCATGAAATACCAAGTTGAATGCTCCGCCCGAGAGCATGCTGCTGATGGCATGTTTTACCTCGGTGGACATTGTACAAATGATTAGAAAGCATCGATGGGTTGCAGGGGTCATAGGAAAGAAGGACTGACACAGGCTACATGCGAATGAACCTGGAAGTCGTCGTGCTGGGAGAAGTCAGAGACAACAGGCCACCCCTTATGATTCTGTGTGCATGGATTGCCCAGAATAGGTGAATCCATAAAGAAGAAAAGTAGCTGAGTGGTGCCAGGGCCTGGGGACAGAGGGAATGGGGATGACTGCTCATAGACACAAGATTTTATTTGGGGGGTGGGAGGTAAGGAAAACGTTCTGGACCTAGATAGAGGTGATGGTTGTATAATGTTGCGATGTACTAAATTGCACATTTAAAATGGTGACTTTTATGGTATGCGTATTTACAACAATTTTCTAAAAAGTGACTGATGGTAAAACAAAATAGTCGAACTTCCCTCTGAATCCTCACAATGCCTCTGCATGTGGTGCCCTATATTTCCACTTTGCGGGTGAGGGAGCTCGAGGCCCAGAGAGGTGAGCGACGTGTCCGAGGTCACACAGCCTCCCAGCCCTTGGCTGCGAGCGAGCGCCCACCACGGCAGGAAGCGCTCCTGGAAAGCAGGCCGGCTCTGAGTTCCTTGTAGAGATCAGAGGAGCCACCGGATCCTCCGCCCAGGGCAGAGGTCCCCGCCCTGGTTGCAGGTGATACCCCCCCCACCGTGAGTGTGGGGTTGGGACACACAGGTCTCAGCCCAGAACAGCATGTCTTCTTGCCTTGTGGTCCGCGGTAGGCTGGGAACAACCTGTCCTCACTGGCTTCCTGTCCCCTCCCCTCGCTGCCTGCTAGCCGCTGACTGCTGTCCCCAGCCTGCGCTAGAGAGGCTGGGCTCTGAGGCTCCCAGCAGGGAGTGGGGTGGTCCTGGCGCCACCCGGAGCTGAAAGACCATCACAGCTTACAAGCCACCTCCCCCTTGGCTCTCCCGGAAAACTTTGTTTTCAGTTAATCCAAGTGGTATATGGCCGCATGATAAGAGCATAAAATACAGCGAAGCAGAATGGGTGCCCCACACCTAGAAACAGCGTGGGTAAAGGTTTCCCTCCCTCCTTCCCTCCCCACCTCTCCCCCTTCCTTCCTTCCATAAACATTTATTGAGCACCTCCTGTATGCCAGCCACGGCTCCAGTCACTGAAGACACAGCAGCGAGAAAACCAAGCCGTTGCTATAGTACCATTTACCTTCTGGACTTTCCGTGGGGGAGTGAGGGAGGGCGCGGGGGCCAACTATAGATACAGACAGTGGAGAATACAAGCTAAGATGTTTGTTGAGCACTTTCTCTGAGCTGTTCCACCTGCTTTACATATACTAACTCAACTAATCGTCAGGACACCCCCATAAAGTAAGTGATGTTAGCAAACAGAGGCCCAGAGAGGTGCAGTGACTTGCCCAAAGCCACACAGACAGTCAGTGAAAGAGCTGGGATTGAACCCAGGCTGCTTAACCACTGCACTGAACTGCTGCTAGAGACAGTGGTGGCCGGTGATAGGGATGTTAATGAATAGGTTTCTCTTTGCGGCACAGGCTTGAGTTTCACTGGCTGTTTGTCTCGACAGGTTTTGTCAGTCCCCCGATCTCTGAGCTCATCATAACAGACACAAGCAATGTGTACGTCTGTATAAAGTCAGCAGTGAAATGTCCTCCTCCCCCAGCACCATCCCGACGGTCTGGGGCTTCTGGCCAGGCCCACTAGCTAGGTGGGTCTGCCTGGGTCAGCAGAACTCCCCATCTCCCCAGGCCCAGGCCCGCAGCCCCTGGGGCCCAGCCTGATGTCTCTCTCTCGCAGCATCTGCAGTCCCCGCTTCTGTCACCCACAGCTATTCTCAGCCTCTGACCCCTTTCACTTTCTGCTCTGCCTCTTCCTGCCTTGGTGGTTCCCCGCCATCCCCTGCTCCCCCTTGCCTGCCCCAGCTTTCTCTCTGTGCCCCTCTCTCACCATGAATGGCCCTGGCTTAGCCCAAAAGCCATAGAGGAGGCCAGATGCAGAGCACAGTGAGGTCTGGGTTCAGATCCCCTCCTGGCCCCTTCCTGGACGCATACCTTGGCAAGCCTCTTCCCTTTGAGCTTCGAGCCCCCATCTAGAGAGTGGGAGGCAGCCCATGCTCATCCTGCAGGGCCCTCGGGAGGATGGGGTCTCTCAGGTGAACTTCCCAGGAATCTCGTCCCAGCGTAGGAGCCGTTGCGGAGGAGCTCGGCAGCCTTCCCACTCCAACTGTACCACCCCGTCCAGGCCTGTGGGCTGGGGCGCTGCGGGAAGCAGTAACACTGGGCAGCGACACGGCCCTGGGCTGGGCTGCAATTCTGCTCTGCTTTGGCCAAGTCACCTCTCCTTCCTGGGCCTCAGTTTCCACATCTGTGAAATGAGGCAGCGGGAATGAAAGATGAAGAGTCACTGTGCACAGCACAGTGATGATTGCAGGGCTGGAGGAGGCCCAGGGGACCCTGGGAGCCTGCACAGTCCCTTGCTTGGGGTGAGAAGTGGTTCTGGGAGAGGGGACACCTGAGCTGAGGCTCCAAGGACAATGGTGTTCCTGTCTTAGAAGGTGAGTGGTCCAGAGGGAAAAATCAGCAAGTGCAAAGGCCCCGGGGCAGAGGGGCAGGGGGAAGGGAGAGAGGCTGGTCTGCAGGAACAGATCACACAGCCTGCTAAACTCAGTCAGACTCTGCTCCCCGGGCAGTGGGAGCATGGAGGGGGTTTTCAAGTCTGTCTCCCACCAGACTGGGGGCTTCCTGAGGCAGGGGCCGGGCCTTATCCATCTTTGCGTTTCCTGCATCTAGCACAGAACCTGCACAGAGTGGGCAGGAAGATGAAATCAGTGAATGAATGACATTTCCTGCTCCTCTAAAAGGCCTAGCCTCCCCTGGGTAGTTACCTGTGTAAGGTGGTTAGTTCCCTGTATCAGTTAGCTATGGCTGCATAACCAGCCTCCCCAGATTGGTTGCCTTAAAACAAGCATTGCTGCTCTCCTGCGTGTGTTCTGCCGGCAGGGTAGGGCTCGGCTGATCTTGGTTGTTGCACTCTTGGTATCCACAGTCAGCTGGGGCTGGCTGGTCTCTGGCGGCCTCAGCTAGGACGGTTTCTCTCTGCTCCGTGTGGCTTCCCCTCATGCCCAAGCAGCCCACTTGGGCTTGTTCTCATGGCTGATGCAGAGTCCTGAGAAAGCAAGTAGAAGCCAGAGGGCATCTTGAGGACTAGGCTAGGCGAAAGCATATCACTTCACCACTTCGACTGCTTCCTGTTGGCTAAAGCAGCCCAGCTTGTAGGGGTGGGGACATAGACTCCTTAAGAAGAGGGGTAGTGAGGTCATGTTGTCAAGGGCATGGCACAGGGAAAGTTGGAGAATTGGGACCATTTTTTGCAATCCATCTGACACATTCTCCAATACTCATTCCATGCCGGTTAAGGACATTTCAGCCCTGGGCCAGTGACTGTTTCAGCAGCGGGCAGGTAACTCAGTTCTGGCCTGGGACATGAGGAAAGTCTAGGGGGTTTTCTGGGAAAGGGTTCCTTGCTCCCAAGGAGTAGCTCCAGGGAGAGAGGGTTTCTGTTTCTCTTTGGGATGACCATTTGGAACTGCATTGCCCATGCTGGGACCAGCCTCCAGTGATATCAGAGTAGAGAGATGGAAGGAGCCTGGGTCCATGATGGCCTTGTGGAGCTGATGAATCAACCAGTCCAGAGACCCCCTGCCTCTGGACTTCCTATTGAACAAGATATTACATTTCTAGCTTCTTTAAGCCACTTTACATCAGGCTTCCTGTTACTTGGACCAAAGGCATCCTCAGTGATGCCCTTGGGCCTCTTCTGGTGTCTGTGAGTGTCCTCTGCCTGAGTGCACCAGGCCAGAGCTCGGGCGCTCTAGGCTCTTCTCGCCAGTGATGCTGGAGGGAGGCTCCCATGTGCAGACCCAAGCTTCTGCCTTTGTTTTGCACAGGGGCCTCTGCCTGCCCCGTGCACCAGTGACCCTCAGCCCCAACGGCCAAGCCAGCCTGGAGTCAGAAGCCCCAGCTTCTGGTGAGTTGGGCTCTGCCCTTTTTCACTGTGCAACACCGGGCAAGCCTCCCGACCTTTCTGGGCCTCGGGTCACTCTTCCATGAAATGAAGAAATGAAACTTACCTTTTGCACGGTTAATGCTTAATGATAACAAGTTGAAAACATCTCAAAAACTCTGTCAGGCAATGAAAATTTGCATCCCTATAGCTTTTTATAGTTTCCAGTTTGCTTCCTAGTACCTACACTATAATAATAACAACAGTGTTGATAAGAGCCAACAATTATGGAGCCCCAGCTCTGTGGCAGGCACACTACTGAATGCTTTACAGGCACTGCCTCCTTTAATCCTCCTGCCGCTCCTCTGCTCAGAAAGCCCCTGTGCTCCCATCTCACTCTGAGCAAAAGCCAAAACCTTTCAAAGATCCACAAGTTCCTACATCATCTTATAGCCCCCCCACACACCTCTCTGACCTCATCTGCTCTTTGTCCCCTCACACACATTGCACCAGCTACAGCTGTCTCTTTCCTTGAACAACTGCCTCAGGGCCTTTGCACCTGCTTTTGTTTCTGCCTAGAATGCTCTTTCCATATCCAAATAGGTGGCTGCCTCACCTCTTTCAGCTCCCTGCTTCTCTGAGAGGCTCCCACTGACCATCCAAATAACCTATGCCTGGCGCCTCCTAGCCTCCCGCCTGCTTTATTTTACTCCATAACCCTTTTCGCTGTCTCACATACTCTTTACCATGATTAACAGTTACAGTCTGTGTCTACCCCTGCTAGACTGTAAGATCCTTGAGGGCAGGGAACTTGGCCTATTTTTTTCACTGCCAAGAAACAAGAGCCAGGAAAAGAGGCTGGCACCTAGTAGGTACTCAGTAAATGTTTGCTGATTGAATGAACATGCCCCTATGAGGTTAATGCCAGTGTTGTTCCCATTTTCCAGCTGGAATACATGAGCACAAGGAATAAAACTTGCTCCCGGTCACACACCAGAGGGACCCATGATGGGACTCTAACTCAGAGCTGGCAGATTCCAGGCCTTGGACTTCAGGGCCAGGACTCACACCCCAGCACCTGCCTCAGATCACCCCCGTCCTTGCTCATGCTCTGCTCCTGAACCTGCCCAGTGGGGCCTGATGCAGGGCCAGACTCTAAAGTGCCTTTCCTGTTGGTACCTCTGCAAAGTCCCATGTGTGGTGGCATGTGACAGGGGGACAGGGAGATGCCGGAGGCTGGGAGCAGAACAAGGGGTCACCCAAATGAACAAAGACCTTTCTAAGCAGCGAGCAGGTGGCAGGAGGGAGCCCCAAGAGGCTGGGCCAGCCCCAAAGAGGACAGAGTCCCTCCCAGCTCAGGGATTGGAGTGGGGGCTGTTCCATGGTTGATTCAGGCCCCAAACCCTCCGTGAGCCCTGCTCTGGGCCCCTCTTGGGCCTAAGATCTCAGGGTGATTCAAACTTGGATATCAGAGTGGGAGTTGGAGACAAAATAAGATTCCTCAGACCCCACAGATGCATGTTGGGCCCTTCAAGGGGGGTTATTTTTATTTCACCTCAGTCCTATCTGGATCCTTCTGCTGGAGAGTGTCTCCCCATTTCACAAATGAGCAAACCAAGGCTCAAGGTGGCTACAGAGCCTTCCCCAGGTGATTGGGCCAGAAAGGACTCTATCTGGGTCGATGACAGTGGTAATACAATGTGACTCCCAAGACCAGGTTGTAAAAGGCCTGTGGCTTCCGCCTTGGCTCCTCTCGGCTCACTGGCTCTGGGGGAAGCCAGTGCCGTGGGGTGAGGGCACTCAGGCAGCCCTGGGGTGACACCCTTGTCGGGATCTGAGGCCCCCTGCCCACAGCCATGTGGCAGAGCCCCCTGGGAGGCCTCTCAGCCCCAGCCCAGCCCTCCGATCACCGCTGCCCCAGCCGACCTCTTCACGTGGCCTCCTGAGAGACCCTGAGCCAGAACCCTCCAGCTGGGTCATCCCCCAGTTCCCGACCAACACAGGCTGTGCAAGATAAGTGTTCTTTGTGCGAAGTAGCTCTATGGGTTTTCTATTGCTGCAGAACAAACTGCCCCAAACTTCATGGCTTCAAGCAGTGCACATTTATTATCTCACAGTTTCTGTAAGTCAGGAGTTTGGGATAGTCTGGCTAGACTCTCTGCTCAGCGTCTCCCTGGGCTAAACAAGAGGTCGGCTGGGGTTTCCATTCCCATTTGGAGACTCAAGGGAAAAATCTGCTTCCAAGCTTAGTCTTATTTCAAAATTCAGTTCCTGCAGTCACAGGACTGAGGTCCCCAGTTCCTGGCCAAACATCAGCCGAGGGCTGCCCTTAGCTCTAGTGACCCGCGGTCCATCCACATGGGTCTTGTCTGCCCTCCACCCAGCAACAAACCTTTCTTGCGCTTCACATCTCTGCCTTCTTCTTCTGGCCCCAGCCACAGAAAATGCTCTGCCATTAAACGACTCCTGCGATGAAGTTGGGCCCACTGAATAATCTCCCTTTTGTAAAGTCAACTATGGGGCAAAACATAACCTAACCATGGGAAACAAAACCCATCATACATGCATCCTGGGGATCAGGTAGGACGGTGGGAAGTGACAGGGGCTGTCGTAGGGTTCTTCCTACCATAGCCACTAAGCGCTGGGGTACCTTGTCGCAGAAACAGAAAATCAGTGTAGTAATTGGTGAGCTCCTGCAGTATGGAAGCTCATGTCCTTGAGTTTGAGAAAATGTCTTCCCTCCGCTTTTTCTGTTCTCTCTTTCATTCCTAGGAGTCGGCTAGTGTGTCTTGGGGAATAATCCTCTCATCTCCTTTCCTCTCTTATTTTTCACCTCCACCTTTCTGAGAGATTTCCTCCACCTTCTCTTCCAGGGCTAACGACGTTTTCCTTTCTGTTCTCCTCTCTCTAGCTCTTTCTCGTTCTCTGTCTGTTCCTTTACAAAGCCTCTTGCTTCGATGTCTCGGAGAGATTTTGGTTTCCCTCCTTTCCCTGCATCGGCTCTGTTTTCTAGTTCTTTTCCTCTGCTGATCTTGGTCTTGGACGTTCATTTTACAGGCTTGCCTGGAGTGTCTGGTGAGCCTCAGCTCCGCATGCACATTGAAGAGCAGGAAACTGGGAACAGGTCCCAGAAGCCCTGTGCCTGTGGGCATGGTGTGTGGACAGGTGAGTCTCACCCAGGTGACTGGGCAGGAGCTGGCTGTCACTGTAGGAGCCCAGAGTCGGCATCTGAAGTGTCTTCTGATTCTCCAGGCTGTTTCTCCCAAGGGGACCCCCCCCCCCAGCCTCCTGCTTGGGAGAACACAGGGCTGCCAGCTTCCAGGAACCAAGCTTGGCCATGGGGCATCTTGCATGTGGCCTTTCTCCTTACCTTTCGTGTCAGGACTGGTCCCACCCCCAATTCAGCCTACTGTCCTCAAGTTCAAGAATTCCACGGTTTTTATTTAGATGGTATGTTTATCAGGGGTGTGAGGTGAGAGGCTGATAGCGATCAGAGGGCTAAGGACTGCCCCCATCTTATCCCTTGGCCCCTCTGCGGTTCCAGATGGTGAGGTATAAAAATGAACCTGACGTGCTCCGCGATCAAGGCTGAAGACCTGCTGATTTCTGAGCACCTACTACTATGTGCCTGGCCCCGCATCAGGATTGGGTTTTGCCCCTGAGGGGACGTTTGGCCATGTTCAGACACATCTTTGGTCTCACAAGTGCAGGGTGGGGGTGGTGCTACTGGTGTCGGTCAGGTAGAGGCTCCTATACAGCCTGCAGTGCCCAGGACAGCCCCCTGCAGAGATGACCCAGGCCCATGAGGCATTCGGGCCGCGGTGGAGAAGAAGCCCTGACCTGGAGTGGTGAGAGGCATGCCCCTGACTCACAGGACAGAAGCCCTCCTGTGGTCTGGGGATCATAGGCCCCATTTGCTGGATGGGGGCCTGATGGCTGAAGCAGCCACAGTGGATCTGGAGCAGAGAACAGCCCGGGGAGGGGGGATCCACTCTTGGCCTGTGCCAGGAGTGTGTGTGTGCCGGGCCGGGAGCCACATATGCCCACCTTCCTGCCCAGTCCCCTCCCTGCCTTCTGCCTCTGAGGGAGAGCAGAGGGTGATGAGCCGGCCCAGACCTGTGGCTCTGCCTGACGTGGGTCCTCACCAAGCCATGTGACAAGACCAGGCCACAAGAAAGAGGTTTCAACAAGCGTTATCGCTTCCTGGAACTCCGACTCGGCGACTTCCCCGAAGACCGGCTGTGCCTGGCGGGCGGGCTGTGCATGGCGGGGACCCGGCTGCCCCTTTCCTCCTCCGCTGTCTCCACAGCTGCCACCCTCTATCTCAGTCTGACTACCTGGAAATACTCCACCCCTCTGGATCCAGCCCCTACCAAGTGGCTGTCAGCTCAGCAACATCCCAGGAGTGGCGGGGCAGGACTGGTCCAGAGGGCGCTTCCATCGGCCTCTGGGATGCTTGGGCCAGGCTATGCCAGGCTGGGCGCTGGGGGTGTCCAGAAACCCATCCCCTTTCCTCTCTGCCCCTGACAAAGCCAGTTGGCAACCAGGCTGGGCACAGATTTGCCTCAGTGTTACTAGCAGCAAAATGGACACAAATCTCCCACCCCACTTCTTCTGCCCGCCAGACCGGGACCGCTTGGCAGGGAGGCACATGATTTCTGTTTCTGTCTTGCTGTTTGGGCCTTGGAAATCCAGAGAAGGGGAAAAAATCCCATTTTGGCGGGGATGAGGGGTTCGGTCAGAAACTCGGTGTTCTTGAATGCCATATCTCTCGGTGGCTGGGCTGACTCTGGAGTAAGTCACTTCCTCCATTCACCAGTTCACAGAAACCCCAGCCATAAATATAGATCTGGCCCCAATGGGGCGGGGCAGTGGACTCACGGGTAGCCAGATTGAGAGGGTGGGGAGGAGGAGGAACCAAGGACAGAAACTGAATCCCTGAGCGGGCAGAAGCGTACAAGACTGACCAGTGGGGTTTCCTTAATCAGTGAAATGAAGATGCTATTAGGTGAAACCATAGGAAATTGCCAATACTCTTGTGTTTTTGACCTGCAGAAATGGCGATTTCATGTGATTCAGCCTAGCAGGACTATTTTGAGAATTAAACAGGACACCATGAAGCGCTTACTTAGCCCAGTGCCTGCGTGGAGTCAGCGTGAAATAAAGAGTAGCCTTCTGCTATGTTATAGCACATACTTTATATCTCCTATCTAATAATGTATCACCAATGATAACTGGACACTAAACATTACCTGTTCCTTCCCCCGTTCCCCCTTGTCAAACCCATAGCAACTTCCTTTTATTGAGGGTGTTGTGTGTGCCCAGGATGGGGGTGAGCATTCTCCATGGTCACTGACACTCAAGGTCACCCATGATTCCTGAGCATGAGCCATGTGCACACATGATGTGAGGACTCAGCATTGACTACACAAGTTCCAGAAGCCAGCCCTGTCACCATGGGTCACTTCTCTCTGAGCATCCTTGCTGGGAAGGTCTGACTGCCAGACTCATGTGGGCAAGCCACGCTGTGCTCCCAGTTAATCTTGAGCTTACATCCAACTGTAGTGTTAAGGCCAGAAGTCAACCTGCATTGGTTAAAAGCAATTGATTTTAAGCCCGAGCTAGGACTCACATTAATGTCCGAGATGTCACCCTGGCACCTGCTTAGTGGCTTAGTCCGGGACTCACGTCGGATTCTGATTCTGTTGTTCAGTAGGCTCTGCAACAAGCGCACGGCCTTGAGAAGGAATCCAGGCAGGTGGAAGGAAGGCCAGAGCTGAGGCCAGAGCTCTGTGGTGCACCACTCAAGACCACTTAGCCAGATGGTCTGTGTGTGTGTGTGTTTTAGCCACTGACGAAGTCAGAGCCCCTACCTGGATGTTGATGTCTCTGTCTGGATGCAGACCTCACTAGGTCTAATTTTATTTTTGCCACATGTTAGCTGTGGGACCCTGGGCAAGTCATTTCACTTCTCAAGGCCTCAGTTTTCTCATCTGAGAAATGGGGATAATAACAGTCCTACCCCCAGAGTGGTAAGAAGGATTAACTGAGAGCATGTGTGAAGCCCCCAGCAGTGCCGGTACACAGCAGCATGTGCTCAAGTCGTGAAGACCAGCGGAGCCTGGAACGTTAAGCATCAGCGTGTCCCCGGGGCAGCGATTTGGCAGAAGTGGGGTGAGGGGACGCAAAGCTGTCCATCAGGGACTGTAGCATGTGCACCCTGGGACAGCTCCTCAGAGGGCCAGCCTCTCCCTCTCATAACAAAAGTGACTTCCCTCTCTTGTATTTCCCACCCATGAGAAAGGAACAGACCCTCAGTGGACAGTGGACAGCCTTCGATGAAATGACATCACAAGGTCAAGGCAGGACCCCTCCCCTGCTGGGGCTCAGCTTCCTCGCCAATCAAACGGGTAACATCCTCCCTCCCTTGTCACCCAGTGCCCTGGAAGGCTGCTTATAAAATGCTAAGTGGAAAAAGTGGGTTGCAAGATGGGTCATAAAGAATGGTGTCTTTGTATTTTTTAAAGCAAAAATATGTATATCTGGAAAAATCAGGAAAAAAATATATTTAATACATGATTGGCAGATTCTTTGAAAAATTTAAGAACAAATGTGACAATTGAAAAATAATGTGTACTGGTGGGGGATGCTTAGAGGGGGAGACTGTGCATGTGTGGGGCCAGGGGTTATGTGGAAACCCCGTGCTTTTGATGTGAACCTAAAACTGCACTAAAAATAAAGTCTTTTAAAAAATGGGAGGGAGTTTTTTTAATGTGGATTTTTTTTTTCCCCAAAGCAAGAAAAGCAGGTAATTAAGAACAACCTTGAATCAGGACGCATGAGCATCTGCATTCCAGCTCTCCTTGAGGACGGACAGCGAGAGGGGATCACTGCAGGCCCAGCTCCTGGCAAAACTCGTCTCACCTCTTCCAGACTGGAGAGTTGTTTTATCCCTTCTGAGGATGGGTGTTTCCATTTCACTTGCTGGCCCTTCATTCCAGTCCAACCTCACCTCTGGCCCTCACCACTCTTTAACCCCGGACTCTTGGGGTTGCAAGTGACAGAAACATAACTCAGACAAACAGAAAAAGGAAATTTGTGGTGTGTATAGCAGGTAAGTGCAAAGATGGATTTCAGGCACGGCTGCATACAGGGGCTTATGCAGTGCATCAGGACTCGGTCTTGTGTTCGACACACTGGGCACAATGGCTGCCAGTGGGCCCCAGTTTAGAGGAAAGACTTCCAATTTGTTTCAGCAGAAAAGTCCCGGGAGGGTCTCTCATTGGTCACTTTGCGAATGTTGTTCCCTCTGTCTGAGACACCCTTCCCCACGGAGGCCGCCCTTGTGGACTCCT
Source organism: Phataginus tricuspis (assembly GCA_029783875.1). NCBI lineage: Eukaryota > Metazoa > Chordata > Mammalia > Pholidota > Manidae > Phataginus > Phataginus tricuspis. The sequence continues at coordinate 22,270,874 of JAQQAC010010882.1, read as the reverse complement.
TCCCATTCATGTAGGAAGACTCACAACTCCCTGACTCCCCATCTCCCATCCTCCTTGCCATGATTCCTAGGCCTAATTAGTTATTCTTTTCTTGGTGCCCACCCCCCACCCTCCAGCCACCTTCCTGTTGGAGCCTGGTGATGCTGAAAGGGTGCCTAAGTCCTTTATCTTCTAACTCTCTGATCCGCTCAAATTCATTCCTCCCTCCGCAGCTGGCACACAGGAGGCATGAATAAGCATTTGTGGGATGAATGCATGACCCGCAAGCTTTCTGGGGGCCCCCAAACTCTACTGTGGTGCCAGCCACGAGGAGGGGGCTCGGGTGAGGGAGGAAGTCCAGGCTGCAGCTGGAAGCCCAGGCAGCTGATTTCTAAGAAAACAGCTGAGGGACAGGAAGCCTGGGGCAAAGCTTAGGATGGCTTTTACTTTCAGTTTTCTGGGGCTCGGACAGAGTAGGTGCCCGAGGTTCTTGATAGCGAGGGGAGGATGTTGTAGGTACCACTTCCCAGGGTCAAGGACACAACACCACTTTAGGACCAAGCCCAGAGCCCAGAGCCCAGAGAGGCCCTGTACGGCCCCAGCCACAAGCAGGGGGCTTGTGAGCAGAGCAAGGCGCTGCCACCAGCTTCCCCTTCATTCATTCACCCTTTACTTTATACATGCCTTGGATTATTTATTCCCCCCCTCGCCCATTCATTCATTCACTCACTCACTCACTCATTCATTTGCCCTTCCCTCCATGTGTCTTTTCTGTTATTCTTAGGCCCTCTCTCTGTTTTCTCCTGTCTTCCTTCCCTTTTTCCCTTCCTGTGCTCCCTTACCCTCTGCTCCTCTCCATCTCTGCCTCTGCTCCATCCCTTCCCTCCTCTCTCTCTCTGACTCCCCCCTCCCTCTCTCTTGCTTGTTCTCCTCTCTGTCTCATTGTCTTTCACTGGCCCAGCATTCCTCAGACTTCACCATTCACCCAAGACCATCTTTACCCCATTTCCTAACCAAATGCCCCCTTCCCAACTTTTAAAAACTCTTTAACTCCCTACTTGAGTCTTGTCTCAGGCAATCATAGCCACAGCATCCCAGCTTTAATGTGATACATTTTCCCCTAGTACGTATTGACGTAAACGTGAGAGAATGTTTGCCAGTCTGTGCCTGTCATATGCAGTGGGAGCAAGGGGTGCCAGGGTGGTACACCCGCACCTCGGGGAAAGGCCGCCTTACCGCCTCCCTCACCCATGTGCCTGTACATCTTCCTCGCTCTCTCTTGCTCCTCAGTTTTGCCTGTCATTATAGGATTGTTATTCCATTTCTAGAGAGCTTTCTTTGTACCAGGCAAGTTGCTAAGCACTTTACCTGTATTAAGGCATTCACTCCCCTTAATAGTCCTGGGAGTTGGCAACAATAATAATGGGGAGACTGAAGCACAGAGAGACTAAGTAACTTGCTTGTATCACACAGCTAACAAGATGGTCCCTGCCCTCCTAGCACTCAGCAGTCTCAGAGAGAGGAAACCTCTTGGCACTCTGACATGGGCTTTAGAGGCAGGAACAGAGGCAGTGGGAGCGCAGCACAGTCAGGGAGGGATTCCTGGGGGAGCAGTGGCTGAGCTGGGCTTTGAAGGTTGAATAGGAGTTTGCCAAGTGGAGAGGAAGCAAAGGAAACATCAAAGGCTTTCCCTGGCTTGCTCAAAAGGCCTAGGAATGATGAGAAATTAGGGAAGGCAGAAGCAGATGGGGAAAGGGAAGGGCACGGTGTGGGGCTAGAAATGTATGCTGGGGCCAGATGATGAAGGACCTCAGCTCCCACGGGGAAGGGTGTTGTAGGCACCAGTTGGGAGCCACTGGAATGCTCTGGAGTCATCATACATGGCTTCTGCTGCTTTTACTTTTATGTTTACCAGTTGTGAGAATATAGACAAAGAACTTGACCTTTCCTGGCCTTAGTTGTCTTGTCTAAGACAATAATGGGTCCCACCTAAAAAGTGCTAGGTAAGGGGGTGCTAATTGTAATGCTCCTTGCAGTGGGAGCTAAGGGGGGTGTGACAGGGTAAGAGGTGATGAAATTTACTATTTGGGTCATCACACCCCGTTCCCACCTAGTGCCTGCAGAGGGGGCTGGGGCCTACATCTCTGGTGCTCAGTTTCCCCACCTCCAATCCAGTGCATTCCTGCTCCTGCCCACCTGGCTGGGGGAGCCTGGTGAGCCCCTGCCAGCCGGACCCGAGGTGGTTTCACTTTGACCCACGTTCTAGGAACTGTGACCCTTCCTGTCACCAAGCTAGCACACAAGGGACTTAGGGAAAGATGAGACGCCTGACCCTGAGGAGCCCCAGGCTGAGCATGTCAGGGTTTCATTTCCAGAGACCCAAGCTGGGGGGGACTGGGGTGGGGACAAGGCCACCCGACACAGGGCTCAGCCGGCCCTGCTAACCATGCCTCTTATTGACCATGTACACTTAATACATTATAATTGCTTCCTTTTAATCCTCGATTCTCTGTGAGATCCAGACGCTTACCCAGCTTCACAGGTGAGGAAACTGAGGCTCAGAGTCAGGGAAGAGACTGCTTGCCCACAACATGCAGTGGGCGGCCAAGCTGGGCAATGTTTCCCAGATGTGGGACAGGTGCCCTAGTGGGTCTCTGGATGATGCTTTTAGGTGGGGTACAGGGACATTTTTACAAAACACCAAACCTTCTCCCTGCCCTGAAACAGCGATTTCCTATTTTCCTTCTCCTGTACTCTTTCTGCTTCCATCAAGAAGAAAATCTTATATGGCTGCTGTTAGGTCTTAAATACCTCTGACCCTTGACATTTCCTTCTCTCTCTCTTCTTTGTCCTTCTCACCCAAACGCTGAACGCCCTTCTACAGAGCACAGCAAGACACCGGTGTCTGGCTAGGACTCACTAACGTTGTTTGGACCTCACTGCATTTTTTTAAGGGTTACGTCCTTGTGACGGGTGATTCTGGCTGTCTGTCTATGGTAATGGTATGTTTCCCTTTAAATAACACTTACAAAGGGAAAAAACAAGTAACTTGATTTGAAGAAAAGGATAATTGAGTAACAGAGCAGCTGGAACTGGGAGAGATCTGGCAAAAATCGTAAGTGGAGCTCCAGGATCTGATGGTCGGGAAACCTCAGCTTAAAATGAGGGAATGGCTGTAAAACGGGGTGCCTGGGTCAGAACCCCCTGCCCCCTGCCCCCTATCTGCTGGGTGATTCTGTGTTACCTCTTTGTGCCTCAGTCTCTTCATCTGCAAAATGAAGGTGATCATTAGTATGTCCATTTCCTGTGGTTCTTGTGAGGATGGGATGAGATACTATGCGTGAATTACACGGTGCGATGCCTGGCGTCTAGTGAGGGGTTGACGTGGGTGAGCTGGTAGCTGCTGCTGTCCTCAGCAAACGGCAAGCTAGGAATGGGACCAGGTCTGTCTGACTTTACGGCTATGCTGATTCAGATACGTCTGCTCGGGGCAGCCCATGTGATACAAAATAATAATTATTATAATTCCTATATTTGGGGGATGATCCATTTTGTTTCCACTTAATATGAAATCACTTGATCTTCATGACCCTTCTGAAGAAGGGCAGACTGGGTCTTACTGAGTCTAATTCTAAGTTTATAGATGAGGCCACTATAGTCACACCATCAGCAGAGTTAGGACTTGGACCCATATCCTGGGTCCCAGCTCTTTCTGTTCCTCCGCGCTGCCTCCCATGTGACATGGTGGTGGGAAAGGCCCTCCAGGGCTGACTTACCCAGGTCTTGCCCCCTCCTCTCCTTCAGCATGCCTCTGGCTGCCCTTCCCAGCCGGGTCCAAGTGTGGGAGGGAATATGTGTCTCACCACATAGGCCCCTACAGGTCCATCCCCAGCCAGGGCCAGCCCTGAATGTCACCCTCCTGGCCCTGCCCGTGCACAGGATCCAGCTGTCTGGCTCACACTGTCCCAGTCCTTGCTCATCCTCATTTGCATCCACAGCTCCCCACCCAACTGCCAGCCCTGCCCCAGAGCCACTCCCTGGGCTCCCTTTTGACCACGCAGCCCGGGGCCATTCTCCTAGGCTGAAATCTGGTGCAGCTTGCCGGTAAGTTACCAGCCGGCTGCCTCTCCTGGTTTCCCAGCCTGTGCTGTGGGGAAAGGGCAGGCGAGCGAGATGCTCTGCGCCCTGGCTTGTGCTGTGGCTCTGAACATCCTCTAGCGTTGTCCTAAGTATCAGAAACGAAGCAGTAACTCATGAACTTTTGAGCATTGCAGTGGGTAAGATCATGAGCTTGAGCGTCAAGCAGCTGGAGTCAAACCCTGGCTCTGTTATTTACACGTGCACAGGGGCAACTCGCCTTTCTGAGCCTATCTCCTCCCCTGCAACCTGGGTGAACTGTTAGCACTCAGGTGCTGGGAAAGTGGCATTATTCTAAAGCAGCAGCAATGCAAGAATCAAGAAGCAGAGAGGGCCAGTCCCCATTACTGGATTCGTAGCATAAGTGAAGCACTTTACAAACACCCTTTTATGATTTCACCCTTGGGGTGGGCACAGTTATTCATCTCACTTCCAGGTGGGGCCTAAGGGCTGAGTGAATTGGGGCAAGCAGGGGCTGGTGTGGACTGGGATCAGGTGGAAATGCCCTTTTGATCTCTCAGGACTAGAGGTGGGGGAGGGCCCGCTGTTAGGGCCTTGACCTGACGTGCCCCAAGGACTGCGCTCTCTGTGTCTCCCGGTCTTGCTTCCCAGAGTCCTGAGAGGCCGTAGACTACCCGTGGTCGGCCAGCAGGTCCCGCGCACAGGGCGGCGTTAGGACTACGCAGAGGCGAGAGGGTCGAGGAGAGTGGAGCGCGCAGTGGAGCTCCGCCGGCCAATCAGAGCTCACGTTGGACGGGCTCGCTGCCGGCGGGGGCGGCGCGGTGACGCCATCAGCACGCAGCACGTGGTGGCCTGGGAGCTTGGGAGCAGAGCGTGTCCTCTGGGCAGGAGAAATGGAGCCTTGTCCTTGAGCAAGAGCTTCACCTCACAATGCATCGCGCCAGGGAATAGCATGTGCAAAGGGCCATTGGCAGGAGGGAGCCTGGTGAGTGCTGGGGACAGACACCCGTGGGCAGCGGCCGTCTCAGGCCTCGAGGGTCTCTGTGGGAGGTAGACCTTCTCTCGAGTGCGGTGCGGAGCGGCGTTGCGGGAAGGTGCTGGTGTGTAGGGTGGAGGAGGCCGGGAGGGAAGGGGTTATCCTGGGGCCAGTCCATCAGTGTAGTGTGTGGAAAACCAGTTTCCCATGAAGGTTGTGTGTCAGGACCCAGTGTTGGGAGGGGCACTTTGAGTGCCCTCCTTAGGCACCACTGGCCCCGTGTGAATTTGCCATGTTGAAAACTGCACTTCCCGCTCAAAGGGACCTCAAGAGCTGAGACCCCACCCCTCCCAGAATCAGGCCAAGCCCATGTTAGTCGCTGGAAGCCTGGAGCCCTGGGGAGTCTCTGGATGGTGGTGGTGGAGGCCAGGGGTGAAGCTGCCCATGTGAGGCGGAGGTGGAGCCAGTCTCCAGGTGGCACTGGCCACACCCAGGCTGTGTCAGGCCCCAGTCCACCTCCTTTCAGGTCCTGTGCATCCTTCCCTGATGTTGAGGCCAGCTCCATTGCATAGGTGAGCATTGCTGCAAGAAGCCCCTCACTGGATCTGGGAGGCCATGCCCTTAGGCTCTGTTCAGACCCGGCGTGGGGCCTGGTCATACCTTGGAGTGTCTCGCTGATGCCTGCCCCACACACGGTCCCAGTATTGGGCCAGGCGAGTCCTGTGGCTGTCCCTGCCTTGTTATTGGCCTGATTGATTGGAGCTGAGGGGTCTACCAATGAACTGTGTTCCCAATCCACCCTCTCCTCAGATACACACTCAGAATCCTAAGACGATGCCAACAGGTCTCCCTGCCTTTGTCCATCTCTACCTAGCGGTCAGAGGATCTGGTCACAACTCAGATGAGAGAGGTCACCCCCAGGCTCCCTGTCCACCCCCACCCATTCCACCTCCTCTCCTGCCACCGACCTTACCTCAGTCCCCTCCAGCTCGGCAGTCTTCTGGAAGGGGCCGCGGCTTGTTCCCAGTCAATGGTCTTTGCACTTGCTGTTCCCACAGCCCACCTCCCAGGCTGGCTCTGCCCCGTCCTTGGAGGCAGGATCCCAGCATCCCCTTAGGGGAGCCTTCCTGACCTCTCTCTGAAACAGACCCACCCACTTTGTTGAGTTTTTATCTGAGCATGCACACTACTTGGAATGTTCTCGTTCCTTTAGTTTCACATTTCTTTCCTGTCTGAGGTCCTGAATGTGAGCTCCATGAGAGCAGGACCCAACTCCCTCGATTTTGTTCATTGCTGTATCCTTTGGGCTTAGAGTGATGCCTGGAATACAGTAGATGCCCAGGGACTGTTTGTTATATGAGCCTCAACTATCATTTACTGAGCGCTGCATCATTCAGAGATGTCCTGCCAGGTTCTGTGCTTCCATGTGGATCAGCTCAGGACAAGGCTCTGCTCTCTACTTCCTGGCTCTGGGACAATTAAGTTTTCCTCATAAGGCTGGGAGGATCAAGCAGGTGTTGATATGCATTTTCAATATGCTTATAATGGGGTGTCCTAGTATATTATAGTATATATTATAGGATCAAGAGGCCTAGGACTATGCATTTCACAGGATTCCTCCCCTCCTCTCCCCCCCCAGTCTTTAAGAAACTAATCACCTTTAGAGTGAGATGGACCTGGCAAGTCTTGGCTGTCACTTTTCAGCTGTGTGACCCTGAATAAGTGACTGTGCTTCTCTGAGCTTCCATTTCTTCATCTGTAACACAGGGATCAGCCCCCGGGAGACTTTGATGCAGGACAAAGGCTGTTCCCGCACCTGCAGGCAGTCCCCTGTTCTGAAGAGGCATTCTTTCCCATTCTAGTTGTCTGCCCTACTCTGGCCAGCTCACCCACTCTCGGCAGGCAGGATACCTCAACTGCACCTAGGCCCCCAATCCATTAGCCCTGCCCCCTGACGCCCAAACCTCCTCTCACTTTTCATTCTTGTAAATTGACGTCAGCGCTGCTGAATCATGAAGCTGAGGTTTGAGACAGATAGAAGAACTCTGCACCACTGGGGAAGCCACATGGCACCTACTGCACCCCCTTCCTCCCCCGAACGCCAGCTCTTTTCCTCTACAGTGGTGTCTACAGTGGTGTTTACACTGGTGTGTGCACACAATTGCAGTCACTCGGGGCCTAGAGGGCAGCTCCAGAGAGTTAGGTCATTTAGGTCACTGTACCTATGTAGTATAGATTTTCTTAAAAACGACTCAGAAGGGACCAAGGAGTGTGAACAGAGGAGCCTTTATTCTTAGCTTTTTTGCTCCAGGTTTTATAAAGGGAAATGGGTTTGTAAATTTTTTTTTTTAATTTTTAAAGGAGGGAAAAATCCTGAAAATATTGTGAACTACCTGCTAACTTGTCTCTCTTCAGACGAGGACCTGTTTCCTCATCTGTAAAATGGCGATGTCAGTAGTTAACTCAATCATAAGACTAGGGTGAAGGTTGAGTGTTTTGATACAGGTAGCTAGGGGCTTGGGACACTGCCGGCACAGTAACACTATATATAAATGTCAGTAGCTGCTATTATTACAACCTTAGGCCCTTATGGGGCATCATGTTGCCACTGAAGCAGTAGTTAAGTTTGAAAATCTGGCTCCACCACTTTCTGTGTGCCCTACTTTGCCTCCCTGAGCCTCAGTTTTCCCATCTGTAAAATGGGGGAGAGGTTTCTAACTCACAGGCTGGTTTTGAGAATTAAACAAGGTAGTACAGGTCCCAGCACAGAGTAAGTGCTCAGTGTCTGCAATATGCCCAAGCATTGCCTTTCTGGATTTCTCCAGGCACTGCTCAAGCTGGGCAGGAGACAGAGAGTTAGAACAAGGGACAGGACTTGATCCACCCAGCAGAGAATGAAGGGCAGGAAGGTGCCTAAAAGAAAAAGCAGCCATTCCTTAGAGGCAGAGAGACATCTCCTTTCCTCCCACCCCACCTTATTAAAGGATGAAATTGCAGCTCTCTGAGATCCTCTCTCTCTCCTGGCCATCCTTAACCTTTAGGCCTGGAACCTATTTAATCCCCAAGACAAGCCTGGGCCACTCCAGCTCTCCATCAAATTAATCTTACTGTTGAGACTAAAAGGTATTATTAAATACTAGGACACCGCATTATAAGCATGTCTAAGGCTGTAGAGGGCCATCCTAACTTCTAAAAATGAGGAGTGACATATCTGTGAGGCTGCTTAACTCTAAACCTGAGAATGACTCAATTCACTGGGTGCGGCAACTTAGCTCTGAGTTGCCGGCATGGCTTATCTGTCAGGCACAGGAGTAGGCATAAAACCCATCATAGGCACTTTCTGGTGATGCAGGCCAGCCCTGCAAGCACCCTGCAGTGACCGCTCCATCCCCTGGCTCCTGAAAACTTCACCTCCTCCATGATGCATAGACAACCAGCTGCTGAGGGTGACAGCAAGCCCATTTTAGAGGTAGATACTGATGTCCCGGGAGGCAAAGGGAATTGCCTATAGAGCCACTAGTGGGTCCTCCTGCCACTGCAGACCACAGAGCCTCTTTCTGGCTCCAAGCTGTACTTTAATCAAAAACAGGGCAGGAGGAAGTCAGGCCCAACCCCGTATCCTCACCATCCCATCTAAAATACATCTCCCTTGATGCTGAGTTTCAGAATGTGCCACTCCTTCCAAAACCTGATTAAACCGCCCTCCCCTCCCACCCTCTTCCTGGAAGTTGCTGTGGTCATAGAATGAAAGAAGTTTCCTCTCTGTCATCCATTTCAAGCAGATTCTGGGTGGACAGCCAAAAAAGGCCCAAGTGTTGTCTTTGACACAGGATGACCGCAGGTAAAATTACCCTGCTGTGGTTTTCTCTTCTGTAAAATGGGGATGAGAGCCTTGCTTCCTAGGGTTGTCTCTATAAGATTAAGTAAACTAAAGGATTTAAAGCACAGAAGAGGGCCTGGCACACGTTAAGTGCCCAAACATGAGCTACATTTTACCAGATGCAAAATACCAGAACTAGACCACCGGTTACTTTCCCCAAGCTGTGGGTGGAACCATGCAGTGTTCCCAGCCACTGAACACCACCCAAACAGATCAGTCCAAGGAACCCCCACCCAAACCCATTCAGAACCAAGGAAATCTTTTGACCAAAGCACACGCTCTAGAAACCTTTTTCTTAAAAAAAAAAAAACTTTCATAATAAAGTTTATTACCTAAACTGGTTGTAAAAAATATAAAATAGGATTCTGCACAGCAGAAAAATAAAGCCAGAGACCATCCCCCAACCCCTGGTTTGTGCAAAGATACTGGGTATATGTAAACATGAAGAGGTAGGAGGTATGAGTTCAGGTCCTGGACCCAGATACAGTTAAGTTAAGCTGCTACGAAAACCAGGGGGACCAAGAGGGAGCACCAGGAGGGGGGGGGCACCCCTCCAAGAGGTGGGGAAGGGTCTGCGGCCTGTCTCCAGCGGAGCGGGGGAGGCGCCGCGCCCCCCACACCCGCTCCCTCCAACCCAGAAGGGAAGGGCACCCACGTGGTTCCAGGGAAATAATAATTAATAATAGAAAATAATAACAAGGTGCCCCAGTTAATGCGTGCGTGGCCGGTCAGATCTGGAAGGGGAAGGAGCTCAAGTAGTCGCGGAGGACAGGGTTGAGGGGGATGCGCGCCAGGTTCTCGCGGCCCACGGTGGCCACGATGCGCTGGCGGCACAGCTCCTGCAGCGGCCGCACGCGGCGCTGGCGCAGCGGGGCCCCCAGCATGCGGCGCGGCGCCGCCACGTAGTGCTCCAGCAGCTCGAAGAGACAGTCGAAGCTCTCGCGGCTGCCGTCCAGGTGGAAGCGGCCGGCCTGGAAGTGCACGCGGATGCTCGTGGGGCCCGAGGCCATCTTCACGCTGAGGGCGAAGAAGCAGTTCCGCTGGCGGCTGTCGCGCACCAGGAAGGTGCCCACGGGCTCGGTGCGCAGCCGCTCGTGCGCCCCGTGCACACTCAGGGGCCCCCAGTAGAAGCCGCAGGCGTCGAGGAGCGCGCTGGCTCGGGTAATGCGCCGGTACTCGGCGTGCGAGCGGAACGTGCGGAAGTGCGTGTCGCCGGGGGCCGGGGTCGGGGCCGCAGCCGGAGCCGCCGGGCAGGGCCGCGGGCGCGCGGGGGGCGCGGGCGAGGAGGAGGAAGGTTCGGGCCGCCGTCGGGACTCTGCTGCCGTGGAGATTGCATTGTCGGCTGCCACCTGGTTGTGTGCCACCATCCTACACGCGGGGCCAGCCGGAGGGGTGGGCCATAGCGTCCGGGGGTGCGCTGATGGGAGACAGAGACAGTGAGCGCAGAGTCTGGGCGGCGCCGGGCAGGCGATGGCCCACGACACCACTTGGGAAGGGGTGAGGCTCTGGGCTGAGCCGACCCTCAGGAGCCAAGGGCGCAGGACCACAACGGCGCAGCGCCTTATAGCCTCAGTGGGCACATCTAGAAAATGGGCTTCCCAGTCCGCGGAGCACTTCCAGGCGGGTGGGGGCTCGGTGTGCGTGGAGTCCAGCCTCTGGGTCGTTCGGGGTTTGGATAAGAGAGAGGGACGTGGAAAGAGGTTCCGGGGAGAGGTAACTGCCCCGACTCCGGCCTCCCGGTCCCCTGCTCTCCTCCCCTTGGCCGCCGCCTGCTGGCCAGGCCGAGGATGTGCGCCTCGTCCGGGCGATTTGCGCAGACAGGAGAAAAACCTGCGCTGCGGGAGCCCCACGCGCGGTGGAGTGCCGAGGTGGAGCCGGCGGGGGCCAGGGGCGTGGCGGCCGCGACCCCGCCACGCCGCCCGCGAGGCTGCCAGAATACTGGCAGCCCTTTCGTTTCCTGCCCTCTCGTCTTTCCCCCTCCTCCCTCCCGCTTCTTTGCCCACTGCCCGGCTCACCTGGCGGCGGGACGCGGGGCGCCGCGGGCGGGGCGGCAGGGGGCTCCGGGGCGGCTCTCGCGCATGCTCCGGTGCCGGGAGCTGTGCAGCTGCCACGGCCGCAGCTCGCTCTGCTCCGCGCCCGCCCCTGCACCAGTCTTTTAAACTGGCTTGGAGGCGTGGCCGACGCGACTCGATGCCCCGCCCCCGAAGACTCCACCCCTGGCAAGCCCCGCCCTTTCGCGCCACTTTCGGTTTCTTTTTCTACAGGGGCGCGCACGGGAGCACACCTGCTCGACCTTTTCATCGCACCTGGGCACCCTCCCTACGCTGGTCTCAATACCTTGACCTAGCCTCGTACCTGCCCCAAGACCCTACATCAAGGTCTCTGGCCCCGCCCCTGAACTCCCTGGCCACTTCCCAGAGGTCCCCTTCGGACCCGGCGCCCCTTCTTTGCCCCCACTACCCTCGGTCGCAGATTTCTGCAGCCAAGCCTTACTAGGATACTCTGGACCGGCCCTGCCTGATACACCCGCCGCAAGGTGTCTCAGCACCCATCTTAAGCAGTTCTATGTCCTCTACTCCCCTCCAGCCAGACCCCTTCCACCTGACCGCTGGCGACTGCCCCGCCCAAGTAGTCTCGGAGCCTCAGGCAACCTACCCCGAACCCCTCCCAGCCTGCCGCCGTCTCTGGGCTGGGCTTAGGCTTCCCAGGAAGAGGCGGCGTGACCACAAGCTTCAGAGGAATCCTTCGGAGGCGCGGGAAGGGCGCCTCGGCTGCGAGGCCGAGTTCCTCAGAAACTGGGCGGGGCTCAGCAAGGTCCCCCGCTGCCTTGACTCAGCCGCCCTACTCCCCGATGACTGGGGAAACTGAGGCCCGGGGAGGGGCTGTGGTTTGCGGTGATTGGCAGATGGGGAGCTCAGAACGAGCACGTCTTCCTTACGCGTATTTTGGGACAAGGAGCAGCTGCGCACCGCCAAACACACTGAAGCCCAGCAAAAAGGTGGTTCATTTTCAGAGTGATGATTCCAAAACCTACTTGAGTTTTCCTGGCCAGCTGCCCTCTCCCCTCACCTCTACTTTACAGCTTCCCCTCCCCCTGCACAGTCAAGCATCTGCCCCCGCCCGCCATCACACCTCCAGCTTGGGATGGTGAGGACGGTTGGTGGGGGCTATCGTTTGTACGTTTGTGTGTGTGAGCCAGTGATCATGCCTGTCTTGGAAAGCGTGGAGTAGGTGCCTGGCTGGTATATTTTTGAAGGAGAGAAGGAACACATGAGGATTGCGGCTGGTGGGTGGGGTAGTCAGTGTCTGCAAGGGTCACAGAAAGCGGGCCGGGCTGGGGCAAGAGGACTGGCTTCACACTGGCACACACTGCCCTCTACAGGCAGCTCATAGGCTACCTCCCAGGCAGCTCCTCTCACGAAGCCCTAGTGCCGGCTCCTGCCGCCTTCCTTCCCCTGCCCCAGGCAGCACCTAAGCCCTCTCCCCTGATTTCTCCTGAACACAAGGGGGTAGCCCATTCTAGAACCAGCCTTGCTTAAGACCCATTGGGTCATGTTTGCAGCAGCTGGTGTAGGTCATTGACGTGGTTGTCCTGGGTCTTGTGTGTGTGTGTGTATGTGAGTGTGTGTGCATGCACTCTTGTGCAAGGGGGTGAGAGAGGAGATGCAGAGCCATGCATGCACCAGAGGTCAGTGTTGTGGTCAGTCCAGAACACATGCTGGGGGCTGTGCCCAGTGGTGGGTGATGAATAAAGTATAGTGATTACTTGCCAGACTTTGGACCCAGACTATTTTGGGTGCCAGTTCCAACTCTCCCCAACTTTCTAGCCTTGGTGTCTTCATCTGTGAAACAGAGATAATAATAGCACTTCCTTCTTAGTGGAGGGGATTAAATGAGTGATTATGGGCCAGGTGCCGAGCCTGGAGGAGTCGCTGGTGTGTAATAAGACTTGGTCATGTGTGCTATTGCTATTGTACATCCGAGGGTGCTTGTGGGTGTGTCAGTTTGTTGGAGCCCACAGATACGTGGCTTCATCCCTGTGCCCATTTCACAAGCTCGGCCAATGAAGGCATGGGCAGAGTAGGAGCTTCCTGGGGGTAAACAGGCCCCTGGATGCTGGCAGTGGGGAGGTGCAGCATTACCTTCTCACCTGAGCTGGTGGGTGGTGGTCCAGGCCCAGATAAGGTGGGCAGGCTGGGCTGGCTCCTGCATGACTTGTCCTCCTGCCAGCGTGTCTCCTTGGCAGGCCTCTGGGCAGAGGGAAATCAATAAATAGCTGGTAGTCCACGCCCCCTACCCACCATGGACAGCTAGGATGGCTACTTGGGGCAGCTACCCCTTTCCCCAAGGGACTGGGGTCCCCTTCTCTCTGTCCCCCTCTTGCTGCCACACTCCCACCCAGCCCCGTGGAGTTCCTCCTTCATTTCATTTACTGATGCCTAAGCTAACTGTGTGCTAAGTACTTTACAGTCCTTAGACCATTGGATTGGCACAACAATCCAATCTGCCCATTTTACAGACAGAGAAACTGAGGCTCAGAAAGGGAGTCCCTTTCCCAGGGGTACCCAACTCAGAAGGAGCAGAACTGAGATTCATATCCAGGATATCAGGGTTCAGTGCTTTTGGCCTTGTTCACTCTGCTATAAAATCCTTCCCCCAGTTCCTGGTGATCTCAATACCTTGTCTGTCCTCTGGAAAACAGCAGATGCCAAAGAAATCAGAGAGATTCATTTGTATGCTGGCCTGCAGGTTTCCCTCTCATTTATAAGCCTGGGACCACCATGAAGGAGGCATTATTATCTCTATTCTACAGATGAAGAGATCAAGGCAGAGGAGTTGTTTACATGCTCAAGGTCACAAGGCTAGAAAGTTGGAGAGTTGGAATTGGCACCCAGATAGTCTGGGTCCAAAGTCTGGCAAGTAATCACTATATTTCAATCATCACCCACCACTGGGCACAGCCCCCAGCAGGTGTTCTGGAATGACCACAGCTCCAGGTGTTAGCATCCAAGCCTCCGTCTCACCCTTCGTGGCTTTGGCCCTTCCTAGTCTCAGTTTTCCTGCCTGTATACTGGGCCTGGCTGCACCCTCCACCCTGACCAGACCCTGGTTGTGAAAGCTGTGGTGAGTCAGGCACAAATCACCAAGCCCACGTGGGTTCTCTTCACCACCAACAGTGACAGTCACTATAGGTTTGGTTTCATTTTCTGAAGTCCTGAGATCAAAATGAAACCAAATCCAGATGCAAAACGGAAAAAGAAGTGGACTGATGCTCATCGGCCTCCTGGGCCCCCTTCTCCCTGGAGGACTGGCACTAGGCTCACTGGAAGCTGGGAAGCCCAGAGCCCTGAGGAGCTCAGACTCCACAGCAAGGCTGGGCTGCATTCCGACTCCAGGCCTGCTGCTTCCCAGCTGTGTGACCTTAGGCAAGTAACTTGCCCTCTCTGGGTCTCATGTGCCCTATCTGCAAAACAGGCTCTGGAAGCCTTTGTACCTCACAGAGCAGCAGTGCATGCCAAGCCCAAAGTGAAGTGCCAGGCGCAGAGAAAGGGCTTTGCACAGTGACTGCTTGTCACAGGGCAGTTGGGAGAGCCCAGTGTCCACAGCTTGCTGGGCCACTGAAAGACCGGTGGGATGCTTCTGCTCCCTGCCTTCACAGCCCCTGGCCACCCAGGACTGAGGGGCCCAGCCAGCAGCTGGCGGGGAGTCAAAATCCTGGCCCACTGAGCTTCAGTTTCTCTTTCCAGCTTTGGTCAAGTTCTCCTGGGAAAAGCAGCCCCTGCTTGGGGCATGTCATCCTGAAACTGCCCTTTGACCCAGTGCTCCTCAGCCCTCCCAGTCTTGTCACATGTGGGCAGCCAAGCTTCCTGTGGGAGTCTGTTCCTCTGGGGGGGCACCCAGCTGTGGGGCTTAGAGCATGGATTCTATTGTTAGCACCAGTGGCTTAATAAGCACGTGTCATTTAACTGGCAGCAGACATGAGACAAGCTTCTTAGCTTCTCTGTGCCTCAGTTTCCTCATCTGTAGGATGGGGGTAATAACACATCTGTTTCACTCCCTCGGTGGGTGTTTATAGAGTGCCTTACTGAGGCACTGGGGACTCAGGGGTCTTCAAGCAGACATAGGAGAGAAAACAAATTCCCACTATCATTTCCGACTGTGTAAGTGCCGTTAGGGAAATAACCAGGGAAAGATGGGGCTGTGAGGTATCTGCGGGGTGAGGGGAGGGGTGTGGCAAGGCAGGCAGGGAAAGCCTCTAGGAGGTGGTGATATCAGAGCTGGGGTCTTTCTAAGAGTGGGGACAAGAAGAGTGCAGGTAGAGAGAACAGCTAGTGCAAAGGCCCTGGGGTGGGGGCGGCTGCTGGATCAGCAAGGAGGTGTGGAGAGTTGGCATAGAGAGGAAGGAGGTCAATGCAGGGCAGTGGGCAGAGGCCCCATGGATCAGGCAGGGCCTTGCTGGTAAGTGGGAGGGGTTTGGATTTCACCCTGACTGCAGGAGACAGTGTTAAAGCCCAGGAGACACCGTGGGATTCAGTGATAACTTTTTGGTATATTGTTTTATGTTCTCTTCCTCATGGTTCCATGAAGTGGAAATTATGTGGCACCAGTTTACCAGATAAGAAAAGCACAACTCCAGGAGTGGTGGAACATAGAGGAGGTGTTTGGGGGAGCCCTGGGGCCTAGCTGACCCCCCCGTGGGAGGTACCTGTCCAGAGAGGTTGCTTCGTTGTATGGGGTGGACACTGGTCCCAGCCCATCTGGACAGCAGGAAAGATGATGTGTTCCATTGGGGGGAAGGGGTGTGCAGCCAGGGCCACCCCAGTCCAAGGAGAAGACTGGGGCAGAGGCTAAAAGGCCAGGGAGTAATGATACGAGCCAGGGGCTGGCCTCTGAAGTGATGACAGGCTAGCTCCTGGGCAGACCTGGGGAAATGAGGAGAACCTTCCAGCAGACCCATCATCCCCGCGTGACAGGTGAAGACAGCAGAGATCAGGTCAGAGATTCTGTGAAGCAGACATTAACCAGCTACAGAAAGCACTCGGGATTATTGTGTTAATAATCCCAACTGGGAGGGGCAGGAAAGAGGATTCCTGAGAGCACTGGTTGTGAAGTCCAGACACGCCTGGTCCAGGCCCAGCTCCCCACCCCACTGCACCAGCACCCAGGCTTTAGGCAAATTGACTTAATCCAGTGGCCCAAAGAACTGTCACAAACAGACACGCCTGGAAGGCCCAGTGCCTTTTAATCAGTAAATCCCTAAGAACCTTGCTCAGAGCCTCTTTATTCTATTTTTACACACTAACCAACCCTACCTTATCCTGTAAGTGACAAATTAAGCGTCAGCAGCTGGCAAGAAGCAAAGCAGTTACCTGTGGCAGCTGACATAGAGGGAAGAAAAGAATATGCAAAAGCTTTGAGACTAGACACAAGAACGGACCCACAGCGGGCTGGAGACCGTGAGAGTCGGACACGCTAACTTCTCAGCTCAGTGCCCCTCGCCGTGAGAAAGCCGTTGAGAATGGCAGGCACTTTGGTGGGGGTTTGCATTTGCCCCCTTTCCCAGGTCTCTCAGTGGGAGGAGGCCTCTCATTTCAGGGCACCCAGCCCAGCAGTGGACTGGACAGTGGCCCATAATGTGGGAAGCCCAGGGTCTGCTGGTGCGAGAGGAAGCCCCCGGCCGAGCTGGCACAGCCCTAAGCAGGCTAAGGGAGGATGTGATCCTTGACCTGAATTTTATAAAATAAGTGGGGCTTAGCCAATGGTTAAGCACACTTAACAGCGCAGCACAAGAGAAGGCCTAGACACAAAAACTTAAGGACCCGAGGGGCCAATGGCAGGAGACCAGGCTAAGGTAAGCGAGAGAGGCTCCCAGGGCCACTTTGCCATTTGTAGGCCCAGAAACTTGACTGGGGGAGGCAGTGCCGGCGGCGGGCTCTCCCTGCCCTGGGGTGGTGGGTCCCTCTGGAGAAGAGCCTTCTGGGTCACCTCGCCCGACCGCCGAGCCTGGCCAGGAAGTGATGCCTCTGGCTTGAGAGAAGATAAGACGCAGTTGCAGAGTTTATATACAACATTCCTGCACTATCGATTTTCAGAGTCCACAGAGCTTTTGCTGAGCACACTTCCTGGCATCACTGACGGTCATGCCTTCTTTTTTCCCTTCGTTTACTTTTCATTTGCTTGTATAAAATACAAGCATTTGCCCTCCCCAGATGTAGTCCTAGGCAGCAGCTTGATTTGAGCCCCTCCAGACCTTTTGCTGTGCACACGCTTCTCTGTGTTTTCCCCATAAAAATACAGTGTTACTTTGTATAGAAGTTTTTCTTCTTCACATGGTGTATCTTTCTCCATTTTGCCCTCCAGGATAGATCACATATAGATTAACCCCCTCGTTAACAGCCACATGATACTCAGTGAACCTTGTGTATTCATTTAGCCACGGACACACGGGCTGTTTCCAGGTTTTTTGCTCTTGCAAGCAATGTGGCCCCGAATGTCCCTAAAGAACCTCTTGGCACACGTGTGTGAGAGACACTTCGTGCACTTTAAGTATTCACAGAAACTGCCCAACTGCCTGCCAGCATGCCTGGGCACGTTTACCTCTCAGTAGCCACATTCACCTGTACCTGCTTCCCCCGGCCCTTGCCAGTACTTGTTACTATCAAACCTTTGCTGTTTTTGCCCATTCAGTGGGTAAACAGGTGGCATGTCACTGTTGTTTTAACACCTGCCCATTCTTTCACGTACGTAGCAAGTATTTATTGAGCTCCTGGTGTGCCAGGCCCTGTGCTGAGTACTGGGGACGGCGCACTTTGGCAGCATGTCCCCGTGGACCTCTCCACGAAGCTGAGGGGCAAATAAGGCTCCGAGAGGTTAAGAGGCAGGCTTCCGATCACCCAGCCAGGGAATGGGGTTGCTGGGAGTTGGATCTGAGTCTGAGCAGCTACGGAGTCTGAGGTTTTTTTCCTCCTGGGCCTCAAATGGGCATCACACCCCAGGATCTGCGCCCACCTCCCCGAGGGTTGCTGGTCCCCCTGCTGACCACCAGGGCCTGCAGGAGGGACAGCCCCCCAGGCAGCTGGGTGGGCAGTCCTGCCGCAGGCTAGGCTGTGTCTGACTCTTTCCCAGACCTTACTTCACCTGTGATGAGCACAATGAAGGTAAATCTCAACCAGAAAGGCAGGCTAGGTCGCCTTCAGAATCCACAGATCTTCTCCGTGACGGGATTTAGCTTCTGTTCCTTTCTGTTTCCTGAATTTGGGTTCAGCACGCCTGCCCCCAAACTACTGCCCCCTTACCCCAAATCCAGCCAGTAAAAGAGTGAATCTGTAGTTTGATTGTTTTCATCTTGTCACCTTGTGTCTGCCTGGGAGGGGGACGTGTGCCTGCGTGTGCCCACTCGGGTGTGTTGCAGTGTGTGGGAGGGGAGGCCTGTGAGGGCCTGCGTGTGTATATCGGGGGAGGTGTGAGTATGTGAGCGTCCACATGTGAAGCTAAGTCTGTGGCTGAGGGATCTTCAATGGTGATTTCTTTGTCCATATGACTGGATTTCTGTGTATGTGCCACTTTTTTCTGAATGTTGGGTTCAGAGAAATGTAGGCTTAAGGGTAGATTCACAAACCACACGTTGTGACTTAGTCTGTCTGCTTTCCAGTTCACTTCCCCTTTTATAGAGATCTCGACTCTAATAGATCTTCTGCCTTCAGTGAGCATATCATGAAGCGCACTGTCCACGGCGTAGGAAGGTCTTTTGGCGAGTGGGTCTCCAAGCCCCTGATCTGACCTTCTCTCCCTCCTGTCTGAAGACGTCTCCCCAGAAGGGCTTCCCACACTCTTCTGCACTGAGGTGTCGGTGGAGATTGGGGCGTAATGTGGCCTTACGTTTTTAAATAGGGAACCAGGAGGTTTGGGGCAAAGCATGAATCTCTGGTCTCAGACCTGCCCTCCAGGAGACCTGGATCAAATCATATCACCTCTGAGTCTCAGCTTCTTCATCTATAAAGTGGGAACAGTAATGCCTCTTGCTGAGGGCCTGTGGATTCAGTGGATACATTTATGTCAAAGTATCTGGCGACTAAGAGGTGCTTAATAAATGGTGATCTCCCCAGCCTTCGCGATGCCTTCCCTACGCACTCTCATGGGGTGCTGACCTGGGACATTTCCTCGCTGGGAGGGAAGGATAAGGGACTGTGCAGACTGTGTGGCAGGCCCTCTGCAGGACGCTTGCATGGGCATGTCTCAGTGAACTCCCCAGGGACCCCTCAAGGGAGGTGATGGGGGTGCAGAGAGGAAACGACTTGCTAAGGTTGCCCAGTGGAGGGCTGGGAGAGGCCCCTCCTCCGCACGCCATGCTGGGTCTGCTCAGCTGAGCTTGGGGTCCTGGAAACGCACACTTCCTTTTTTTTTTGACAGTTGACATATAACATTAGTTTCAGGTCTCCAGTATAGTAATTCATGTATATATTACAAAATGACCAACACATAAGGCTGTCCCCAAGGCTCTCCTCTCAGACCCCTTCCCTCCACTCAGACACCCGCATCATTTCCATCCCTGCCCCATCTCCCACCTCCATGTGTTTTACCTTGTTCCTTTAGCCCAAGTCCCGATGAAACACCCAAGGGAAGAGCAACCGACCAGGTGCCCAGGGCTGCGCTACGCACCTTCGCATGCCCCGAGCTGCCGAGCCATCTGGGGTCAGCATTAATTAGCCCGTTAGATGACGAGGTGATTAGTCCAAGGTCCCCCAGCTGGGAGTGCAGGAGCAGAAGCCAATATCACAAGGCTGTGGGTTTGGAGGTCAGAAGGTAATTTATAGGGAACTCTGACCATTCTCAAGCCCTTTTATCTGGCAGCTAGTATTCCTTCAAAATAAGTATTCAGTATTTAATATGCCATATTAATGATAGAAAGAATTTATTGAGTGCCTACTATGTGCAAAGCACTGGGCCTAAATACTTCACATCCAACATCTCGCTAAGCCCTCACTGCCACCCAGCAAGAGCACCCATTTCATAGACATGAAGACTAACCAGTTACCTAATGGCAGCTTTGTGGACACTGGGCTCCGTTTACCTTTGCCCAGTGCCTGTCCAAGTAAGTGGTCAGTAAATGCACTGGAACTCCCTCCCTATGGCCCATCTATCTTGGAAGCTCTCCAGTGCCTCCCTCCAGTCCAGACCACCATTCCCTCTCTCCTGGCCGCACCTGGCCAACAGCTTTGCCTCTTGTCCCTCCTGTCCCCTGCAATCAAGTCTTCACACAGTAGTCAGCACTATATTTAAAAACACTAGACCCTCTATTGTAAGTATGGTATTTCAAGCCAGCATATAATGTGGGGCTTATTCAATAAAGATCTTGAAATAAATTTTAATTTGGAGAAAAAACACCCTAGACCCTGTCATTGGCTCTATTAAGACCCCCTCATATCATTAAGACCCAGCCTACATATCCCCGCCTGCCCTGGCCCCTGCCTCCCGTCCAGCCACTGGCACGTCCTCTGGAGCTGCTCCAGTCTTTGGATGCTTCAAGCTCTTCCCTCCTGGGGGCTTCTACACATACTGTCCCTTGGTCTGGAATGTTCTTCCCTCAGGTTTCCACTGGGCCTCTCCACCCCTGCCCCACCAGAGTTGCTCTGCAGTGTATCTCCTTGCTCCCTTCATCTTTGTGACTGGCCGATCATGTTTACATGTTGGTGTGTTCTTTCTCTGGATGGGGCCATATGTGTCCTCTGTGTTCTCAGCCTGTGTGAACACACTTGGTTCCTTGGCAGCCTCAGAGAGGTTGATCACCAGCCCACGGTCCCACAGAAGGGAAACAGGAGCTAGGATTCAGACTCAGGACGCAAAATGCACATACCTAACCCCTCTTCCCACCTGCTCCTGCCATACTTCTGGGCTGTCTACCACGTATGGATCTCATGAATGGTTGTGGGCCCATGTCGTAGATGTGATTAGCTGACTGGACTAAGGCAAAGGAGGGCTCTACCTGAGTAGGGTGTTGCTTCTCTGCTTCAAAGGCTTCTTGGGTGTCTCCACCTCCATTCATTTCTGCCCAAGTCAGCATCAGCTCCTCTCCCGAGGGCCTGTCGCAAGGCAAGTCCCTGCTCCCCACGCAACCTCTTCCCTGCTCTGTGCTTCCCAGCCAGACCCCAAATGCGGCACCTTTAGTAAAATCAAAAGGCCAACCCCAGGACAGTGTGCAGGCTTTAATGTTGCATAGAAATTGCTGTAGTAACGTGTTCCTGCAAGAAGTTTGAGTTCCTCATTCTAGCATTCTGCTCATGGTTCCGCTTCTCACGTGGGTGAGACCAGCACAGGAACAAGCCGTGGGGTGCCTTCTCAGCTGCGTTTCCGCCCTAAGGGATCGGAGTGGGAAAGGGACCCTTTAATAACAGTGATTCACAATGTCAACTTAACTCCCATCCTTTGGATTTTGGACTGCTCGTTTGTAATTGAATATGGGATAGATATTAGACTATCAAGGTCCTTTTGGCTTACATGAATCCATCTATTTGTCCCATCCATGTATCATCTACCCATCCATGAATTCACCCAGTCCATCCATTTATCCAACATTTAATTTCATTCTTTTATACTTTATCCAGGCTACGTGTCTAGTCTGTCAGTCCAAACACCTATTCTTCCATCCATCAATCCATTCAGTTACTCCATTCATCCAGTCTACGCGTTCACCTACCCATTTGTCCAGCCACTAGTTATCTAATGGTGCATCCAGCTAGCCAGCCTCTAACCAACCCATCAGACCAGCCATGCTCTCAACACATTCATACCTCCAGCTGTCCATCTGTGTCCAGCCAACTCACCATCCGGTCACCTGGCACATCCTTACAGCCATATACAACTCCGATGAACCATTTTTACCCAACCAGCTGATTTGTTTACCCTACTAGTACGTCAGTTCAGCCCACTAATCACATCTATGTAACTTTCTAGTCATTCAACTGATAAATTTCGTCTCTGCCTCCATCCAGC
Organism: Phataginus tricuspis; assembly: GCA_029783875.1. Classification (NCBI taxonomy): domain Eukaryota; kingdom Metazoa; phylum Chordata; class Mammalia; order Pholidota; family Manidae; genus Phataginus; species Phataginus tricuspis. Next base: position 22,248,951 of record JAQQAC010010882.1, on the reverse strand, counting down.
TGCCATCTGTGTGTGGAACCCTTCTATCACCCATCCCTCTACCTAATCAACCTAGTGAATTATTTAACCACCCATCCATGTTTCCAGCTAGCTAATCTCCATCTGTCCGGCCTCCCAGTCACCCCATCCAGTGTCCCTGCAGAGCCAGCCCATCGCCGTGGTTGCTCTCCCGCGTCCCCCTTGCCTGTGGGCCCGCTGTGCTCCAGCTTGCAGCTGCAGGCTTCCCCTCCCTGCCCCCGAGGCCCAGCAGGCTGCTCTCCCTCATCTTCTTGGGGAGGTTGCAGGAGCGCGTGGTGGGCCGCCTAGGGCAGTAGTGGGAGTGCGTGGGGCGTCTGTGACGCCTGGCTGGTGGGCTGGGGCCTGGCCCCTGGCTTTGGTGGCCAGGTGGGCTGCGGTGGGCTGCGGTGGCCAGCGGGCTCCTGCCACAGCTGTGACTGCAGTGGGGGCAGGTGTGGCTTTGGGGCCGACAGTGGGTGACAGGAAGGCTCTGTGTCTTGGTGCCCATGGGGGGCCCTGCTTGGAGGAAGCTCCTCCTCCTCCTCCTCCTCCTCCTCCTCCTCCTTTCCCAGCACAGCCAGCTCTGCAGAGGCTCTGGCAGGCCCTGGTTATATAGGCAGTGTCAATTGTGAGGGCACAGGCTGCGGGGTGTGACAGATGTTACACGGTCCCCTGCCCCTTACCCTAGCCCGCAGGGTGGGGCTTCAGGAGCACTTTGGGGGAGTCCCAGCTTTTAAGAGTAGGGAGCCTTGGGTCACACTGAGCTGGATCCACCTCCCAGAGCTGCTCCAAGTCTCAGTTTCCTATCTTTGTAGAATGGAGACAATAAGAATACCTGTGTCCCAGGGACTTCTGGGCTGTCTACCACGTATGGATCTCATGAATGGTTGTGGGCCCATGTTGTAGATGTGATTAGCTGACTGGACTAAGGCAAAGGAGGGCTCTACCTGAGTAGGGTGTTGCTTCTCTGCTTCAAAGGCTTCTTGGGTGTCTCCACCTCCATTCATTTCTGCCCAAGTCAGCATCAGCTCCTCTCCCGAGGGCCTGTCGCAAGGCAAGTCCCTGCTCCCCACGCAACCTAGAGCCTCTGGAGGGAGCATAGCCTTGTCGGTGCCTTGATTTCAGACTTACAGCCTCTGGACCGTGAAAGCATAAATTGCTGTTGTTTTAAGCCACCAAATTTGTGATCATCTGTTACAGCAGCCCCAGGAGACTAATCAACCCTGTGAGGTAGATACGATTATTACATTTTACACAGGGGAAGTCTCAGAGAGGTTGCGTAACCAGCCCAGAGTCCCACAGCTAGTCTGTGGCAGAGCTTGAATCCAAATCCCAGTCCAGCCTTGCGGTCACTAAGGGATCTTTGGGGATCACACAGGGCACGCGCCCTCTGTTCTAATGCTCTGCTGTGTGTGGCTCCGTGGGGCTGGTTGGGGTGGGGGGCGCCGGGAGGCTGCTGAGACTCTTTCTCACCCCTTCACTGCCGGCTCCCCATCTCCTCACCCTGGAGTTGCATTACTCTCCAAGCCCACAATGACTGGCACAGTGCCTGGCATGCAGCAGGGGTAACAAGTGCTGGCCGGGTGAATGAATGGGCAGGTGGATCAATAGGACTTGAACACGAGGACAAAGCTGGCTGACTGAGTTCTTTGGTCAGGGTGTGCAGGGGACTCAAGGACAGGCCTCCACCTTCCTACTCACTTTCCTTCTGCTATCTGCAGGCCTGTGCAGCGGCCTCATCTTCTATGACTCAAGGCCTCTTCTTATCCCTCACACACAGCCCCCAAAGAAATGCAGGCTTCCCAGGAAATACTGCCTCCCCTTGCCTGTAGCAGCCCTGATTCGGCTCCTTCTCGGGCCCAGATGGCTGGTGCTCGTGGGACTACCAAGGGGAAAGGGTGGAGAGCTCACCTGTCATTTCTTGTGGGAGGAAAAGGGTTAAGAGAGCCAGGGCAGGATGGGCAGCAAACACACCCCAAGGCTTCCCGAGAACGGCTGGAGTGAGTGGACACAGGGCCTGGGCTCCGCATGTGTATCTGGCCACTTCTCTGCGCTTCCTTTGCCCATTGCTCTAATGAGGGGATTGGCTCTGATAAAGGCAGAATGGGGGTGCAGATGGTCTTCCTCTTCCTCTCCGGTGCCCTCCTGCTGCTCAGGCTCCAGCAGCAGCAGCTTGCCCTGCACCGGGAGCTCCCCTTCCTCCCCCTCCTCCTCCTCCTCTCCTTCCGAGGACATGGAGAAGCGGTCCTGACTCACACAGGCCCCAAGCTTCTTCATGGAGGTTTTGTGGCCCCGGCCCTGCCCTGGGCTGAGCTTGGCACAGTGGGAACCCATCACTCTCTGGCTGCCTCTGCAGACTGGGAGGGAAGGCCACTGGGGGAAAGCAGAGGGGCTGTGAGGGCAGCAGGCAGGGTGCTGACATCACAAAGGGGCCCCTGGATACCTGAGCCTGGCCGACACCTGACTCAAAGCTCAGCCGCCAGCAGCCCTGCTGAGGTCTGGAACCCACAGGACAGGACAGGCAGAACGCCAGGCCAGCCGCCTCACCCTGCTATGTGGCCACCTCCCTCTGGCATTTGCCAGGGCCGGTGGCCCTTTTAGCTGGGATGAGAACTGGGGATAGAATTTTTGGAAGCAGGAGAGCACAGACTCCTCCCCACATCCCAGAAATACGCAACCCAAAAGAGCTGTTGATAGTACGTGGCTATACATCACAACTATGGCAACCTTAGGGTCAGGGTCAGGGTCAGGGTCAGGGTTAGGTTTAGGGTTGCAGAGTGGAGGGTGGTCAGGGTCAGGGTCAGGGTCAGGGTCAGGGTCAGGTTTAGGGTTGCAGAGTGGAGGGTGGGGGCACACGGGAGAGGAGGAGATGGGAATGTCTAGTTTCTTGACTTGGGTGTTCTTAAAACTCTGTATAAGCTGAGTTTCTATCAAGACCTCTCTTCTCCTTGACTCCTAAGCTTGTGGGGCCACGGGTCTCCTCCGTTCTAGGTGCCCACACCACGCAGTTTCAGCAGGCGATGGGCTTTGGTCATCTCCAAGCACTAGAAATCCATTTCTAATATGTAAATCATATCCTGCCAACTTTCTGCCCCAAATCTCAGTGGCCCTAAGTGCGGTTATGTGTTCCTATAGAGGGAAGCACAGAGAATTCACCCAGGAGTCAGAGTGGCCACAGAAGCAGAGACTGAGTGATGCGGCCACTGGCCACAGTCAAGGAACACCAAGCCAGAAGCCAGCAAGACGCAGGACACAGTGTGTTCTAAAGTCCGTGGTGATGCAGGGCGCCATCTCAGAGCTCTGCTGGCCCACAGGGCTTCACGGGGCTCAGCTCCTTGCCCCTGTTCCCGCCACGCTGGCCTTGTTCGTGCCACATCTGCTTTCCATTTAGGCACAATTCACTTTCCCCAGCTGCTCAACACCAGCCGGGTGGATGTCCAGGTGGAACGGTGTGGCATCGCACTCTGGCTCTGGGTGGCCGAGGATGCCCAGGGTCACATACCAGCCCCTGCCCCCACTTATTTAACATACTGATTTACTCTTGTTTTGTGCCATTTGCATAAAGGAGACAATGACAGGCCATCAGTTTATGTTCCGTATCTCAAGCTTTATTTGGCAGATGACTTTTACTCATTTTTCTCAAGACGCTGGGGGCTCAGACGTCTAAGGTGGGATCGCTGTGGTCTCTTGAGGTGGTTCTTTGGCAAGTGACACTTCCTTAGTCTCCGGGGGCGGGTGTGTTGTGCCCAAGAAAGTTTAGTAACGCCTTCTGCATCTCCTGCTCCTCCTGAGTTTTCTGCCGCCTTTTGGGAGAACAAACAGTTTCAGTTACAGGGCCACCTATGGGACCAGGGTGGGAAGGGGGTTGGCAGCTGCCAGATGGGGTCGGGTCCCAGTGCTCCATGACCCTCCCACATCAGGGGCGCCCAGGGACCGGCCAGACCTCTGCTGGGCCTTCTGCGTCTGCAGGTGTTTCTGCGGCGCCTTGGACAGGAGCAGCACTGCTGCCTTCTGTGGGTCCTTCCCTGGACCTGGTCTTCCTCTGGGCTCAGCTCCTGCTCCTGGCCCTGGTCCTGGTCACCGCATCTGTACTGCAAACGTTCTCTCGGACTCCTCAGACGGCGTCGGACCATCTTGCTCACGGGTCAGGTGGCTCAGGCGGGGGCTGCAGCTGACCTGAGGGCGGGGAGGGAGGGCTGAGGCCTGCCCACCTGCTCCTGCTGTTGATGTTGGTCTAATCTGTCAGCAGCTCTTTGGGGACTCGTATATAAAGGGGGCTGTCCACTGTGACTCGCACTGTGACTCGGCGGCCCCACCCCACCATTGTCCCCACCCTGAAGTCAACACACAGCAGGGGCCCGCAGCCAGCAAGCCACCCTGTTGCCTTGCCAGTAATAATGTGTCCCAGTGGGACTCTTAGGCCACAAGAAGAACACCAGCTTGTCCAAATCTACAGTCTACATGCTTTCAGTCTTCCACAATGGTCCCTGTGCGAGAAAGCTGGAGCACTGTAACCAGATTCCACAATAGCAACAGAGGATAACAACAACTTAGAGACAATAAAAATTAAGATACAGCAAGATTTTGATACAGGTAACAGAAATTATAATAATCCTCAAGCCAGAGGAGGTTCCTAATAACAAAAATTATACGAAGTTCCCAATCCACAAAGACTTTAGGGACAATAAGACACCAACATAGGCAAATCTTGTCCATCAGGCAGGATGCATGCAAGAGAGTGGTCCTGTGATAGGACTGTAGCAGGAAGGGGGTCCCTTCCAGGTCTAGTATGCCATACTTTCACTCCTCTTCCCATGGGGCTTATACATAGTGCTACAGGAGGTGCATGCACTGGCCATAATGATAAAACAAAACTCCCCAGTAAGATGCTCCTACCTTCTGGCTGTTCAGGATATACTACTGTGATCTTTGGGGGCCACTCTGCTGTTACTCCAGGAATACACAGGAGGCCAGCTTCCAGGCCTTGTCCCCAAGGCACCAGGAGAGCCAGCCATCGTTGGTCCATGTGTCAAAAGGTCCAAGGCCATGTCCACTCAATGGAGTCCCTGGGGTTCAGTGCAGTTGGTGCTGGCAGCAAGATGTTATTCTGGTGGCCGAACCTCGGCTTCAGTGATTCTTCCTTGGTTTGCACTTGCAGTTTGTATAGGGGAGGCAGCCATATGTGTTAACATGTCTACAGGGCTCAGGGCTCCCTTTCGGGGTCTCTTGTTCAAACACCATAGCATGGTCCATAAGCGGACTGACCATCCCCGCCGACTATCGGTATCTGACTTTAGTTCAGATTTTGACAAGCCATTGTGCCTCTATCATGCCTGCTGAGGTAGGATTGTACGGCACATGAAACTTCCACTTGATTCCCAGCTGTTGCACCCATTCTTGTAGTGTATGTCCAGTGAAATGGGTGCCCTGATCACTCAATTACCTGTGGTCGGCCATAGGCAGCAAAGAGACACTCCAGGCCTCTTTTGGTCGTCTGCTGGTCTGCACAACGGGTAGGAAAAGCAGCCAGAAGTCCAGTAGCTGTGTCCACACAAGTCATCGCATACCGATATCCTTCTGACACAGATAGAGGCCCAATATAGTCTATCTGCCACCTGACAAGGGGTATAGGCCCCTTAACTATTGCCCCATGTTGCTGTGGAACTTGGTGGAAGTCCTTTTTAGAGCACACAACACACTCCTGCCGGGCTCTACTAACTTCTTCGAAGGTCAAAGGCAAGCCCCACACCACTCCTTGGCTTTTGGGTCCAGTCTCGTCCCCACCCCAAAATGGGATAGCTGGTTATTATCTTTATCGGGGCCATTCCAGTGATGGGTTCTGTAGCCAGCAAGGCGTGATACATGGCAGCCAGTTGTTTTTCTGTCAAAGTGTATCGTACCTCTGCCCCTTTCCAGAGTTGTGACCAGAATCCAACGGGTTGGCGAGTTCGTTCAAGCCACTGCCAGAGACCCCAGCCATAACCGTCTTCAGTCCCATGAACATCCAGCTCACAAGGGCCTTGATGGGTCTGTCACACTCAAGGACTGCACGGCCTTGACTGCCCATTTTGCTGTAGTAAAGGCAGATGCACATGTCTCATCCCTGTCCCACCTGACGCCCTTTCGTACCAACCGGTATAAGGGCTTCAGAATTTGTGCCAAGTGTGGGATAAACACTCTCCAGTAGCCTAGAAGACCCAGAAACTCCTGTGGAAATGCTACAGTTGTAGGGGTAGGAAAGGCCTGGACAGAATTTGACAGACAAACCAGGTCCCTGTACCTTGGTGCTGTTCATAGCCCATCCTTTCTCCTGTAGATGTTGCAGCAGTCTAGGTGCTGAGCCTTCTAGATCTGAGAGAGAATCGGATGTGAGCATGACATCATCAATATAATGGTACAGCTGCACTGCTGGCAGTTTTTCCCATGTAGCCAAGTCCTGGGCTACGAGTCCATGACAGATGGTGGGGCTGTGGAGGTATCCCTGTGGGAGGATGGTGAAAGTCCATTGCTGTCCTTCCCACGTGAAGGCAAACTGTTCCTGACTTTCCTGCTCAATGTCAATGGAAAAGAAGGCATTAGCAAGATCTACCACATACCACATAATGATATGTTTCTAGTTGATGGCTGAGGGGACAGCCTGCAATAGAGGGGACAGCAGCATGCATAAGGGGTATGACTTTATTCAGTTCTCTGTAATCCACAGTCATATGCCAGGAGCCATCTGGCTTTTTTACTGGCCACACTGGGAAATTGAAAGGACTATGGGTGGGCTTTATAATACCCACCTTTTCCAGCTCCTGGAGAGTTTCTCCAATCTCTTTATGCCCTCCAGGAAGTTTGTATTGTTTGGTATTAGTCACCTGCCAAGGCACAGACAAAGCTATGGGTGGGTGCCTAGCATGTCCCCTCAGAACTGCCTTCACCACATGTATTCTGTCTGAACTCACCTGCAGTGGTCTACAACCATAGACCCTGCAGGATACCAATCACCAAAATATACTCAGGGATAGGAGATATATACACAGTATACTCTTTTGGGGGTAGATGCCCTGTTCCCAAAGGGATTTGGACTTTTTTTCACTCTGATGGCCTTCCCCCCATATCTATCCATTCAGGGTTACCATGAATCAGTGAACATTCACCCCCTGTATCCACCAGAGCCAGGACATGCTGTATGTAAACTGGGTACCAATGGATAGATATTTCAACATGTGGCCTCCGGTCCCACCATGATCCCTCAGGGCAGATACCTTGACCACCTTTCTGTGTGGGCTCAAGTGAGGTTGGCTCGCTCTCCAGCAGGAAGTCTTGCAAACACACAGGCCAGACTCATGGCTCTGTCTCTGACCTCTGCCTCTTTGGTCTTAATGGCTGGAACTGCTGCTCTGGTTTCAGCTGTTGCCATAGCTCTAGTAAGATCTTATTTCACTTCCCATCTAATTTCCTTCCATCTGCTCCTGTCCGTATTAAATCAGCCCACATCTGGGTCCTCATAACCTTCATGGGGCCCTGTAAATTCTTCTTGTGAGTGACAGGTCTTATTTCTTTCCAAGTTCTCGTTGCTTCAGCCTCTCCTAGGTCTGCTACTGTACGTGTCACCTCACTTATGGGATGCCCTAAGTGAGGGGAAAGAATGGCCACTAGAGACCCAAAGAGGGATGTAGGAGCCATTTGAAATACAATATTTCTCATCCCAGTAGTGAAAATCTCTTCATCTGGGCCATAATTCTCTGGGCTATACATGGCATTTCTCATGCCTAGCTCTCATAGCACCTGTTGGCGTTCAGCATATGTCTGCCATCTAACAGGAGAGGATGGTAGATCACCCAGATTGGGCCACACAGCACGAAGTGCAGCCATAAGCCAATCGAAGAGGGAGTGACTCACTGGGGTCTGATCTGCATATTGTAATCGCTGCCTCAAGACAGACTGCACTGTCAGGGAAGACAGCTTTCCCATCTCTGATCCCGACAGAACAATTCCATCCACCCCAAAGTCCCACAGACACAGGAGCCAAGCTGATATTGACTCTGAGGGCTTCTGCCTAAACCGGGAGCCCAAATCTGCCAGCTCAGCCTGAGTATAGGGGCGGACCATAGCGTGCTCCACGACCTGGGGAGGGGGCTGCTCCTCTCCTTGGGGAACTTTCAGCTGCTGGGTATTTATTTTATTTACAACCACGGGGCATGCTTTCAATACAGGAGGGGCCAGTGCCTCCGGCACCACCCCTTCATCCTTCCCCAGCTCCTCCATTTCTGGGGCTGATGGCACCCTTCTCGCCCCTCCCCCAAGTGCCTCCTGTGCTACAACCCTTACCTTTTCTAGTGTGCCTCGCAGCGATGCTACCTCAGTCTTCAGAAGGTCTCTTACCTTCAGCTCAATGCTTCCCAGCTGACGTTCTCATGCCACCTCCACCTGTGCTTCCCTCAGGAGTTCTTTTTCCTTGATGGCCTTGTCCTCCTTCAGAACACCTGGCAGCACTGCCATCTCATTCTGTAAAGAATTGTTTACCTCTCCAATGGCACCTTGCTGCCGGCGTTCTTGTGCCATCTCCTTATCAATGCCATTTCCCTCTTCAGGGAATCCACAGAAGTTTGCAGCTCACGTTCTCATGCTGCCATTTCTTGGGTTTCCTCTGTAGACCTTTTTAATACTGTGAGAAGCAGCCAACCTACAGTCCCCACTGCCTCACAGGCACTCTGTTTCTCAAAGGATTTACTTACTATACCAAGGGCCTCCCCGACTGCCTCAGGTGTCACCTCCACTTGCCTCCAGTCCTGGGGTGGGGCCCAGCCCTCTAGGAGGCAAGCCACCTCAGACCACATACCCATTGGGGGACGATCCACTGTCTCCCCATTCACAGGTGCAGCCCACTGAAGCACCCCTCCCAGAAGGGCAGCCTGTCTTTTTTCTTGGTCAACAATGAATCCTGCCGACTATGCCAATTGTTCTTGCCAATGGGTTTCAGCCCCAGGCAAGTTCACTATGGATTCAATGTGACCAAAGAAATTGACAGCAAAACGTTCTTTGGGGTGAAAGGGTTTATTACCCAGCTTGTTCCCCTGGCGGTAGGTGGAGCACTAGAGTCTCTGCCTCCACCCAGAGCACTGGGCCAAGCTCTCTATATAGCACAATAATAGCTTATTGCCTAAAGGTGTGGAAGTGGTAGCCTAGCAACAGGCCAGGGACATCATCAGGTGGTTTAAGTTCAGTGAGGATCCTGGCCACAGGAACCCCGACTTCCCCACAGGCCCTTATAGCTGGAAGAGTGGGGCAGGAGGGTTGTAGGAAGAGAGATCTGAAGATGCTAAATGCTGCCGGGGTCCATGAGCCAAGGAATGCAGGTGGCCTCTAGAAGCTGGGAAATACAAGCAAACAGGTTTTTCTCAGACCTCAGAGCCTCCAGAAGGAACACCTTGCTCACCCCGTAAGAACCATTTTGGAATTGACCTGCATTATTCAGAGAGAGAATAAATTTGTGTTGTTTTAAGCTATGAAGTTTGTGGTAAATGTGTTACAGCAGTTACAGGGAGCTTAACGTCTCCCTGGTGTTCATCTGCTGCCTCTTACACTTAAAGATTGCCTTCAGATTCCCCCAGGCCACTTGGTGAAAATACGAATGCCCAGGCCTTAGCCCTATGTCAAAGTCCCATGGCTGGGGCTCCATCTATTTGTGGAAGCCTGCCTAGGGAGCATCTTCTGACTGGGGTTATGCAAACAGGTTCAGCTCCCTGCTTAAAGGTCCTCACCTGAAAAGGCGGGGTCATCAATACCTATCTTGTAAGGTTGCTGTGAGACAAATGCAGAATATATGTCATGGTGCCCAGTAATTAAGTTGCGGCCATGACACTTGTCAGGTGTCAGGTGGCCCTGTCACTTTAGAGTGCTGGGTGCCAGAGCTCCCATGTGATGACTGTGACCTGTGCTGTGGTTGTCTTTGAGCCAAGTGAACCCATGTCCAATATTGCTTCCAGGTCTCCTGTAAACATCTCCATGTCTTACTGGGGTTTTAAACTCTGGGCAGTGAACCATCTTACTGCAGGTTTAAACCCTCAGTGTCAGGTGGGCAGACACGATGAGCAAGTTGCCTTGTTTTCTTTTTTTTTTTTTTAATTTATTTTGGTATCATTAATCTACAATTACATGTGCAATATTATGGTTACTAAACTACCCCCTTCATCAGCTCCCCCCCACCAACCCCATTACAGTCCCTGTCCATCAGCATAGTGAGATGCTATAGAATCACTACTTGTCTTCTGCCTTGTTTTCTTAAGTAGGGATTGTACCTCCATAGAGTTGAAAGTTTAGCTCCGCCACTAGCTGGGCAGGTTGGGTATAGTGCTCAGGCGGGGCTGAACTGTTTATTAGAGTGGGAATTTCAGCTTCAGGGCATTTCTGGCTCTCTCGGGTGGGGAGGAGCAAGCCCTTGTTTGTACCCCTTGTCAGTTTGTAGCCCATTTCAAGCTGCCAACAGAAAGCCACTGAGCACAGAGATGGAGATGGGCTCAGAACCCAGTATGAGCAGCTCCTGTCCCTGGTGGGGAGGGATCTATAGGGCAGTGGGTGAGGCAGATTTGGGTTTTGGCTTAGGAGTAGTCAGAGGTTGGGGCGAGATCCAGTGTGACGACCGCTACTTATGTCCCCCTCCCAGGCATCCCCAAGCCCTCCCCTCCCGAGCTCCTCTCAAGGCAGAGAGACAAGAGTTGAATTGCTTTTTCAACATTTATTGACAGGCGGCATTGTTCGTTAGCAGGCTCCTGGTCATTTCATTGGGATGGTGGCATTCGCAAGATGCGGCAGGAGGGTCCTGAAAGCTGGTAAAGTTTCAGGCAGGAGTGTGGCGGACTTGCTCGTGTGCGCTTAGCATCTTCTGGACCTCACAGTGTAGCGACGATAGCACACTGTGGGGAATAGGAGAGGCGGAAGATTTCAGCATGAGCTGAGCTGAGCCCCCAGCTCCACCCCCTGAACAAAGCCCCAACAAAGCCCCTCACCTCTTCTTCTCCGCCTCTGGCAGCATCGCCTCCTCCTTCTGGGACTTCGTCGTCTCGGGCGGCAGCCTCTGCTCTGGCTGCGGCTGCGGCAACATCTGGCTCTGGCCATTGTGCTAGGTGGATGCGGTCTGGGTGCTCAGAGCGGGAGCCACCACCTCAGCTGGGCCAGCCAACCTGTGAGCAGGTGGAACTGTGTGGGCTGTGAGCCGGGGGCTGGCTCCTGGGCCTTTTATAGACATAGGAGCACCCTGGGCATTATGAGGTCACAGAGGCCCGGGCCTCCCTGGCCAGCCAGAGGGTCCCACATTGTGCCCATATATGGGCGTGTGGGAGGCCCATGGTGGGCAGGGCGGGGCCGTGATGCCCAGCTGAGGGGAGACCAGCTGACCTTTCTGTAAAGGGCAATGTCTCCCTCATCCAGGGAGCTCTCAAGCAAAGTATTATTGAGCATTGACTGTGGGCCAGGGTCTGGGGGAGGCCCTGGCATACAGTGATAAATAAGGCAGACACATTCTGCCTAGTAAAGCTTAGACTCTAACTTCAGGAAACATGAATGAAATAACCATACAGAATAATGGTGATCAGGAAAAATGCTGAGAAGGGAAACCTCAGGGTATTATGAGGGTCTGTGTTGGGGGAACTTGACCTCACAGGAGGCCTTAGGAAAGCCCCCTGAGGAAGGGCTAGCGAAGTGAGCTTCTGAAGGACGATTCAGCCTGGGGGAGGGCAAAGCGCCAGGGAGGAAAGAAGCAGCCGGCAGGAAGTTCTGTGGACGCCGTTTGCATAATGCATCCAGAAGAGGGAATCCACAGATGGGAATCAGCTGGTGACCACCCCGGGGTGGGAGGCACAGGGAGTGGCTGCCTGCTGGGTGCGAGAGTTCCTCTCAGATTAATGAACATGCTTGGGAACTAGATGGTGGTGATGGTCATGTAACAGATGCCACTGAATTGTTCACAGTAAATATGGTGGATTTTATTGCATGTGAATTTCACCTCAAAAAAATGTTCTGAGGCAGAAAGGTGCTTGGCAGGTGTCAGGAGTCAAAAGGGCAGCCACGTGGTCAGAGCAGAGCGTTGCAGGCACATGTCAGCAAGGCGGGCCAGACCAGCCTGAGCTTTGAATGGCCTTTCCCACAATCCCACGTGAATTTTAGGAATAAAGACGGTGGCAGTTAGAATAAGGTTTGGTTACTTATAACAAAAAACCAAAAGAAATGGCTTTTGGTTAGAAGTTTTATGTTTCCCATAACTTGGATGGCCATTAGAGTGTCCTTGTCTGGGGGACATTCACGCTGGAGTATTTAGGGATGACAGGTATTATGCTTGCCAGCTGCTCTCAGGTGAGTCAGGAAAAGCCGAGTAACCCAGGAGCAGGTACGTAGGGGAGGGAGGAGACTGGGGTGGGAATGAGAGGGAGTGGAGTAAACGGGGCAGAATGTTAACAACTGAACAGTCTGGCTGAAGGGAGTTCTTTGTATGGTTCTTGCAACTTTTCTGTAACTTCAAAGGTATTTCAAAATAAATTAATAAGATTGCTATTTAAAAAACAAGGGAAAAGTCAGGAGGAAGGCCTTCCAGGGCTGGTGTAGAGGTGCCGCCCTCATCGAGGGCCCACGCTCCTTTCGTCTTCCAGTTCTGTCCTCAGCACGGGCTTTCCATCCTCAGGGCTGCCTCATAACCCAAACTCTGTGCCGCCAGGCGCAGGTGTACAGCTCTGCACTGCTCAAGGCTTTGGGCCAAGGGACTGAGGGGGGCCTGGAGTGCAGCCTGCGCTCTGCCTGTCAAGTCAGGCCCAGCACCCATAGGCATGCTGCTGCGCACAGCAGCAGTCTTTTATCTAATTCAACGGCTCACGGTGATGTCTCCTTCTAATTTAAACACAGGCACACTAAGAGCTAGCCTTGGCCCTGTGGAAATTCAATCATATCCACTGTCCAGGGAGGAAGGAAAAAGAAGAGGGGGCAGAAGGGGTCATTACCTATAACGAGCGTTCCCAGAAAGCCCAACCAGTAACCTCCCTTCTGACCATTAGTCTTACTGTGGGAGCACCCTGCCTCTCAGGATAAGCTGGGTTCTTGGGAAGGAGACATGGTCAGGTGGACAGTTAGATATTAGCACTCTTTGCCCCAGAGGAGGTACAGCCAGAAAATTCCAGAACCCCACCCCCCAGTCCACAATAGGGGGAGAAAACCATGAATTTGAAGCTATAGTGTAGTCATTAAGAGGGCTGAACCTGGCACAGAGTAAGTAGCAATAAATGTTCGTTTATTGACCCATATCTAGATTGACTTCAAATTATCACCCCCAATTCTGCAACACTTCATGGCCTGGAGGAGCCCCTGAGATGGCAGAGCTCGGTATTTACCCTGTTTTGCAGACAAGAAATTTGAGATATCTGGACTGGATCACTCACTCATTCAGGTTTTGATTGAGCATATACTATGTGCCAGGCAGTATTCTAAACAATGGGACCATAGGAGGAGCAAGAGAGATGAGAATTCTTACCCCCAAGAGGCTTACATTCTAGCTGGGACAGACAGGATTCAAGTTAAATAAAGGGACAAAAGACTTTGAAGTGCACTACAGATATGCATAGAATCGGTTGATGAAACCAAGAATGACTGGATGGTTACTTTATGGTGCTTGGGAGAGGACTTTTTGAGGGATGACAGTTGAGCTGAGAGCTGAGTGGTAAACAGCCAGCTGTGCCGGCATCAGTCCAATGTGGGTGTCCAGTTGGGGAGGGAGCGAGTGGTTCTGCTCCACACAGTCATTTGTGGGGACTGAGTCTGACCCCAGCTTGGCCCTCTCAGACACTTAGCTTCCAGCACGTCCTGGACACCCACAGCCAGCCACCGGGCAGGCGGGGAGAGAACAGGGAAGCCACCTCTATTCATTTACTGCCTTGGCCTGAAAGTGACACTCCACTTCTGCTCCCACATCATTGGTGAGCTAGTCACACGACCCTGCGGGACTCAAGGAAGGCCCGGAGGTCAAGTCCATGGGCCGCTGCTTCCCCGCAAGACCGTGCTGTGGAAGGGGCGTGTGAGCCTGCTGCGCGCGGCTCTCCCGGTGCCTCAGGGCTGGGCAGGGCTGTTCACAGCAAGGGCTGAGAGGGCTGCTCTGGCGAGGGGACATGCGAGCTGGCACTTGGCTGGGGTGAGCGGCTAGTTGGTTTGCAGACTGAGCAGGGAAAAGCCTGGAACTGCAGAAGGTCCCTGTGGCTACAGAGCAAAACAAATATTGCCCCAGTTCTTTTGGGCTCGGCCCCAGGCTGGGAAACACACCACTAACCACCCGAGACTCCTGCACTCCCAGACTCACACTCAGTCTCAGAAAGACACCCAGTACTTACCCTGAGGTCCTGGTTGGTGAAGCACCTGGGTGTCCTGTCTCACCCCCACATCTGTGGTGTCACAATGGCCACCCACAGCTGCCTTGATCAAGGGGAAATGTCACCAAAGAGGTGAATTGGGGTCAGGGGTATGACCCCGCTCCTCCCCCACCACCTTTGAGAAGGAGGGAGTCAGGCAGTTCCAGGATGAGAAGCAGGTTAGCAGTAGGATGCATGCCGTTGTACCCAAGTTCTGCAACGAGGGATCTGTCCTGCAGAAGGTCTCACACCTGTTCGTAAAGGTGTGCGTGGGAGGATGCTCGCTGGAGCGTTATTTGTGGGGAGAAAATTGCCAGTGACTGAAAGTTCACCTTAAGGACCTTGTCAGGCCCTGTTAGATCTCTGTTGCAGAAGAGCCCCCAGCCATTCAGGAGAACACTAGAGGGACGCACGCTGACCTGGAAGTCCACAGTACATGACCCCAGGCAGGTTGCCAAAATGTAGGGCACCGTGCTGTGTTTGTACAGGTTATTAAGTAAATGTTTGCATATGTATTGCAAGCAGTACAGCGTATAATGCATTGAATTGGCAATGGGAAATGGAATGATGGAAGGTTTCACTTTCTCTTTTATTCATTTTGTATTGTTTGGGATTTTTTTACCTAAGAAGCAAGGCATTGCTGAACGTTGAATTGAGAGATTTCCATGATCAGAAAAAAAACAATGGAAAATAATACCCATTGCTGTATAATCTGAGCATCTGCTGTGTGCCGTGATCCTATTTGGTTGTGAGGGGGTTTTTTTTCTTTAATAAACCTGGGAAAAGTTGCAAAGCGCTTTACTTTTCCCATGTCCCTCTCGGCCCGCTTCCCCTCCTGCTACCATTCTGTATACATTTGTCATGTCTAGGAAATCAGCATTGCCTTTCACCAAACTCCAGCCTTTATGTGCATTTCACCAGTTTTTACCCTCCTGCCTGTTTTTGTTCCAGGATTCAATTCATGGTGTCACATCCAGTGTTCCTTACTCTGCATTTCCTACTGGGACGGTGCCTTTGTCACGAGGAACCAATTCTGACGCATCATCGTTAACGAAAGTCTCTACTTCATTCAGATTCCCTTAGTTTCTCCTTAAAGTCCTCCTCCTGTTCCGGGATTCCCTCCAGGACACCGCACTGCGCTCGGCTCCGCGGAGCTGCGACAGTTTCTCAGACTTGATTTGTCTTTGATGTCCTTGGCAGTTTTGAGGGGCACTGGTCGGGTATTTTACAGAATGTGCCTCATTCGGGATGGTTTTTTCTCTTGAGGAGACTAGGGCTCTGGGTCTGGCGGAGGCATTCTCCTCACCGCCTCCCAGGGCCGTGCCCTCTCCACGTGACTCATCCCTGTTGGTGTTGACCTTGGCCACCTGACCAAGGCAGGTCTTGTCAGGTTCCTCTGCTGTAGAGTTATTCTTTTTTCCCCGTTTTCTATGATATTCTTTGGAAGGAAGTTCCCATATGTAAAGGATGGGAAGTTATGCCCAACCTCCTTGAGGGCAGAGTATGTACATAAATTATCTGAAAATCTGCAGTCTCTGCTCCCTTGTTTGTTTGCTTAATTGTATATTTATATCAGTGTAGATTCATGGGCCTTTCATTCTTTGGGTCATAATCCAAAACTGTGTCATTTTATTGCTCAAATTGCTCCAGCTTTGGCCATTGAGAGGTCTTCCCATTGACTCCTGTGTCCCTTTGACACGCCCCATCATTGTGAGGTTTTGAGCACTTCCCTACTTTCTGGCCCTGTAAGATGCTCAGCTTATCTTTTTCCTAGAGAATCGCTTTTCAGCTGTTTCTCCAAGGAGCCCTGGTTCCTTTTATTGGAAAATGGTGTTAGAAACCAAGATCAGGGTGCTAGGTGTGCTCATTGCTACGGGTGTTGTTTCTTCTGGGTCCTCTCAGCTGACAGAGCAAGGAAATATGTGTGTGTATACTGACCTGTGTATATATGCAAACCTAAAGACATTTCTGAGTGTCGCCATCTGTATCATCCTGATGTTTCACACTCTTACCCACCACAGTGTGGATCATGGTGACATCTTCCCCTTGCGTAGCTGCTCCTCCCACCCCAACAGTGGGAACCCTGACTCCTGCCATCCACTGTACATGTATAGTGGTTCTAGAATTGTAACCATTACCCTCATACCTTTCATGAATTTATTCAATTAATATGTATTGAATGCCCTTTGTGCTGGGCACTGTTTTAAGCACAGTAAATAAAACAAAACCCCCCAGCCCTCATGGGGTTTATGTTCTAGTGCAGGAGATAGAGCAGTAAGCCTGACAAATAAGTAAATTATACAGTATGTTGAAAGGAAAACGAAAAGAGCAGGATGAGGATGGCTGGGCTTGCTGGGGATGGTTGGGATGAGTGACAATTCATCAAATGTTAAGGGCAGGGCTCGTTGATAAGGTGACCTTAAGCAAATCCTGAAGGCAGTGAGGGAGCTGGTCATGTGGATATCTGGAATGGGTATCCCAGGCAGAGGGAACAGCCAGTGCAAAGGCCCTGGGGTGGAGATGTGTCTGCAGTGTTCAAGGAACAGGGAGGAGGCCAGTATGTTTGGAGCAAAGAGAGGAGGGAGGTTAGTAGGAGACGATGTCACAGAGATAGGTGCGGGGGTGGGCAGCCTCATGACGGAGGCTTTGTCAGTCACTCTGAAGGTGTGGCCTTTCCTCTGAATGAGATGGGAGCCACAGGAGTGACATCGCCTGATGTAAGGCCCCCTTGCTGCTGTGTCAAGAGGAACACAGAGGCCAGGGCGGAGGCAGGGAGCCCAGCTGAGAGGCCATGATGCAGATGAGAGGCGACAGCAGCTCAGACCAGGATGGCGGCAGTGGGCCTAGTGAGTCGCACATGAGTCGCTCATAGCGTCACGGTTGAGCGGTGGGCCCCACTGTGAAGCTGGTGCCAACAGCAGGACTTACTAGAGTTCTTGGTGAGGGGACAAGGCAGAGAGAAGGGCAAGGGAGGCCGAGGGCTTTGGCATGGGCGCCTGGAAGGACGGAGTCGCCATCCACTGGGTTGGGAGGCAATGAGCAGAGAAGGCCGGGGGAGGAAGGCCCAGAGCTCGGACACCCAGGAGGAGGTGTCCAGTAGGCAGCCCAGTACCTGAGCCCGATGTTGGGGCTGGAGGCGGTCCATCTGGGCCTCGTCAGCGTTTAAGTCATGAGCCTGGGCGAGAGCACTCTATCAGTTTCCTGTCGCTGATATGACACGACACACGTTTATTCCCTTACAGACCACCAAGTCAGAATTCCAAACTAGGTCTTGCGGGGCGAAAATCAGCCCGCTCCCGGGGCTGGCGGCTCCAGGGGAGAATCCATTCCCTTGCCTTCCGCGGCTTCTGGCTGCCCCGTTCCCCGGCTCCTGGGCCTTCCTCCAGCCTCAAAGCCAGCCATGGAACACCCTCCGCTCTCTCGGGCTCTGGCTCTCCTGCCTCCCTCCTTCCCTTATAAGGGCCCTTGTGATTATATGGGACTCGTCGGGGTAATCTGGGATAACTTCCCCCACGTAAAGCCTGTAATTTAATCACATTCGCAAAATCCTTTTGCCGCGCAAGGTAACGTATCCATAGGATTAGGACATGGACACCTTTGGGGGCCACCATGAGCTCCAAGGGGCTGAGTGGGGATGGAGACAAAGAGGGTCCCAAGCACAGAGCTGGGCCACCCCAGCATCGGACATCTGTGAGCTGAGCAGCCAGGGAGGTCTGGGGGCACCAGGAGAGTGTGCCTGGTTCGGGAAGCCATGTGGATAAGGGTGCTGGGGAGGAGGGAGGGAACAGCCCAGGGCCCCTCAGTGGCAGAGCAGACCTCACCAGGGTGTTAGCACACACGGCATGCTCACAGCAGTTGCGTGAAGGGGTGGGGTGAGGACAGCCTGGCCAGGGACGTCTAGGGAGAACAGGAACTGGGGGTCGGGCCCCCGCAGCTCTGTCAAGGGCACCCTGTGCTGGGGAACAGGAAGGGATGCAGCTGGCTGAGGATGCCCTGGGAGAGGGTTGCTCTGGTTTGGTTTTGAAATGGGAGAACAGGGCTCATTGTTTGCTGGTGGGAATGAGGAGGGAGAACAGTCGAGGCTGAAGACAGTTGCCGGAGCTGTCCCCAGACCTGGGGAGGGGATGACGCAGCAGGGCCCAGGCGGGGTGGGCGGGCCCACACTCATCCAGGTCCTGGCAGGAAGGAGAGCCAGAGGGTGCGGGGTGTGGGGTGAGCAGACGTGGCCTGAGCGCGACGTAAGTTCCCTCCCAAGGGCTGCTGCCGGCTCAGTGAAGGACCCAGGTGGAGTCTGTTAGGGCCCACGGCCCGTCAGCTCACCGCTCTGTGTGGCTCATGGTCCTGTCTCGCAGAGATAAGGGAGATGAGGCTCAGGGGGTTGGGGAGTTGCCCAAGGTCTCACACAGTCACACTCGGGCTGAGGGCAGCCCTGCCTTCAGCACCACCCCAGCTGTCCCTCCTCCCGCCAGGGCCCAGGTGCTGGCCTGGATCCTTGTCCTGCTTTGGGGCCAATGGACCTCCACTTTGAGAACCATTGCCTGAAATGGGAGCCCCACCATGCTTTTCAACACTTGGGTCTTTCTAAGATGACTTTTGTCACTTGATAAATAAGATATCTTTATTAAAGGGAATCCATACCACTAAGGAGGAGGTGGAGTAACTCCAGTGGTCCCTTTTCTCCGCCCCTGCTTCCGGAGACTCAGGTGAATATTTTGGTGTTTCCTTCCAGACCTTTGCTGGTACGTTCTCTATTTCTCCCACCTCTCTTGCTTTCCCTCTCTCCCTCTTTCTCTCCCTCTCTCTACCCCCAACACACACACACACACACACATGAAGTTGTCTTTAAAAGGAATAGGTAAATGTCTATTCAGATTTTCTGCACAAAAAAATCTGAATAGACATTTTTCTAAATAAGATAATCAGATGACCAAAAGGCACATGAGAGATGCTCCACACCCCTATCACCAGGGAGATGCAAATCAAAACCACAGTGAGATTAGCATGCACACCGGTCAGAATGGCTAGTATCAAAAGGACAAGAGGTAACAAGTGTTGGTGAGAATATGGAGAAAGGGGAACCCTCCTGCACTGCTGATGGGAATGTAAACTGGTTCAGCCACTGTGGAAAACAGTAAGGAGGTTCCTCAAAAACAAACAGAAATACCAATCCAGCAATTCCACTTCTGAGTGTTTATCTGTAGAAAATGAAAACACTAACTCAGAAACTACACCCCTATGTTTATTGCAACATTACTTACAATAGCCAAGACATGGAAGCAACTTAAGTGTCCATCAATGGATGAATGGATAAAGAAAATGTGGTATATACATATAATGGAATACTACTCAGCCATAAAAATGGAATGAAATCTTGTCATGACTGTGACAACATGGCTGGACCTTGAGGGTATCAGGATAAACGAAATAAGGCAAAGAGAAAAACAATTACTGTGTGATCTTACTTATATGTGCAACCTAAAAGACAAAAAACAAGAAAAAGAAAAAACTAGTTCATAGAAATAATAGAGAATTTGTGGCCAGGGTGGGAGGGTAGAAATGGGTGAAGATCAAAAGATACAAACTTCTAGTTAACAAAATAAGCAGGTTGTGGGCTATAACATACAGCATGGTGACTAGAGCTAATGGTACTGTGCTACCTATTTGAATGTTGCTCAGAGAGTAGATCTTAGAAGTTCTCAGTGCAAAAAAAATCTTTTTTGTAACTATGTATGGTGGTGGATGTTAACTAGATTTATTGTGGTGGTCATTTCACAATGTATCCAAATACTGAATCATTAAAAAAAAAGAATATATAAATAAGTGGATCCCACCACATTTCTGAAACTTACCATTGTTCACTTAACCACATATCTCAGCAACATGTCCTCAGGCATTACTGGACTGAGTAATTCCACTTGTCTAAATCTATCCTCTCACTCAGGGCCACCCACTAGAAATATAACACAAGACGAAATGTGGGCTCTGTCAGTTTAAATTTTCTATTAGCGACCATGAAAAAAAAAAGTAAAAAGCAAGTGAGATTCGCTTTAATGTTTTATTTAACACAATATATCCAAAGCATTATCGTTTTAACATGTTCATATGGAAATGATTGAGGTACTTTACAGTGTTCTCTTTGTACCAAGTCTTCAGAATCTGGGTAGATCTCACCCTTACAGCACATCTCGATTCAGACAAGCCACATTTCAGGTGCTCAAAAGTTTCATGGGGCTTGTGGCTCCAGTGGCCTCTGTAATAAGAAAGTACGCCCAAATGAACTCTCACTCTGCACGCGACCAATTTATCGCAGCCCTGCTGGTGATCGCCCCCAAATTTCCGGCTACCCTCAGTGGTCATCCGCAGGGACCAGCCAAGGCTGCAAGAGGTCAGGAAGCCAGGTAAAGCCTCCACGTATGCACGTGGAAGGCAGCTTCTCTGTGTTATTGAGAGCTGCTTCTCATGTTAAACAAAAAAAACATTATCATAAAGCATCCATTGAAGAAAACATTTATTGAGGGGGTTAGTCAATTTACTTAAATTAACAGACTTCAATCTTTCAGAGTAGTTTTGGGTTTAGATATAACGGAGCAGAAAGCACTGTAGGGGAGAAAAAAATGTTCCTGTACCCTCAAGGCTCCTTCAGCTGGTCTAAGAATTAAACTGGCACGAGATGGATTAACAGGAGATGAAACTGAACTGCGTACTTCTGGGGGCCCCATAGGAGTATGAGGCCACAGGCAGGCATGTCGGCTTACGTGCCATCCTGAGCTGAGGGGCAGCGGCTGGACTCAGGGGAGGGGCCCCAGGGCGAGGAAGGCAGCTCACAGGAATGCTTGGTAAACAGGTGTTTGCTGGGCCACCCAGACACCATGGGACACAGAGAGGAATTTTCAGGCTTCGCCATGTTCCTCCCTGGTGCCGGCCCCACTGCCTGTTACACTGGAGTCCCCGTGGGGACAGCGCCCTTCCTGAACCTTCTGTTTCTTAAAAAGAATCAGCCTGAAATAATCCACATGCCAAAAAATACACATTTTGGGGTGGCAAATTTTGCTCCCCTACAGTACAGAGAACTCCCATATCCCCTCCTACCCCCTGCTTCAGTTTCCTGTTATTAGCATCTGGCATTGGTGTGGTGCACTGGTTAAAATTGATGAACGAACACCGATACACTGATATTAGCTGACGTCCGTGGTTCACATTAGGGTTCAATTCTTACATTGATATTAGCTGACGTCCGTGGTTCACATTAGGGTTCAATTCTGGTGTCGTACATTCTGTGGGTCTGGACAAATGTGTGGTGACATGACATGTCTCCACCATTACAGAGTCATACACACTGGTTTCAGTGCCTCACAGCCCCGCTGCGCTCTGCCTACTCCACCCTCCCTCCCTCCCACCCCGGGCAACCACTGATCCCTTTACTATCTCCAGAGTTTTGTCTTTTCTAGAATATCATACTCATTACTTTTTGAGGAATTTATAGACCGGATTTTGTAAGTATATTAACCAAGTATTCAGAGAAGATGTGGAGTTGAAATGAGCCACCCTTACTTTGAACTCTGTATGTGTCCCTGTGAATCATTTTTAAAGAGCATGTATCCGTCAATCTTATTTAATGGAGCTTCTCAGGCATGCCAAGTATCTTATTCCCAATTTCTGTCAAAGAACACAACATTCACTTCTTGCTTCCCCATCTCATTCCCTTTCCCCCCTCTCTCCCTGAATGTTGGGTCTATCATTCCTAGGCCCATCTTTTTATCCATATGTATGTGTCCCCTGCTGCATTTCTCAGTCACTTGCTTTGTTCCGAGAGTATGTGTGTGTCTCAGCCCTGTGGACGCATGGGTAAGGATGGGCAGGGGTTGTGCCTCCGCGTGCCCTGTGGGGCCCTGCCTTATAACTCGCGTCTTCATTTCCCTGTGGCGGACACTCAGGCTGTTTCCAGTTTTCTGCGGCTGCAGATGGTATTGTAGTGACCCGCCCTGTGCCCATGCGCAAGGATTCCTCTAGAATACATTCTGTAAACTAGTAGTTCTCAAGTCTCAGCAGGCCTTGGAGTCACCGGAAGGGCTTACGAAAACACCCATTGCTGGCAGCCACCCCAGAGGCCTGGATTTTGTTTCTTCAGTTAGTCTGGGACGGAGCCTGAGAGTCTACCTTTCTGCCAAGTTTCCAGGTGGCGCTGCGGGTGTGGGGGTGCCCGCTGGGAGCCCCTGCAGGGGAGCAGTGTGGGACTGCAGGCTGCGCCCCAGAACCCGACCCAAGGGGCTGACTGGCTCTGTTGGGCACTTGTACCAATGCTCACCCCATCCGCCTCCGCGTCCTCATGCCACTTGGCGTGGTGGTGTCAGGGGTTGGCTTTTTTACCAGTCTGATGGGTGGCTTGCATTCCTCTTTTCCTTTAGCTTATTTTTGAAATGAAACTTCTTATGTTGGAATAATTTTAGATTTACAGAAATGTTGCAAGTAGAGAGAGCTCTCCTCTCCCCCTTACCCAGTTTCCCCACTGTCCACATCTTACATCCCCACAGCGTATTTCTCAGAACTGGAAACAGCATCAGTACCTTACTGTTAATGAAGCTGCAGGCTCCATTCAGATTTTAAGTTTTTCCACTAAGGTCCTTTTTCTGTTCCAGAATCCAAACTAGAGCCCCATGTTGGCTTTAGTGTATTCCTTTCACGATTACTATCATGATAAGCAAAACTTAGGAAAGACCCAGAGGTACAGATGTGTTCAGATGGGGAGCGGGGGAGGGTCCGTGCTGGGGGCCCCTCTCCCCTTCAGCCAGGGCAGCTCCATGCAGGGTGGGCTGGGTGGGGTGGGGCGTTGTCAACCCAGCAGGCCCTGTGGTAGGTGGCTTCCAGTGCGGCCTCTGTATTTAGAGGGATCAGGGAAAACCTGGGCTTTTATATCATGGGGACTTAAGAGAGAACGGGGAAGGGAACCTGGGGACCCCTGTATGGAGAAATCTGGGATGGAGAGGAGACACTAAGGAGGCTGGACTCAGAGTCCAGATCTTTCACTCCCAGAGTCTGTGGGCCTGCTGGGTCCTGTGCCAGTGCAGGGCAGCCGGTGGGCACAAACCCCCAGGGTCTCCCGCTGGGAGGCCCTCGGTAAACAAAGAACCGCACAGTTACATATATAACCTAGATCACCAGTTGTGTTAAATGCTACAGAGGAAAAGGTTGGGGTTGTAAGAGGGAGACTGAAGGGGGGACCTAGTTTAAAACGGGGGTGTAGTCTGATAAATGATGTTTAAGATGAGACCCCACAGAGCAGGCAGGAGTGCCAGGGAGGAGCACGGGAAAGGCATCTGGGCAGCGAAACAGCAGGGGCAACAGCCTTTGCAGGGAGAGGGTCTGGGGAGTCAGAGGACGGGAAAGAAGGACAGTGGGCTGGGGTGCAAGGAGGGACCTTGGACAGGTCACCTGTCCCTTGCTAATCCCCCAGCCCCACAGGTGTGGGCAACCCACTGGCCTCTTGGGTCAGACTTGAAGGTGTCAGGCTGCCCAGAACTGAGGGTCTTGGATCTCCTCACCCTCAAATCCCATGGTCCCCCAAGACTGCCCTGAGACCAAGCTCCCTCCCTATCTCCCTTGCACACACCTATTTTCATCTCCTTCACCCTGCATGCTGCAGAAACCTGCCTCCTGAGGACCACCTGGCTGGTCTTCTGACATAACACGTGTGCCAGCCTCAGGGCCTTTGCACCTGCTGTTCCCTCTCTCTAGAACACTCTGGCCCCATAGCTTTGCCTGGTGGGTTGCTGCTTACCGTGCAGATCTTTGACTCTTCAAAGAGGTTCTCTCTGTTCTCCCTGTTTGATGTTCCTCTTCCTCCTAGTCTTTATCATGTCCCCCTGTTCTATTTGTCATAGCCCTGATAATGACCTAAAAGCATCTCTGTGTGTTGACTGTTTACCCCTAGACCTTGTTTATCTTGTTTCCAGCCACTTCCCCAGGGCCCAGTGCCAGGAGCAAAGGCACATTCTGTGTGCTCACTGAATGAAGGCTGTGTGCCCACGCCCTTGCTCTCCAGGGTCACAGGCCACCGGTGCCCTCCCCCAGGGAACACTCCTTGTGGGACCATCCAAGAATCTCCCTTTAAGCTCTTTGGGGGCCAAAGACAACTTCTTAGAGAACTGGAAGAAAACCATGGCCCCTGCCCCCAGCCCTGAGCACTTTGTATACATATCCAAGTGGTCTCAGTGCCTCTGCCACCCAGCGCTGCAGTTCTGAGTAAGGGCACCCGACATACAAAGACTTCTGGAAAAATCAGGTCAACAAACATATGCGAGGCAGCTAACATGGGCTAGGCATGCTACAAGGAGGCATGTAGGCCCTGTGCTGCAGACATAGGCTCCCCAAATGCACTCTCTGTAAGAGCGCCTAGTGCTGTCTTCCAAGGACGTGTGACCGCAGGCTCTGGACTTGGTGGGGGAGGGGAGAGGCCTCTTTCCTGTAACTAGAGGGCTTCATGGGACTGTGGACCTTGGAGTGGGATTTTGAGAGGTGAATAGGAGTTAACAAAGCCAGTGAGCAAGGGAAGGACATTAAGTAGGTGCTACATGTATTGTTCATAAAAATCTCCCTCCACATGAACACCAGTTTGGGAGTTCGTTTGTCTCCTTTGTCAGACTGCCCAAACGTGACTGCTGAGAAACTGCAGCTGACCCACAGAGCAGAGGAGTCACTCGGGACCAAATACTGTCAAAGAGCAGAATTAGGAAAGCCTCTGGAAAAAAGTATTTTTACACCAGAAAAAAAAAAGGATGTTTAATGTGGCTCATGGGTCATTTTATAGATTTGCTATGATGTGGAATGGGGCCTCCTCCAGAAATCATGCCAGGGCCCCCGTGGCCTGAAACAGCTCTGCTCAGCCAGGTAGGAAAGCCATTCGGCAGCCTCTTACGGAGTTAAACGTACACCTCCCGTCTGACCCAGCAATCCCATTCCTAGGTATTTGCCCAAGAGAAAAGAAAGCCTGTGTCCACCCAAAGACTTGTGCACGAATGTTCACAGCTCCTGTATCTCTAACAGCTTCAAACAGGAAACATCCCAGATACTCGTCGACGGGAGGTTGGATAAACGGTGGAGGTACAACTGTGCAGTAAAACATGGCTCAGCAATGAAATGGACCAGCTGCTGAGACAGGCTGCCGCAGGCGTGACCCTCACCCACCTCATGTTGGGCAGAAAAAAACAGGCAAGAAAGGGTCGCACCACGTGAGTGACTGCTCTACGTGCAAATCCGCGATACTGACCAGAGGCAGGGCAGTGGTTACCTGGGCTGGGGCTGGCGGGGAGGGGACACAACCTTCTGGGAGGTTAGAGACGCCCTTGATCTTGATTCAAGTAACAAATGCATATCTATAAAAAGACTGTCAAGCTGCACACTTAGGCTGACACAGCTCACAGACTTTATTATGTCAATGATATTCCTTGAGAAAATGAAAAGCAACCTTGGTGGCCCCCGTAGACCCCCTGCCTTAGGTACATAGGCCCTTGTGTGACAGGAAAGAGAACTCAGCCATCAGCTGGGGTTTATTTTCACTTTCCTGCCCAGTCTGCGGTTGGCCGCGCAGCTGGCTGGGGAGGCTGGCACGTGGAGCCGAGGGCAGACGCCCAGACAGCTCCGGGCGCACGTCCTCCCAGGAGGACGCCTGCAGAGCCCCCGGTGCTACACAGCGGGCACGGCCCTGCAACAGTGCCAGAAATGTGAGGGCCCCCCAGCCCCTACTTTCTTAATTAAAATAAAACCTGAGCCTAAAGGAAGGAAACTCAAACTATGCCCAAAGACATTTGTCTGAGAAGAGGGGTGAGCGCGAAGGAGTTCACATCAAACTGTTGACATTTTTCCCAGAAGCTTGGGTTAAAAGTAAGGGAGAAAAGTAGCATTTAGCACGCCTGCCTTTGGGTGACACGTTTCAGCACGAAACAAGGGTAGGAGCTTTGTGGTTTCAAAAAGAAAAAAAGCACATAAAACAGGAGGAAGAGGGCTCTGAGAGCTATTTATAGCCGTCCCAGGCCCGGAGGGCAAGGACCTTCTAGAATGCAGGAGGCTGCATGTCTAGGAAAGGCGTCTTCGGATGAAGGCGGCTGTGCAGGGCGCCTGCCCCGTGACTGCTCTCCAGGAGAAGCCCTCGGGATCGGCATCATTGTCCCCAGTTTAAGATGAGGAAACTGAGGCCAGACAGTTTTGAGACGGGCCCTGGTGCCTGCAGCCAGTCAGGGTCAGAGCTGGTTCTCTTATCCCCAGAGCCCCTCCTGTAAGCCCTCATTTTACAGGTAGATCAGCTGAGGGTGCAGGCGATTCACTGACTTATCTGAGGAGAGGGTCAACTGTGGGAAGGCGGCCCCAAGGTTCTTTTCATCCCCCCAAGGGAATCTGGTGCAGGGAGGCTGTGGTCTCACCCTCCCAGACCCTTCTCTCTCCCCAGGAAGCCTGGTCTCTCTAAGGCCTCTGGGTCTGGAGGCTGGGCCTGCAGGGGGGATGGCCACCCTTTGGCTGTCAGGACGATGTTGGGCAACCGCCAGCCTGCCCATACCACCTGGGCCAGCAGGAGGTCACTCCCTGTGTTCCTGCTGGGATACTGGGTGGGGTCAGCTAGTCTCCAGGGGGGCAGAAATCCCAGTAAACACTCCCGGTCTCCTAGACAGTCACTGGTGGCTCACCCTCGAGGGCTCTCCAGCCCCAAAGCCCCACTTTGAGTGAAAGGACTCTGCAGAGGTTTCTTTTGAGGCACCTCTGGAGTTGTGTGGAGCTTGGACAGGATGTTCAGCCCTCTAAACCTCGGTTCTCATCTGGAAACAGGGCCGCTAAAATCAACCTTACAGGTTGTGTGTGGGAGTAAGAGAACACCCTGGCATGTGTGCTGAAGGGCAGTAAAGGGAGGTAGTTGTGGCCAGGGGTCTGGTGCGGGCCCACTTGGGTTCAAAGCCCAGCTCCAGCCTTAGCTGTGAAGGTGGGCACAGGACTTACCTGCAGATAGTTCCTGAGCGCCTGCTGTGTGCCAGTCACCCTGTGGGGGCTCTCTTGGCCTCAGTTTCTCCATCCGCTAGATGGGCGTGATCATGGTCCTTGCCTCACAGGGTCGCTGGGAAGATGAAATACCTTTTAACCCAGAAGCTGAGAGCAGTGCCCAGGCGGCAAGCACTTGGCCTGCTCTCCCGGGAGCAGCTGCCCTCCGGAACGGTGACTCGACCAGAAGGCAGGGAGTACGGGAGCGGCCAGGGCTGCTTCCCAAACAGGGCCTCTCCGTTCCCTGCTGGGCCGGATATTGAAACCCCTTGCTTGGGTTCTTGCCTCAGTTTCTGTCCCTCTCCTGGGTGGTTTGTCCAGGGACACTGTATGGCTTCTTCGGTGGACACCTTGCTCCATAAAAACGAAGTAAAAGGAAATTGTATTTTACAGCTGCGCTGGTTTAAAGCTTAATATCCTCCAGGCTGGTATCATTAGTACACATTCATTATTACCACATTTGTTTTCCCCTTTTATTTCAAAAGAACTTACAACATTCCCGTAGGCCCTTAAAAGTCTCCTGGCCAGAGGCACTGTGTCTGCGGGCCCAGCGGGGACATTGCCCTGGTCGGTATGTTTCTGATCATAAACCACCCTGCTTACCTCTTCTCGGAGGCCTCCACTGCCAGGCCAGGAATTTTCCACCTGGAACCCCTACCCCATAGCCCCTGAGCCCTACTCCTCCTGCCCTTTCCCTGAAGGGGGCGCTCACAGGGCCCTGCCAGGGCTTGCCGGAGCCCTTGGCTGGCAGTAAGACTAGAGTCTTCAGTAGGAATGCTGGCAGCTGGTTGTGGTGGAAGCCTGCTGCGTGCCCACGCGGGGTCTCCGCGGCATTCGGTATTTCATTTAACCCATCGGTCATCTCCTCGGACAGACGAGGAAACTGAAGCCAGAGACACCAAAGAACTTGCATGGTGCGCAGTGGATTCGAAATCAGGCAGGCAAAGCACGGGGCCCCCAAAGCTGTTCATTTCCCTCCTGATGTCAGTATAAAATGCCGAGAAGAGTGGCTGTGTAGGTGAACTGCAAATAAATTACATACTTTGTGCTAGCTTCCCGTGGCTGCCTTAACAGATGTCCACAGCTGGGTGGCTTAAAACAACAGAAATTTATTCTCTGTCAGTTCTGGAGGCTGGAAGTCCAAAGCCAAGGTGTTGGCTGGGCCAGTCCCTCCTGAAGGCTCTAGGGAAGAATCCATTGCCCGCCGCTCTCCTAGCTTCTGGTGGCTGCCAAATCCTCGGTGTTCCTCAGGGTCCTAGACGCGTCCCTCCAGTCTCTGCCGCCTTCTTCCCATGGCTCCTTTTCTAATAAAGACACTGGTTGAAGTCAGGGCCCAGCCTGATCCAGGAGGATCTCATCTTGACTTCCTCAACTCACGTACATCTTCAAAGACCCTATTTCCAAGTAAGGTCTCCTGCACCGGTTTGGGGGCTTAAGATGTAGACATCCTTTTAGGCGCACTATTCAACCCACTACACAGGAGATCCAGATTAAGGCCAAAGGGAGTCAGAGGACGCCCTCTAGAAAACGACAGCAAGGATATGCATATTAGTAATATAGCCCAGCACCTGACACATAATGGTGCTAAAAAAATGTGTTTACCTATGTAAAGTGTCCAGCCTTAGCGAAAATAGTTGAATGCTACAGCTTTGCCCAGTTTAGGAGAGTCAGCAAATGCTAGCAGACTTGACTGTAGCTGGGACCCCGTCTCTCGGGACTTTGTTGAAAATGCCTTTAGTCTCATTTTATTGGGCAAACAGCTCCGGCTCTGGGCTGCTTCAGGTCGGCACCGCAGCACCTCTTGTGACACTGCCTGCAAATGGGGCCCTTGGTTTTCCCAGCCTCTGGCCTCTGCTCCTGCCTGCCTCGACCCCATGCCTCTGCCTTCATCCTCTGGGCTGTGTGATGTACTTTGTAAAAGGGGCTTATTCTCTGTCCACCCCAAATTCCAGGAGAGCTAGGCCGAGGCCCGCCTGCATCCTCTCCCCTAGAAAAGTAGCGACACACAAACTACTTGGGAACAGCAGAGACCGCACTTCCCCAGCCGTGGCCCCTGCCCTCCTCCTCAACCACTGGGATTCAGCCCCGTGCCCCTCTTTTGGTTCCTGGAACTGAAATCATGTTCCTGCCTCAGGGCCTTTGCCCAGCTCTTCCCTTTACCTGCTGTGCCTTTCTTATCATTCAGATCTCAGCCAGGTGTCACTGGCCTGACCTGTCCTCCTGCGCTCTACACGGCCTTTCATTCTTACTTACTGACCTTCTGTGCCCACCCCACACCCGGGTGGGTCTAGATGGGTCTTTGTCCTGCCTCATTATTTGTTGGCCGTCTGCCTACCTGCCCCAGAGCACAATACCCTTGAAAGCAAGATCCCAGCTGCAGCCCCAGCACCCAGCAAACCACAGGTGCTCCGAGAGGAAGGTGTTCGATGTAGGATTACGTTGTTCTCTCTCTTTAATACAAGGGCTTTCGCTTACCATGAACTGGTAGATTTCAAAGGATGGAGAGTCCACTATAACAGTAAGCAAAGCACGGTCCTGATGCAAGCATTTTCCTAGGGACAGGGTCCCACTGTGTCCATTAGATTCTCGATGAGGTCGGCGCTCTCAAAGATTTAAGAACCATCACTTTGTTTGAAATGCTGATTAAAACTCACCTACCCTTTTGTTCATTCTTCCTCTCCCTTCTTCTCTCAGTCTGTTAGTAAACAGGGGCCAGGCTTTCTATGTCGGTCAGGACACTAAATAACATGAGGGGATGTCTCAGTCTCGGCCATCTGGTTCTCATGGTGCCTGGCGTGCAGGCAGTGTCTCACTAACGCTGGTCAGATGGAGGAGGGATGTCAGAGTCGCATCAGCCGGTCCATCTGCGGGACCCTGGACTGGTGACCGTCTCCTCTCTGAACCCTGATTTCCTGGTCTGTGAAAGGTCAGTCCTCCTAAGACCCATCCTGGAATCTTGAAGGAGGGACAGCAGAAATCCCCAGCCCAGGTAGCAATGAGAACCTGCAGCCCCGAGCTTTACAAATCTTGTCGCGTCCCCACCCCACCAAGTAACTAGATCAGCATTCCTGGGGTGGGGCGCCAGCATCAGTATGTTTGAAAAGCTCCTCGGGTGTGTAAGAGATTATTAGCTGTTGATAAAAAGGAGTGAAACATTGCTCCATGCTACAACATGTATGAACCTTGAAAACATGCTATGTGATCAAAGCCAGACACAATAAAACTACATATGTTATTCCACTTACATGAAATGTTTAACGAGCAAATGCAGAGACAGAAAGTAGATTAGTAGTTACCTGGGGGTGGGGAGGATAGGGAGTGACAGCAAACGGTACAGGGTGTCTTTCTGGCATGATAAAAATCTTCTAAAATGGATCATGGTGATGATCGTACAACTTGTGCATGCAAAAAATAGCTTTAATGGGCGAAGTACATGTCATGTGGGTTATAGAAAGCTACTATTTAAAAATTTTTCCACAAGAGAAAACTTTCTCACCCCTGCTGAGAACTATTGAGCTGGATCTGATGAGCAAGGAGGACCCGCCCCAGGTCCCGGCCGTGGAGGAAGCTGGCCGGTGTGGGCTCAGGACTGTTGCATGTGGACTGCGGCCCTTGCACAGTCTTATTGAAATGTAGGTTCCCGGGCCGTCCCAGTAGCTCTGAGTCCATGCTCATCAGCTCCAGCGGGGCCGCTGACCCTCTGCCCGGAAAACTGCACCCCACATTCCGCAGAGATTTCAGGCAGTCAGGACACCTGCACCCCGGTGACACAGGACACACCTGATTAGCAGCTCATAACCAGATGTAACCTTGCGAGAAATCAGCTTGGTGGCAAAGAATCGGAGAAGAATAAACTAAAGTTAAAACTATCCCATTGTAAACAATGCTCATTAACTCCCCCAGTTCCTGATGAAAACGGTTGGATCCTGGAATCGAATGCCCTCCGCCTTTGGGAGAAGGAGGCAGCCTCTGCACTGTGGATCCCTGGGACTCCTCGGGGGATCTGCCTTGCCGCTGCCCATTCCCTGAGAAGGACTGCCCTCCGAAGGTGAGGACTCCCTCTGGGGTCTGGGGAGCTGAGTGCAGGGGCTGGGGAGAATAACAATGAGAGCTGATGGTGATGGTGAGCCTCTTGTGTGCAGGCCCGCGCTTCGCACGCTCCGTGCATCATCCCACCAGCCCCGTATGTGGGCTGTGAGATTATTCACACAGTGCAGACCAGGGCCTGGAGGCTCGGAGAGGGAAAGGGCCCTGCTAGGGGGCACATAGCCAGTCAGTGCCTGGCTGGGTCTCCAGCCCTGTCTGACTCCAGAACTAAGCTCTGGAACCTCCATCCTGCTGCCTCCTCATTTGTGTGTGTGTGAAACAGTAAAACAAAGTTGTGCATTTGCACACCCATGTTCATAGCAGCATTATTCACAATAGCCAAAAGGTGGAAGCTACCCAAGTGTCCATCAGTGGGTAGACGGATACACAAAGTGGTCTCTCATGGAATGGAATGTTATTCACCCATGCTACGACACGGATGAACCTTGAGGACGTTATGCTAGGTGAAAGAAGCCAGTCACAAAGAGACAGATAGGGCATGATGCCACTTATGTGAGGCACCTAGAGTGGTCAAAAATCAGAGACAGACAGTAAAAGGGTGGTTGCCAAGGGCTGGAGCGTAAGGGGCTGGGGAGTTACTGTGAATGGGAACAGAATTTCAGTCTTGCGAGATGAAGAGTTCGGGAAAATGGATAGACAACAGTGCGGATGTGCATAACACTGCTGATCTGTGCCCTTAAAAATGGTTAAGATAGTAGATTTTATGTAACATGTATTTGTCTACAGTTAAAAGTAAAAATAAATCATTGCAGTATACATCTACATAGCAAAGTGCCCATATCTTGGGTGGAATTCGACACATTCATGTGGCGACTGGCCAGACTGAGGGGAGAAAATGCAGCTGCCTGCAGGAGTACTGCAGTCAGTACCTCTCCCCAGAACAGGTCCCTGGTGGTCAGGCTCTGTCCCTGGGTCTTTTCCCTGTTTCTGAACGTCAGGAACAGAACCAGGCTGTGTGTGCTCTTCCACGTCTGGCTTCTTTGTCTGACGTGATGTCTGTGCACTGCACTCCACTGAGCAGAGCTGTTGTCACTCACTGTCATTGCTGGGGGATATTCTGCAGTAGGACCGACCACGATTTATTTATCCATTCTATTATCCTTGAGTTCTGTGTTCGTTCTCAGGCGGGGCTGTTACGAATAGCACTGATCCGAGCCTTCCCGTACGTGTCTTTTAATGAACATACAACCGCGTTTCTCTTGGGCATATTCTTGGAAGTGGGATTTCAGGGCCGTAGGCTGTGTGTGTGTGTGTGTCTGACCTCAGTACATGCTGCTGAACAGATCTCTTCAACATCGTACCAGCTCACACTGCCAGCAGTCGAGAACGGGGGTCCCAGCGGCTCCCACACTCACCACACCTGCTCTGGTCTTTTTCATTTTGCGTCTCCCGGTGGGTGTGTTATGAGTGGCTCCTCATGTGGTGTCGGGGTCACTGGTGACACCGTGAAGGCCACAGGCCTTGAGGTGGGGTGGGCATGCCTGACACCTTTCAAGAATCCTGGTCTGAGGGTCTTGATGACCAGCTCTCGTCCAGTAAAAGATCCTTATGGAACGTAGGGAGCTCTGGCTTACTGGCTTGCTTTGAGAACGTTCTAGATGGCAGCGGACAGTCTCAGTGTGGTTCCTCACCCTCACCATAGCCTCACCTGGAGTTTGTTAGAAATGCAGAATCCCAGGTCCCACCTCACCCCTCCAGGGCAGGAACTCGGGGGCTAGAGCCCAGCACCACATGTTTGAACAAGTCCCCCAGGGGATGCTGAAGCCTGTAGCTTAGCGGTGAGGACGTGGACTCCGCTCCTCATTACCTGTGTCACCTTGATGTGGTTCTTAACCTGTCTGACCACAGTTTCCTTGTCTATAAAGTGGACATAGTAACCATACCTACCTAACAGTATGCTTTTGAGGATTAACTGAACTAATGTCTGTACTGTGCCTGAAAGAGCTCTTGACCCCCAACTACCACTCAATAAATATTTGTGAAAATTAGCAGATAAGGCTCTGCCTGGCTCAAGGGAGTGCCATGTAACTATTGGTTATACAACTGGCCACAGAGAAGCTCCCACCGCCTTCAGCCCCGGCCTAACGCAAAGCTCGAGTCTGAGAGGCATCAAGGTGTGATGGGGTGGAGATGGGGCAGGGCTGTCACCCCAGGACGTTCAGGGAGAGGAGGCTCCCAGCCCCTCTCTCTGCAGAAGTAGCTGCACAGCCAGGCCCCTCTCTCTCTCAAGGAAGCTGTAGTGTTACCAACACCTTTCTGTGGTTCTGTTTTCAGTTTCTTGGAAAGCATCAACTTCCTCTACTCTGGGCCCCTCCTCCTAGCCCCCACCCAGGCTCTGGGCACAAGAGGCGCCAGGCATCTTGAGCCATGTCCTAGGCTGGCAGATAAGAAATGTCCCTTGTAACTGCCAAGGTCAAAACCATGCACACCCAGGGCTGGGCGGTTCCGCCTGTAGGAGGCATCTAGCCAAATGCTCAAAGGTGCGCAAAAGAACCGGAGAGCAAGGTGACTTGGCACAGCAATGCTGTGGTCAGAAAAGATAAGAAACAGCCTGTGTGCCAGCGCTCCAGAGGGGCAGGGGGGGTTGCAGTATATGCACACTGTGAGCCAGGCTTTATGTGCAGATGGGGAGACAGAATGCGGGAATGTAAGGCAAGGAGCAGGCGTGGCTGGCGAATACGCTTATGTAAGTGAGGGGGGAAAAAGTACATATTTCCCTGTGCTGTAACATGCAGAGCATCGTTTGGAAAAGGCACACAAGAAATTGATCATAAGGGTTGCTTCCAGAAAGGGCAGCCGGGAGGCTGGGGATGAGGTGGGAGGGAAGCTGATTTTTTCTGCAAAGCCTTCAGATGCTTTGAATTTTTGTTGAAACCATATGCATGCATTATTATTTTGCTTTTTGTTTTTCTCAGAGGAAGAAAGCAAAGACAGACGCTTTCTTAAACAAGTTTGTAGGAGGGACATCCCATGTTGCTCACTTTTTGAGAAATTTCGGTTAAAATCAATTAGGACCCTGGACTTAGAACAGTCTGGGTTCAAATCCTGGCTGCCCCCTCTGTAGCTCCCTCGGGCAAGTCACTAACCTCTCCAAGCCTCCGTTTTCTCCCCCATTAAGTGGCATGTTATTGGTATGATATTCATATTCACATTGATAGGGTGTTGATATTCATATTGATATTAATACGATGATGAGTTTCTGCCTTATAAGCTTGTTGTGTAGCTTAAAAGGGGGCAATGCCCAGACATGCTTGGGAAAGTGCTGAGCACATCACAAGCCGCCCCCCATATGCCTTGGCTCCCACTGCTGTGGGACACGAATGCCCTGGGGTCTTGTTCACGGAAGGAAGGCAGACTTCCAGTCACTAGGCACAGGTGGGGCCGCAGCTCTGCATTTCTAAAAGCTCCCCAGAGAGCTGGGTGCTGCTGGTCTGAGGACCACCCTTAGAGGGGTCAGCCCGAATCTTGATCTGGGTGGTGGCTTACAAGTTTGTACATGTGAAGAATACCACACACACACACGAACACCTGCCACGTGCTAGCTACACAGTCAGGAAATTAAATGACACTGAGAAAAAAAATCTACCCCAAGCATGGTCTCAAGAGGAACTCACTCCGTCTGGTTAATGAACACTTGCCTGGACGGCCACCCACCGTGCCCTGCAGCCCTCCACCTTCTGCTGCCCCCGCCCCATTCTGTCCACACCCCCACCTCCACCATAACCTCCCTTCCCACCAGGGGCTGGGGGGCTGGGAGCCTCACACCCCAGCCAGCCTCGCCTTTCTCAGGAAATGTGTGTGGTCCCCGGGCTGGGCGAAAGTCACCCTTTGTTGCTTAATCCCCAGGAGGAGGAAGGGGAGAATTTCCTTATGAGAGGTTCCAAGAAGTGGGATTACTGCCTTAAAGAAAGTGCGTGATTTAAGACATCTGATAAGTGCCGTGCCGCCTTCCCAAGGGCTCAGGACCCTCCCTCCTTCGCTGGAGCAGGGCCATGCTCCTGCCGTCCCCACCTCCCTGCTGTTGGGGACCCCTGGGGCCCTCTGCTAGAGGCCTCTGCCCACCCCGGCTCTACCAGGCTGCCCTTGCCGCGTCCCATCCCGCCTCTCCCCTCACCCACCCCAACTGCCTCACTCTAGTCTTTCATTTCCTCACGGAGACCTAGTTCCCCAGCAGGGGAGCTCGTATGAGGTCAGATTTGGCTCCACGCTGACTTGCTGCGTGACCATGAGCTGCCACTTAACTTCTCTGTGCCTTGGTTTCCGTGCCTGTAAAAACCAACCTTGTGGGGCTGTTTGTGAGGACAAAATGTGCAAATACAAGCGGAACCCTTAGAATGCTGACACACAGTAAGTACCCAGCTGGTGTCCACACAGTCCTTCACTCCCCTGCCGTGTGGCCTTACCCTGTCCCTTCCCACAGGGCCACCCCCCAGGCGCCCTCCTCCTGTCCTAGCTCCCTGCCTGTCTGATGCCAGCAGCTAGTCCACAAGGACTTCCTATCCCCAGGAGATGCTTGGCTGCGTTCGAAGCCTCCGCACTTGCCCAGGCTGAATGCCAACACTGTTCTCTGGGGACAGCAGGCAGAGACCAGAAACAGCGGAACAGGTGTTGATCCTTCTGCAGCTTCCTGGAACTCACAGACCCCAGGTCAGGACTATGAAACCATTTTTCAGATGCAGAAGCTGAGGCCTTCAGGATTCTGTAACAGACTCAAGTGGGCATTCCCATCAGTCTGCAGGTCAGGGTCTGGCTCTCGGTCCCATGTCCAACACTGCTACGTCTGGGTGGCCTGCCTGGGAATTGAGGGGGGTGATGGGGACCCCAAATCCCTCCTGTAATGAACAGTGGACCTGCTGTGGCTCTGCCCCTGTTTTGCTTCCTCTGTCGGAACCCAAATCTTGGCAGGTGGAGAGGGTTGGAGGATGGGGGTTGAGAGCCATAGCCTCTCCTCCTCAGCCCTGGTCATGTCAGGCTGGGGGCCTTGGGAGTGGCAGCTGGGAGTGCCCTGAGGCCCCCAAACCTAGAAATCTCCCAGGCTTTGAGGTTGGGCACACCTGGGTTTGAACCCTTGCTCTGCCATGTAGCAGCTGTGTGACCCAGGCCCATAGCTTCAGCTCTGAGCCTCAGTGTCCTCAGCTGTGAAATGGGAGAGTTCTCCCTTTGCCGATCAGGAAGACATGAATGGCACCTGGTATTTTTGCTATTGTCATTGTCGTCACCCTTGCAGAGTCTCCCAGACCCAAGAGCAGTGTCCCGGCTCCTGTGGGGCCCTCCTGCCCAGGTGAGGTTCTGAGGAAATGCAGGAGCCTGGGTGTGGCCCCAGCTCCTGGAACTGCCCGTTCCCGTTCCCTTGGCAGGAGCAGCTCGGTGAGATTTTCATGGAAGCCATGTGTTATTTTCTGTGGGACTGGTGCTCCTGGAAGGGCCCAAGAGCAAGCTTCTAGTGCGTCTCAGTTCCCAGGGGTGGTCAAGGAGCCTTGGTTTCCCCACTTGTGAAAGAGCCCGTGACCTCTGACCTTAAAGCACTGGTTCCCTGATTTTAGGATTTCAAGGTTCAGCAGACTTGATGGGTAGGTGAAAGGTGAACTACCAACTTAAAAAACTTGCCAAGTACAGCGTTTTGAAGAAACCAATTAATATCTACGGTTTTTAACCCTTCCAAAAAGAAAGGATGCTTTGTGTGCACAGTCATGCGAACACATACACACGCATGCACGCACGCACACAAATTCCTCATCAGATGAAAGCTGGTCTCTGAAGTGCCGGGTATGAACTCACCGAGGTTTGGTGTAGCCCCATGTGCCAGGCATAGGCATTACCTCCACTGCCAGCTGCAAAGTAGATGCCAGGGGCCATGAAGTGACATGCCCAGGGGCACACGGCTGTTAGGTGGCAGCCAGGATTCCAGCCCAGGAGGGCCGGCTCTGATCAGCAACAGCTGGAGAGCCCCACCAGGATCTCCCGGGACTCCGGGCTGGCTGGGAAGGTGCGTTCCTGAGTCCCCAGGCGACCCTGGTCCTTGTCACACTGTTCCCCAGAATGAGCTTCTTCTTTATGAAACACCAGATAACTTGTCCTGCTTTTCTCTTTCTGCTTTGAATATGTTGGGGTTAGATCTAGTCTGGGAGCCAGCATGTGGGACCCTCATCCAGGGCCAGAACACCAGGTTTGGGACTCCCCAGGCCACGGGGCTCAATGTTCCCGTCTGACAAGTGGGACAATCATGACCTTCTCCGCCTCTCTCCAGAGGCGCAGGGGAGTGAGGAGGGGAACCCAGGGAGACCCTTGGTGGGGAATCTTTGGTTACCAGCCATTGTAGGGGAGCAAAATATGCCACCCCAAAATGTGTGTCTTTGGCTCGTGGATTATTTCAGGCTGATTCTTTTTAAGAAACAGAAGGTTCAGGGAAGACCTTTGACCTTCCCCCTAACCGCCTAAAAGAATGTGGCTAGAAGACCTGCTCCAGGAAGGGCGCCATCCCCCCGGGCCTCCAGTGTAACAGGCAGTGGGGTGGCACCAGGGAGGAACCAGGCAAAGCCTGAAAATTCCTCTCCATGTCCCGTGGTGTCTGCGTGGCCCAGCAAACACCTGTTTACCAAGCATCCCTCTTCTTCCTCTTCCTGTGAGCTGCCTCCCTCCCTTTTGAAGCCCCAGGCTCCGAGCCCCTTCTCCTTTGCTCTCGATGGCATATAAACCTCAACTGCCTGACTGGCTGTGGGCCTCGTATCCTTACGGAGCCCCGTATGTATGTGATTAAATTTTATTTTCTCCTGTCTCATGTCAATTTAATTCTTAGACCAACTGGAAGAACCTTGAAGAGTAGAGGAAAATTTTTCCTCCCAAACACCTCCCTCGACAACAGTTAGTATTTACTGAACATTCAAAGTATACCAGACATGAGTATTATCCAACATGTTTTGAGAGTTTTCTAGTTCTAGGCAGGGACTGTTCGGAGGCTTTACATGTATCAACGGATTTAATTTCCATTATGAGGTGAGGACTTTCTTATCCTAATGTTACAGGTGAAGAAACTGAGGCACAGACAGGGTGAGTCACTTGCTTGAGGCCCCATGGCAAATGGTAGACAGGTAAGGTCAGGATTCCATGCCTTGCCGGGAAGCACCAGAATCAGTCTCTTGTCCCGACCCTGGTCATGCCAGTCGCATCCCAGATCTGGGCTGGGATGTGGGGAGGGCTCTGTCTGGCACTGCCCTGGCTTACCAGGTTAATGGGTTTAACAGTGTCCCCCCAAAAGGCAGGTCCACCCTCACAACCTGTGAACATGACCTTATTTGGGAAAAAAAACCTGTCTTTGTAGATGTAATAAAGTTAAGGATCTCAAGATGAGAACATCTGGTTTTAGGGAGGGGGGGCCCAAACCCAGTGACAGGCGTCCTTGTAAGATGGAGCAGAGGGAGCTTGGCGACCCAGACACGGAGGGACAGGGGCCATAGGAAGATGCAGGCAGAGACTGGACTCCTGCAGCCACCAGAAGCTGGGAGAGGAAGGAAGGATCCTCCCCAGGGCCCCTGGAGGGACTGTGGCCCTGTTGACACCTTGATTGGGGACTTCTGGCCTCTAGAACTGTGAGAAATTAAACTTCTATTGTTTAAAGACACCAGCTCTGTGGTAATTTGTTACAGCAGCCCTAAGAAATGCTGGGTGACCCTGAGCATGTCCCCTCCCCTGTCTGGGCCTCTGTCCTTACCTCACCCACCGTGCAAGTGCCGTATCTCCTGCTCACTGGCCTCTGACGACACCTGGCCAGGAACCTCCCAGGACCTGTGGGGAGCGTGGTGGGCCAGAGAGTCTCCCTGGGGACAGCACTGGGTGGCCCTGATGGGGTGACGCCTGGACCTGCCTCTCTGTTCATATGCGCTGGGCCGGGTCAGACGGTGGGGCTGCACTGCCAGCCTCAGCGACTTGCATGAGATGATGTTCCGTTTGGGCTTCAGTGTCCTCTTCTGTGAGATGAGAGCCCCTCGCCTCCAGGGGTGGCTGTGAGCATTCACGGGGTTCCACCTAGGAACATAGCAGGCCCTCCGTCCGTCATGAGTGTTGTTTTTATTCCTTTAATGAGCTTTTACTGAGCCCCTGCCATGTGCTTAGGTGGCCACATGAGGCCTCTCAAGGCAGAGGGCTGTTGTGATTATAATTTCCTCAGCATTAATAATGAGGGGCCCGAGGCCCACACAGGTTAAATGCTTTATGGAAGGTACCAAGCTGGCAGAGAGAGCGGGACCCCAGCCCAGGCCTCCTCCACCTCGAGCAGCAGCGACTGCTGGGGAGCTTACTGGTGGGTGGGGGCCGTGAGAGTGGGCCGTTTGGGATGGGGGTGGTCTGCACGGAGAGGGGTGTGTGCCCCGCACTGCATGCCCAGGACCATCTGTGTGTGCCTGGGCATGGCATGTGTCTGCATGCATGCTGTATGTGTGCACTCATGTGTATAAGCCTCTGTGTCACACTTGTGTGCGTGTGTGAGTTTGGCTTTCACATTCGGTGATGCTCAGAGGCCCTGATTCCTGTAAACCTCATGGTCTAGTTTCCAGCACGCACTGCACAGTGGCGGCCGTGGGCACCCTGACCTGCACTTGGTCTGGCCTGTGGCTTCCCCTTCTCGCCCCTCTGACTGCAAGCTGTGGGGGAATGTAAATGAAGGCAGAGCATGGCGGCCAGCGGCAGGGCCCACGGGCCCACAGGTCCCCGAGGGAAGTCTCTCACAGCCGGGGGTGGGAAGGGCAGAGCTGACTCAGGAAATGTGGGTGCATCTTGGGGACCCACCTTGGAGGTCACCAGGCCAGAGAAAAAGACTCATGAAGGAATCTCCCCACAGCATATGTGTGGTCCAGGGGCTCAGTTTCCCCTCCTGTAAAGTAGGGTAGGAAGTCCTCGGTGCAAGGGTACAGGGAGCAGGGATGACCTCAGGCGCACAGTCGTTCATGCATCCATCTGGTGAGACCTCAGAGAACAGGCATGAGAACCGGCACCCAGTGGGTGCCGGCCTGTTCATACATCCAGAGGCCCAAGCATAGAAACCTGCAGAGCGGTTGCTCCCCACGCCATTTCTGTTCCACTTGGATAACCCCGGCTGACTGTTGTTGACGCTTCTTGTGTTCTGGGAGCTAAGTGGGAGTGCTCCCTCATTAATCCTGCAACTACTCCCATGTGGTCTGTACTTATATTTTCAATCCCATTTTGCCGATGAAGAACTGAGTCCCGTTAAGGAACTTGCTCAGGATCACGTGCTAGGAGGTGGTCAGGCTGGAACTCAAATCAAGTAAGTACAAGCTTTAGCGCCTACCCTACACAGCCCTTCCGGGCGTCCTTAGAGGGGGCGGGGCTTCCACGCAGCCCAAGGAGGAAGACCCCCCACGCCCAAGGGAAAGCGGGAGCAGGGTGTGCAGGTGGAGTGAGCGTCGCGTCAGGGAGAGTGGGAAGAACCGGGAAGAGCTCTGTGCCCTGGGGAGCCGGGAGGTCAGGAGGGGGAGCAAGAAGGGGTGGGAGCAGGGAGGTTCTGGAGTGCGGCCTCAGCACCCAGGGCTTCCAGGGCGACGGTTACAGGAAGAAGGAGGGATGGCCAGTCCCTGCTGGGTGACCTCGCTCAGATCACCCTAGTCTCAGAGGCACCCGCGCCCACCCCAGACCAGGCCCCAGCCAGAGCGCCACCCTCCGCGCCCCTCTCTGTCACCCCTTATCAGGCCACTGGCAGGGCGGACTGGACCCAGCCACTTCTCTCCACCTCCCTGGTACCACCCTGCGCCAAGCCTCAGCCTCACCAGAAGCTGCAGTCCCAGCCTCTGGCTGCTCTGCCTGCTTCTGGCCCCCACGGGCACTGTCCACACAGCAGTCAGGAGTGTCTGTGAAAGATGAAAATCTGAGCATGCACCCCAGCCCTGAAGTCTGTCTCTCAACCTCCAGAAAATTCCTGTTGCATGTAGAACAAAACGTGTATCTCTACGGGATCAGGCACCC
Source organism: Phataginus tricuspis (assembly GCA_029783875.1). Classification (NCBI taxonomy): domain Eukaryota; kingdom Metazoa; phylum Chordata; class Mammalia; order Pholidota; family Manidae; genus Phataginus; species Phataginus tricuspis. The sequence continues at coordinate 22,207,486 of JAQQAC010010882.1, read as the reverse complement.
TACCTACCTCTCGGCTTCACCGCCCACGGCCCCCACCCCCACCCCCACGCCCACAACACCCATCCATGCTGGCCGTTCTGTTCCTCAAACATACAGGGTCGTTCCCACCTCAGGGCCTGCGCGTTTGCAGCTCTCCCTACCTGGAGTGCCCTCCCCAGGATCACTGGCTGCCTCCCATCATCCGGGTCTCAGCCTGAGCATTGCCGACAGCCTTCCCAGATCCCAGCCCCGCTGTCCGCCTGCCTCGTCTGTTTCCTTCACGTGCATACACATCACCTGACACGCTCTCTCTCTCCTTGCCCCTCACCAAACTACAAACTTCAGAAATCAGAGTCCTTGTCTGTTTTGTCACTACTGCATCCTAGTGTCTAGCACATGGCAGGCACTCCATGAATACTTGTCAGTTAACATACAGTCTTACTGCAACCTGGGGCCACAGCAAACCTCCCTGGCAGGGTGGGGGTGTGACTCAGAGGTAACGTTTGCACACAGCTGGAGTTGTCTCCCTTGTCCCAGGACTCCCCTGGCCACCCTCCTGGAGCCTGGCCTCTTCCAGCTCCCCCAGGCCCCCTGCCCTGGCAGCAGTACCTGGACAGAAGTGCCTATCTGAGGGCTCCAGACCCAGCCCTCTGCAGCCAGCCCTCTGCCCACAGGTCCCCAAGGGCAGCTGGCACCCAGAGCCCAGCCCCAAGCTCGTGCAAACTGCCTCCCGGCCTAGCAGCTGTAACACCCATCACAGCCTTTTCTAAAGAACCTCCCAGGGCTGACACACTTCCTTTGTTCCCAGCTGGGTTCACTCAAGTGCTGCTGTTTTGCAAGGCTGAGGTTTGATTCCTTCAGAGGTAAGCAGAGCACCCCGGCAGGAGAGCTGAATGCCTCAGTGAACCAATAATGAGGGTCATGCCCCCCCAGAAAACCTCAGTCCCGGGACAGTTGGAAACTACCCCTTTCTGACAGTTGGGGCATTCCGGTTTGGAGAAACTGTTTGAGGCTTTGGCGGGTGGTCACTGTATCCATCCCTCTGCCTCCCAGCCTACACCTGCCCAAACCCCACCAGAAAAATGCACCTGCTGCCATGTGGGGGCCGCTTGAACATTGCATGCCCCCGACTTCTCCTCCCGCCTCAGGCAATAAGGCCATTTCCATTCACTGCCTTGCTCAGAAATTTTTTTCTCTCTGTTAATATGCACGGTTATGCTCAGTCTCAGTTTTCTGGAACGTTTTACTTTCACAGAGCTGTGATCATTTTGGGAGAAGGGGTCCGTGACGGGTACGATGTGTTGGCCTGGGTTTCTTCTTTACACCCTTGGGAAAGCTTTCACATAAATGGTGTGGATAAAATGAAAGTTCCTATGGCCAGGATTCTTACCCTGGTTGGCCTGCTCACTACGCACATGTGGGCAATATGTTGCTATTGACTATATAAATAGCTCTGCCCTATGCTCTGGGCGGCACAGTGGCATGGCTGCAAGACTGCAGGAGAGCAGAGCAGAGGCTGGAGTGGTGGCAGCGCCAAAGACAGAGCTTGCTGCATGCAGACTTGCTCTGAGTGAACGGGATTTTAGTGATTGACCTCCCACCGTGGAAATAAAGTTGGGTATATTTCCAGGAACGTTTTGCTATCATTTTCTTTGGTCACAATGAATCCATAGTGAATTTGCCCGGGTCTGAAACCCAGTTGCAAGACACCAGGCCACACTGCTCAAAGAAGAGGAATCCTGGCCTGGACTCTGTGTCCCTGCTTTTGGCTTGGAAAATGTGTTGGTTGAAGCCACACCTACACTGATCTGAGGTCATCCATGGCAGAGGAGAAATCGCTGGCCAGAGCTTCCAGGGGGTGATATTTAACCCATTTTATCACATATGTCCTGTGAAAAGGACTCAAGCTTTGGAGGCAGAATGATTCAGAGTTAGCCTCATGTATAGGCTGTGTGGCCATGGGCAAGTTATTTAACCTCTGAGGCCTGGTTATTGGGGGTAGATTCAGAACACAGTTACCCCTGGATATTTTTCTTCCTGATTTGAACCTTTTTTTAAAAAAAAAAAAAAGGTGAAATTCATATAACATAAAATTAACCATTTAAAAATGTACAATTCAGTGGCATCTAGTACATTCTTAGTGTTGTACAACCACCACCCCTATCTAGTTCCAGAACATCACCTCGGCCCCAAAGGAGGCTCTGTAACCATCCAGCCCTCACTCCCCCGTCTCCTGGACCTCTTCGAGCACTAACTGACTACTGTGGGACTTTCTTGGGTCTCCTAGGCTGATCCCCCTGAAGATGAAATGTTTTCCAGCTGGGCCACAGCCTGTGACAGAAGGCAGCTGGTGCCATTTATATGGAGTCACCTAGCTTGGGGCTGGGATTCTGCTGTGTGTGTGTGTGTGTGTGTAGTTCTGTGAATTTTAACATAGGTAGAGATTTGTGTAACGTCCACAACAACCACGTAATTCCATCAGCCCCAAAAAGTTCCCTCCTGCTGCACCTTTGTAGTCAATCCTCTCCACCTCCCCAGCCCCTAGCAACCACTGGCCTGGTTTCTACCCTATAGTTTTAGCCATTCTAGAATGTCATAGAAATGGCAACGGTATGTGGACTTTTGAGTCTAGCTTCTTTTGCTAACAACTTAACGCGTGTGAGATCCACCCAAGTTGCTTGTCTGTCAGTTGCCCATTCTTTTTCCTTGCTGAGTAGGATTTCATGGTGTGAAGGCACCACAGGTAGTTTCTCCATTCACCTGTTGAATTACATCTGGGTTGTCTCCAATTTGGGGGTGATCATGAATAGACTGCTATAAACCTCCATGTGCAACCTTAAGTTTTTATTTCTCTAGGGTAGACACCTGAGAGTGGGAACACTGGATTATATGGGGAATGCATGTGATTCTGCGCTGACCCTGGCTAAGTGAAATGTCTCTGGGCCTCAGTCCACCCATCTGTAAGATGGGTGTAACAAGAGTGTCTGCCTCATCCGGTTATTGTGGGGATGACATGAGATGATGTATGTAAGACACAGAGTAAGTGCTCACATGATTGCTGCCGCTTGCTCTTTTTTTTTTTTTTTTAGGGGGAATGGGTTAATCCATATCTTTGGTCATGTTTTTGCCATCAGTGCCATGCAGTCACCAGCCAGAGTTGGCATGATAGGTGGGGTATAACGTTTTCCTTGGGGGCCAGAGGTTGAAGTCTTAGGGAATTCATTATAAAGTCTGACTGTAGGCAGAGGTCCTGTCTGCAGGGAAGCTGTGAGTTAGGATGACCTAACCACTTAGTTCCACAGAAGGGGACACTTTAACTCTCAGAGAGGAACAGTGTTGCCCAAGGCCACCTACCCAGGCAGTGGTAGAGAGAGGCCTGGCCCCAGGTCTCCTGATTTGCTAGCCCCATACACCTCCACCATTGATTCCTATGGAATGGTGTTTGGTGCATGAGTGAATTAGTGAGTGAGAGCAGTGTAGTAGTTATGAACACAGGCTCTGGAGCCTGCCTTCCAGGGCTTCATATCCAGCTCTTCCACTGGTGATCTGTGTGCTTTGAGCACATTCCTTGACCTCTCTGATCTATAACATGACCACAGTGATTCTGTCTGCAGTATGGGGTCATTGAGAGATGTAAACGAGGTAAAGTATGCAAAGGCTTGTAACAGTGCCAGGCACATGGTCAGTGCTCAATAAAAGCTAACTTTCTTATCTTAATGAAGAAATTAATGACAGGAACCTGTCAGGGTTTCAAGCAGACTTCAAGGCATCTACAGATCTGTCAGAGACAGCATAAATCTCCTTCTAAGTGGTTTGTAATTTATTGAAAAGTCAAGGAAAATGTGGGTTGGTGGTGCCCAGGGCCAGGTAGCCAGCAGCTGAGAGGACCAAGCCTTCCACTCCTCTGAACGGCACTCATGAAGTGAGTTAGCACTTGAACCTGACTAGTGTGAGTTAAGATGGGCTGTCAGGGTCAAATACCCAGGGGATCTCAAAGTCTTGGTTCATGCAAAGATCCCGAGGCAGGAGGGTGCCTGATATATTTGAGGGACAGCGGAGAGGCAAGTGGGGTTGCAGTGGAATGAAAGGAGCAGGGGAGAGAGGGTAGCTGATAAGGGCAGAGAGGTGACTGCCTAGTGTCTCTTCCTGTGTCTGTGCCCCACTTGACTGTTGTGGAGTTTGCTGCTTGTGGACATTCAGTTTTTAGGGAGCAATTCCATATTTGGGAATTTGTCTGAAACACGCACAAAGATTTAGCTCTAAGTAGGTTCACAGTAGCAGTTTTATAAAATGAAAAATTGGAAATAGCCTTAATGTCCGACTATAGCATACTGGTTAAATAGGTGATGAGACAGAATATTATGCAGTCATTCAAGAGGTAGCAGGAACATGTTTGTTGATGTGGAAAGATGTTTATTGTGGAGTGAAAACTCTATAACAGTTTATATATCAAAAATCTATATATGTCTATAGATTTTAAAACCTGGATGTTAATGTATCCAAAAGTCAAGTGGATATCTCTGAGTGATCTTTATAACGTTGTGTTATTCCACATTTCCTTTTCTAAATTTTCTACAATGAATGTGGATTTCTTTTGAGAAAAAAGTAATATATTTTATTAACTTTTATAATGTTATTAAAATATAATAAATAAAAATAGTAATAAAAGCAGGAGCGATTTTACTAGCTGCCCCTGTGCCTCCCACCCTCTCTCGACTGGATTCTTGACCACTCCCAGTAAGCTTGGGCTCCTGTGCTATTTTTCCTTTGTACTTACTGGTGTTTCTAGCCTCAGAGCACCCTGCTATGCAAGGCGATGTAAATGCCACATCCTCCACCTGACTTGCATGCACGCCAATTTTGAGCTGGGATGAGAGAGTTCTTTCGCTCTCTCCTTCCCCGGGCTTCTTTTAATTCGTTTCATCCATTCATGCCCAGCTTGGGGGCGGTTATTGACCTTATGTACTCATGCGCAGTCCTGGCGACTAGTGGGGGCGGCTCGGCCCGGCGGCCCCGCCTTCCGGTGCCGGTCATTGGTCGGCTCCGCCAGAGCTCTTCTGATTGGTGGCCGCGGACCGGGCCCCGCTGCCTATCAGAGTTGGCGGGAAAGCGGCGGCGAGGCCTAATGGCTGCGGCTGACTCGATTTCTAGCGGCGGCCCGGCGGCTGTCAGGCTACCGCGGTCGCCGCCGCTCAAGGTGTTAGCGGAGCAGCTGCGGCGCGACGCGGAGGGTGGCCCGGGCGCGTGGCGGCTGTCGCGGGCGGCGGTGGGCCGCGGGCCGCTGGAGCTGGCGGCCGTGTGGATGCAGGGCACGGTGGTGGCAGCGAGCGGCGGGCAGGCGCGGCTACGCGACCCGAGCGGGCCCTTCTCGGTGCGCGGCCTGGAGCGGGTGCCTCGCGGGCGGCCCTGCCTCTCCCCAGGTAACGGCCGCATTCGAACCCGGGGCTGACCCTGGTTTGGGGCCACCAGAGGGCGCGGCCTGGCAGCCCCACCTCCGAACCTTTGTGCTGGTCCCCACCTCGGTACTCGGTACCCTCCTTCCTGCCCCTGGTCTGATGAATCGGCAGCACCCGCAGCGCGTTTCCAAACACTACAGGATCCAGGCGCCCCCCACTCCCCGCCCCCACCCGCGCACCCCTCTTCGGAGTCTCTGGGGAAGGGACCCCGCCGTCTGTATCTGTAACAAGCCGATCCCCGCAGGCGGTTCCCCTCTCCCCACCATCACATGTTAGAAAACACTGCAGTAGGAAGCTTCTGTTTATCCCTAACATCTAGACTCCAGTGGCCCTTTTCTCAGGGAAGCCCCCCGGCCCCAGGGAATGGGGAGCCCTGCACCTCTCCTGGAGCGAACTGCCTCTGGCTGTAGTTCACTAATGTTTGCTTTCTCTTAAAGCAGTGGTGTCCAGACTTGTCGGGCATCAGACTCGCCCCAGGGCTTGTTGGAACGCCAAGGCTGGGCTCCACCCTCAGAGCTGCCTAGTCCTTGGGTCGGGGCCGGGCTGAGATGTGCTCCTCTTACCAGCTCCGGGGAGGTGCAGGTGGCCGCTGTCCTGGGGGCCACCCTGAGAACCCCCGGGCCTGACTGCAGGGGCCAGCACGGTGTCTCCCTGACTTCAGGTTGAATTCCTGGCTCTGCCTTTTTCCAGCTGAGCTGCCTGAACACTTTACTTCAGGGACATGCCCTTTGTCAGAAGGGGCCTATTGTGTGGAGTCGGTACATAAAACATGGCCTAACGCAGGGCCTGGCGCTTAGGGTTTGAAACCTTGTGACTGTTGTTATTTGCTATAAGAGGCTCCTGCCTCCTTCGTGCTGCAACCACCGGCCCCTCTAACCCCCCTTTCTGCCCTCCAAGGTAGCATGGTGGCAAACGACAGGCTGCTGCCTTTTTTTGCACATCTCATTAACTAAAAATTTTTTACATCTCCCAATGGCTGAAAAAAATGAGAATACTATTTCCTGGCATGTGAAAAGTATACGAAATTCAAAACATGGAGGCAGGAGCTGCATCTGAGAAAGGTCAGAGCAGCAGTGGGTGGGGATGGTCGTGAAGAGAGACGGGGAAAGCCGACCAGCTGGGAGCCATTGAAGTGGGGGAGGCCAGAGGATGGAGGCCTGTTGGAAGGTGGGGTTCACGGTGGGGAAGGAGAAGGGCAACAGCCAGAGACCCTGGGCAGAGGGTGTGGGTAGGAGGAACAGGACTGGTAACCAGGTTGTCTGATCTCAGGAGCACAGCTCATGCCTTTGAGCTCATCTGTCTAGTTGTACGCACCTTTGCATGGAGTTCCTGTTAACCTCTCCCCGAGGGGTTTCCTTGGGCTTGTTATTCCTTCCCTGGGCCTTCAGTCCCTCATTTACTCACGATTCCATCTCTGCCAACACATTAAGCCCATTCAGAGGGGATGGCAAGTGTATTTTTAGCACGAGTCTCTGTCACTGAGGAACTCTCACATTACACGTGTGGGGAAGAGCAAATTTCCTTTGCCCTTGAAAGGTTCTCGCTGCTCTAAGAATTAAATTGACATGAGACAGATTAACAGGAGAAAAACAAATTTACTTTCCTATGTACAGGAACCCTGCATACATGAGAAGTCCAAAGACAGAAAGGTAAAATGAGGTGTCTTTGCCACCCCGAGCTCAGGAACAGGAGGGACCTGGGCTTCAAAGGGGGAGGTCAAGTCTCAGGGCAATAAACAGAGCAGATGTTTACCCTGTACAGATGGGCGAGTCAGATAAAATTTATCTCTGGTAATAACCCTTCTTCTGGGAAAGACCCCAATTTGGATTCTTCTAGGTAGTATTGGGAGGGGCAGAAGCTTCTCTTGAGTCCAATTGCCTTCAGCTCAAAATAGTCCCCATGCCAAAGCGGCACGTCTTGGGAGACCTGCTCTAAACCTCTCCACTTGCTCAAGTAGATCTGGAGATGGATTCAGAGAAACCTAAGTACATCTTGCCGGTGGTTGAAAAACTGGACGGTCAGGTGTCAGCTTGCCTGGCTTCCTTCTGTCCGAGTCCTGGGACCCGACTGCAAACTCAGCCGTGACGGCGGAAGCAGTGTGATTAAGCATCCTTGCAGGGCCATGCCGTGGGGGCTGGCGGCATGCCTGCCCTTCCTGCTGTGTTTGGGGTTTTTACACAATTGAATTTTGTGCGATTAAGACTGGCCAAGTTTTGCTTTCAAGGAGAGCCACTTCCCCAAGGGAATGGGAAGAGAGTTGAAGTTAATATGTCACTAGATCATCAGGTGGCAGCCTGCCCTCTTGTTCATTTGCTTGCCCGTGCCCAGCTTGTGGTCAGCTAAGGTGGTAGGTGGCAGGGATTGGTCACAAGTAGTTAGAACAACAGGATAGCCTTGTGTGAGGGGCTCTGTGCCCACCCAGCTCTTTTGGCTACAGTAGGATTTGCTTTGGAGCTGTCAGGGGGTTGTCTTTGCAGAAAGAGGACACATCCTGTGCAGAGACCAGTCACATATGGTGTAGCAAGGGGCAAGGAACAGATGAGAGAAAACCTTGGATTTTCTGCCCTGCCTTACAACAGTGTAATTATAACTCATGCTCTGATGTGAGTCTTCCATTCCTGGTGCCTGATTGTTTTGGGACTGATGGTAGCTTGCTGGGATTTCTTTTTAACATTTTAAAACCAGACGCCAAAGAAGATATAGATGTCATCCTTCAGGTTAAGTGTGGAAGTTAGTGTCAGTAGGTATATTTTGATCCCTGACTGCCTTGGCATTTTGATATCTACTCTGCATTTTTTGTTCTCCAGTTTGTTTCTCTGATAAAGTTAAGCTCTTGAAGGACTGGGTCTGTTTTTTTTGTTTTCCTGTCACTTTGAACATTACCACAGGCTTTTCTTCTTCTAGGAAAGTATGTGATGGTAATGGGAGTGGTTCAGGCGTGCAGCCCTGAGCCGTGCCTTCAGGCTGTGAAAATGACGGATCTTTCCGAAAATCCCATCCATGAAAGCATGTGGGTACTAGAAGTGGAAGATTTACACAGGAACATTCCTTAGATGACTTGAAACTGTTAAAAATAACCGAAATTCTGAAACAATTTAGGTTCTTTTACCACATAGATTTATGGACATCATTATATGTATATTTCTCAAAAGTTCCTCGGAGAGCTTTTTTGCTCTGGTTGACCAAGAGGTCGGGATGTAGGATTTCTAAATGCTGGGACCCTCCAGTTAACTCAGCCCCTGATGCCCCTTGCTTTGACGCCTGTTTGCTTGATGAAAAGCAGATGTTACGTGCTCTTTCTCGTCCCTTGGTTTGTGTGCATTAATACTCTCTAAAGCACACATGATGCCTTTTCCCAGTTTTACAAGTGATGATACTTTTTCCATTACCGCCGTGACCCTACTTTACGATGCAAAACTTGAATCTCACTCATTGCCCTTGGAGATTAAAGTGTGGTTGTGGGCAGGGAAACAGCCTGCGTTGAAAAGGAACGACCGTGGCTCCTCATCTTCTCCATCAACGTCCATATCCAATTTGCAAGACAAACGGCGTGTTCTCACTGCAGACACCAGCGGCCTCAAAGACACAGTTCTCTCTGCTTCAGATGCCGCTCAGCCACTTACCTTCTGTCCCGTAGCTGTGGATGCTGCTGCCGCCATCCTCCTTTCACTTGGAGATGTTGAGACACCTTGAACATTTTTGGTTGAACCTAAAATCAAGATTGAGAACAACTTTCAGGCATTAACCAAACCTCTGCCTCATAACTTTGGTGAGACGCGTCCAGGGAGCCAGCCACTTCCTGGTTTACAGGATTTCCCCCCTTGTTTTATTGAGATGTAACTGACATACAGTACTGTATAAGGCTAAGGTGTACAGCATAACGATTTTAGAGTTCTTACTTTTCTTGTGTGGGATGACTTTTTGCTGTGATTATATTGAATGTTGGTTTCTGCTCTCTGGTGCTTCCCCATGCCTCATTTTTCCTTAGATTGCTAATATCAAAGGAGTCAGCCTATATTGCTATAGAGTTTTGTAGATTATTGAGCTTCTACCAATAAATTGCTTCATATGCTGTATTTTTTTAATAGACTTTATTTTTTAGAGCAGCTTTAAATTTATAGAAAAATAGAGCTGGATGTACAGAGTCGCCGTACACTCCCTCCTGCAGGTTCTCCTATTATTAACCCCTGGCATTGGCGTGGTGCATGTGTTGCAAGTGATGAGTCGACCCTGGTACCTTAAGCCCATGGTTTACAGTATCTTTAATTTGTGGTATAAGGCATACTATGGATCTACCATGACATTTTCATAGGGAATAGTTTCTCTACCCTCATAAAAATCTGTGCTCCACCATTCATCCCTCCCTCCCCCTTAGCCCCTGGCAACCACTGATCTTTCTACTGCCTCCATACTTTGCCTTTTCCAGTATGTCACAGAGTTGGAATCATACAGTATGTAGTATTTTCAGACTGGCTTCTTTCACTTAGTAATATGCATTTCAGATTTTTCTGAATAGTTACAGTATTTCTGTAACTTGCTAGTTCTTTTTTTTTTATCACTGAATAATACTCCATTGTAGGGATGTTTCATAGTTTGTTTATTCATTCCAATTTTGGCAATTAATAAAGCTGCTATAAACATTCCTTTGCAGGTTTTGTGTGGACATGTTTTCAATTTATTGGGTTAAATGCCTGGGAGCACAATTGGTGGTCATGGTAAGCCTACATTTAGCCTTGTAAGAAACTGCCAGATTCTCTCAGCCCATTTGGGATGCTGTCACAAAACACCATAGTCTGGGGGCTTAAAGACCACAGAAATTATTTTTTTCACAGTTCTGGAAGCTGGGAAGTCCCAGACCAAGGTGCCAGCAGATTCAGGGTGCTGCTTCCTGATTCACATCGATGGTGATCCTCAGTGTCCTCACATGGTGGAGGCAGGCAGAGGAGCTCTTTTATAAGAAAAAAAAAGCATTAATCCCATTCATGTGGGGTCTCTTTTATAAGAAAAAAAAAGCATTAATCCCATTCATGAAGGCTCTGCCCTCATGACCTAATGACCTCCCAAGGCCTTACCTCCTGAATACCTTCACATTGGGAGTTAGGTTCAACATGCGAATTCTGGGGGGACATATTCTAGCTATAGCATTGTCTTCCTACATGGCTGTACCGCTTTGCTTTCCCATCAGCAGTATATGAGAGTTTCTGTCCTACATACTCACCAGCATTTGGTGTTGTCAGTGTTTTGGGGGCAAAGTTGGAGAATATACATTGTTTTTCTTGCTGATCTAGTTTGTTGACCACTTGAAGCTTCTTTTGAGCTGGTTTATGTTCAAAGTTCAGGCATTTTCAGACAATGTTGGAAACTCTACTGGGAATTTAAAATTTTGATTTACAGTCCTATAGACCTGAATATCAGCTTTTCATCTGTCATTAAACTTGCTGTGTGTCTGTGAGTGAGTGACCTAACTTCTCTGTGCTTTAGTTTCCTCATTGGTAAATTTCAGGTTATACCCAGCTCGTAGCACTGATGTGAGGAATAAAGAAAGATGCGTGTAAATCACTTTTATATGTGGCTGGCAAATGGTAGGCACCAAATGATTGTTGCTAGAGGGGTAGTAAGTTCTTGCCTAGACTCATCAGTTGCCTTAAAAATATATATTTTTTTAGAATAGTTTTGAATGTACAGAAAAATTGCAAAGGTAGTACAAAGGGCTCCCATATACCCATACTCAGTTTCCTTTATTATTAATATCTTGTATTATTGGTAGGGCACATTTGTTAACAATTAATGTACCAATAATGAGGTGTTATTATTACCAAAAACTATATTTTATTCAGAGTTCCTTGGTTTTTTTCCCTGATGCCCTTTTTCTGTTCCGGGATCCCATCTGGGACACCCCAGTACATTTAGTGGTCTTGTCTCTTTGGCTCCTTCAAGCTGGGACAATAGACCAGTTGCTTGTGGTTACATTGACATTTCATTTTGATGTAGTTCATGGGGTCCCTGTTATAGGATTCTTAGACTAAAATATTCCAAGTCATTATGGGGTTCCCAGTAGCGGCTCTTGAGCTGGGTGTGTGGTAGACAGTCCTTAAGACCTTAAACTCAAGTCTGCCTACTTAGGTTCCCCTATCCAAAACCTACTTTTCTCCTGGAAAACTGACCCCAGCTACTGAGAACCTCCTGCACCATATCCTCCCTCGTTTGTCCTCATCTAACTTCTGGTAAATAATGGCCGATTGAAAAATGCTGATTGAACTGAGATAGTTACCTGGGCAACAAGCTATCTCAGGGGTGTGGGAGGTGGGAAAATGAGGGTGCCCTGTGTTTTTCGACAGTCCCCACTGACTGCCAGTGGCTCCAAGAGGCTCTGAGCTGGCAACGTGCCGCTTCAGCATGCTAGCTGAGCTGTTGCGGTTTCCCTGAATATTAATAACTCTCACTGCTTCAGCTAGCATTTCCTCCTTGACATCACCAAATGAAAACTCATCTCGGTGGGGGTTTTAGTTTTTGGTGCCAAATCAAAGCTGGTTTATCAGCAAGCACCTCTCGCCAGACAAGGGCAGGCTGTGCGCTCTGGCAGCGACGCTTCCCTTCCCTTTTGAAATGGACTCTCTTCTAAGAACTGAAAATAAGCACCCGAGGCTGTGACTTCACTTTTCTTGGAACTGCTTTACATTAGAAGAAAAAGAAAAAAAAAAAACCCTCATTTAGCTGGTTTTGGATGGCTGAGTTCCCTAATTCTTTCTGTTGCATGTTCTTGTAAAGCTGAAGTTTTACCACAAAATTCTTCTGCCTCAGGTGAAGCAGGGAAGGGAGGAAGTGCCGGTGTGAGTGGCTGAGTATTTTGTCTCCTGGTCTGCTGGTGTGTGACTTAATGCTGGAGGACGATAGGAACCTGGAAGACACGCTGCATGTAGAATCGTCCTCATATTCCAAGGGTCTCAGGCATGACAACCTGCCCTGAGATCTGTCAGGCCACCAAATGGTCTAGAGCTAGTGTTGCTAAATGTCAGACCACAGTCCAAATTCACTGAACACCTGCTTGTTTGCAAGAACAAGAGGGGAAAATGCCTTTTCCGCCATAGTGACCTACATTTAGCAGAGATCTTGGAGCCCTTGCAAAAGGCTGTCTTCAGGGGGCCCCTGCAGACTCAGGATACGGGGAGAGCTGCTTAGCCACGCTTGGGTTCCAGTCTTGGTCCTGCCCTTCTCTGTCTGGCCTTGGGCTTGGAGGTCAGGCTGTGAGTGGATATCTTCCATCACAGGATGGCACCTGGTAGGTTCATGGAAACTGGCCTAGATGCCCCTCTCATTGTGGATCTCATAGATAGGCACATAAATTGCTCTGTAACTGTCTGCTAGTATCTCTGCCCCCAGCACTGGGCCTTGTACAACATACATGGACAGTCAGTAAATGTTGAGTGATTTTTAGGTAGGAAGGTTGAGGAAATACACAAGGCACAATGTTCTTGAATTTACACTTGGCACATCCCAGATTTCAAGTGAAAGGAACACTTAGAGGCCATACCTAGAGTACCTTTTGGTGGGTTATATCGGGCCTTAGGGTGCTTGCTAGAACGCTTGAGAGCATTCTGAAGAACATATAGGGAAGGCTTGGTAAAGACATAAAAGGCTGGAGGGAATGGAGAGAGGTGGCTGAGTCAAAAAAAAAAAAAAGTATGCGGTTTGGGCAGAATCCGAAATTACAGTCCTATGAGAATCATTAAACATCTCTAGATAAAAAATGCAAATTCAACCAAGAGTTATATGCCAGGGACTGTGCTGGGAGCTTTCCCGCTGCTTCATTTTACTGTGTCAATGCCCCTGGGAGACACTTCCCTCTCCTTCTCACCCCTTAAGGCTGTGAAAACTACAGTCAAGTCCTTTGTCCAAGGGCATCTGGCCAACAGGGTGTGTGTCAAAGACTGGTCTCAGGGCCAGTTGATGTCCCCGCTGTTGGGGAGGTGGCCATGTCCTTCACTCTGAGATGGCTTTTCCCTGAGAAACTCCTCCTACTGCCCTTAGAGCTTGGGGTCTTCACCCTTGGGTGCTAGCGCCCCCTGCTGGCCGGCCCCAGGCAGAGCTGCCCTGTGCTGCCAGAAAAGGGAGGCCCGCCAGGGACAGGTTAATGAGAGCCACAGAAGGTGGCAAATCAACAGAACAGGGCCACAGCAGGACTTCTGCCCTTATGGCCAAGCCATCTTGGGGGTTGAGGGTGGGGGTAGTGTTGGGTTTAGCCACCCTATGGGTTCTGATGGGCCTGCTTTTGAACCCTAACCCTGCCGTTTATTAACTGGGTGGCCTTGGGTGAATCACTTCACCTCTGTGATCCTTATTTCTATCACCTGAAGAGAAGGGATGGCTTGGGGTCAGAGCGGTGAGGTAGCTTGCCCACCTGGCTGTTAACTGGAATCCAGGCAGCCTCGGCAGGTGCTCAGTGCCTGCTCCATTGGTCCTTCTACCACCACACCCTTACTGAGCACCTTCTAGGTTCCAGGCTCTGGGGACTCATGCAGCGAACAAGACACATGGTTACCCCCTTGTCACACTTCCCATCTCTCTGACCTCCCACTCTGCCTCATCTGCTTATGGTCCAGGAAATTTCTCCACTTTTAAGGACTGCTGTGTTTAAACTGGGCTCACCAGGATTATCTCCCCATCTCAAGGCCTCTAATCTAATCACATCTGCAGAGTCCCTTTTGCCAGGTAAGGTAACATAGTCACAGGTTCCAGAGACTAGGACATGGACATCGCTGGGGGAGACATTCTGCCTGTCCAGTCTGCCCACTGGACCCCACCCCCCCAAAGATGCACATTCATCCCAAATGCAAAATAGGGTCCCCGAAGGTCTCATCCCACATGCAGCATCAACTCAGGTCAAGTCCCACTTTTCATCTAAATTTCATTGTCTAAAACCTCTGGTGTGGGGAGGCTCTGGGTATAATCCATCCTGAGCATAGTTCTTCTCTACCTGTGAACCTGTGGAACCCAAGAAACAAGTTACTCTCCCAAAATAGCAATGGGTGGGAACCCAGAGGAAAGGCGGTCTAGTTCTGTCCCTGTTCAAAGGGACTGGGGTGTGACATGGGCAAGCAAGCTGAAGAAGAGAGAAGAACCATGGAAGCTCCAGCACCCATAAGTCCCGAGTGACTAAGCTTCCCTTCCACCTGGGCAAGTAGGGAAAGGAAAGGGTGTATTAGCACCTAACCCTGTGTCCGCTGAAGAAAAATCAGAAACAGAAGTTTTCATCAAGTCGATAGTGCCTGTTTTACAAAGTAAGTCAGGCTCATGCTATGCTCTGGGGTCTCCAGTGGCGCGTTGGGATGAATCTTTCCCAGAGTACCAGCCTGGGCATCGCGCCCGTGAGCCTCGGGACTGTCAGACGTGGTGGGTTATCAGCCCCACCTGGGCTGCTTTTAACCTTCTCGCTACCTATATCTTTAATTAAATCCATGTGTGTAAGGCTCAGGACAATCTAAGCATTTAGAAAGCTCTCCGGGTGAGTCTGATAATCACTCAGGTGGAGAAACCGCCGATTGACGGCTTCCTGGAGGCACCTGGTAGGCGTCAGAACTGCCCTGGCGCTGGTTGACTACTGACTCCCTTTCCTCCTTGGACGGGACCCTGGAGTCCAGAGAAGTTGGGCCTTCAGCGGAGGAAGGATGAAAGAACGCGGGTGCTCTGGGCACCAGGACCACGGGGACCGCTCATCCCCCAGTTCCCCGAGGAGGAGGAGAGACGGGATGGAAAAAGCCAGCACGGAGGAACTGGGCTAGCCCGCCCCACCGGTTGCTCTGGACACCCTGGACCACCCTCGGGTGCCGAGCTGCTGCTAAGGGCGTCACGAGGTAGTGGTCAGGTCTCCTTTCAAAAAACAAGTCAGCGTAAAGGGAAATACTAAGTGAACACTAGCGTGGGTGGTACTTGACTGGCCTGTGTTTCGGTAGCCTATGTGCTTTCACCTGTGTTCTAGAATAGTAGTCACTCCAGTTGTGTCTGTTGAGCACGGCAGCTAGTGCTACTGATAGGGTCACCAAACCTAGTAAGTAAAAATACAGGATGCCGCTCCATAACACAGGCTGTGCATGGTGACTTATTCCAGAGGACCCTGTGGGAGGTATCAGGGCGATGATTTTACAACGGAGAAATCTGACCAGCCCAGCTCAGCCAGGAGATCACGGTCAACACCAGCGGTGAGCAGCCAGGCTCGTGTGTGCCCTTGGGACGATGGTATGACATGATGAGAACGGCCCCTCCCCTCGATGGTCTTCCTCCCCAGACCTGTAACCCTCTGCCTATTCATGAGGAGAATACCCGTCACATCCCAGCTGAGGGACATTCAGTCAAACACCTGACCAGTACTTAAAACTGTCGAGGTCATCAAAGGCAAGGGAAGCTTGAGAAGCGGTCCCAGCCAGGCACGCTGATGGTCTGAGCCTTGTACTCAGTGCAGTGTAGGATCCTGGGGCAGAAAAAGGACGCTAGGAACAAACGAAGGACCTCTGGATAGAGTATGCCCTTCAGTTAACAATAATGTCAACACCGGCCCACTGACTGTAACACACGTTCCCCACGCATGGAAGATGTCAACGGAGGGACCGGCGTGAGGTACGTGGGAACTCGGCACTGCTGTCACAGTTTTTCTGTAGGTCTTAAAACTTCTGAAAAAATAAGTTTTAATAAAGATACAGGCTGTCCAGTTAAGTCTTCATTTCATATAAACTAATAACTTTTTTTAAGCAGAGGTCTGTCCCAAGCAGTTTGGGATTTAGTTTTACTAAAAAGTTACCTGTTGTTTCTCTCAGATTTAAATTTAACTGGGTGTCCTGTATTTAATCTGGCAGTTTGACCCCCTGAACTGAATTTTTCATGAACCTGACTTTAAACAGCCTTCTGTGGCTAATGGCTGTGGGTGGTGCTGGGCAGCCTGGGTACCGGAGGTAGGTTAGCAGAGAAGAAAGCCTGTGAGCCAGGCAAGGCCCTGAGAGGTCACACCTTCCTCATCCTGTGATCCCAAGGCCAGCCCCCTTCTCACCGTGTCCACCTGCCTCCTGTAGAGAAGGCGCCGAGATCTGAGGGCCTTGCGGGAGCCCAGTGAGGCGGTACTGGGGGCTTCTCGGAGGCCCAGAGAGGCATTGGCAAGACCTGCCTTGTCTTCGTAGGCGTGAGAATGGCGTTTCCCCTGCGTCCCCACATTCTCCGCCTTTCTGGCGCATGACATGGCTCTTAAAGAATGAGCTCACTGGCTTGGGATCTAGATCTCCCCAGTTTGGCAAGCTGGACTGGACTTGACATGGGAAAGAAATGTCAGTGGGAAAAAAATCTTTAAAAAAACATATGCATGTAGTAAAATGTATGTCCAATTCCAACATAAATGTTGTGCACACATCGGTGTGTGTTCACGAGCCCAGGGTAGAGGGTGTTTGGTGCAGGCAGAATTTCCATCTACTCTCATTAAATGGCTCAGGGACCATGAGACTTTCGGCTTTACCATTCTGGAGGCATTTCTCCACGAGCATCCTGTTTGTACCACACTCACGGGCCTTTCGAACCAAATCTGCTTGAAAAGCTTGTGACCTTATTAATGGAGGAAAAGAGAGGAATCCTGGGTAATGTGAAAGCCAGTGGCCAGTTTTGCAAAAGTTCCAACATGGGTGGTTTATTACTAATTGGAAAAACATGCCTCCTCTCAGTTGACTTAATCCTCATTGCAGTGCCCAGGCCTTAAGTGTTTCCAGAAGGTTTGAGGGGGCGTAATTGGCTTCCAGGGTGGTCACCACAGTGACAAGAGAGGCAAAGAGCTCATGCCTGCGTCTGAGGGTCTGTCAGACGTTGCCAGCTCAGTCTGGGGGAGCACGGGCCCTGCCTGGAGCCAGCCTTCTGGCTACGGCAAGGGGGTACGTGCCAGAGGTGCAAGGGAGTGGGGCTTCATTCTGGCTTTAGATTTAGCCTTTGGAACTAAAGGTTCTGGAGGCAGAGTTTGGGGCCCAGAAGGGAAAAGAAAACAGCCAATATTTAAGTCCTCTCCAATCTGATGGCTCCGTCACCCTTTGATTATAAGCACAGTGCTTGGGTCCTTCTGTCCTTTTACAAAGTTATATCCAGAGATGTCCATGTTGGCAGTTGCATTTTCTCTTTCTGGTTGGGCCTCTCTGTTTCCAGGGACAGATGATCTGACTGGGCCTTGGCCACACCAGTGTCCTTAGGAGGGAAGTCTGTCAGCGGGGTAACACTCAGCCCTGGCTGACCCCACCAACTCCACTGGCCTGGGTGCCCCAGAAACGAGTGCCTGGCCTAAGGCCCCCAGGTCACAGAGACCCGGCGGTGCATCCTTGTCCAGGCTCTGCTGGCCCATCTCAGAGCTGCTGGGATGTCACTTATACAATGGGGAGAATGGCACCCCATCCCCAGGGTGGTTTCAGGATGAAATGCAGTATGTGGAACCCTCCACCCCCACCCCTGGCCCCCACCACAGCCTCTCTGGTACTGCTGTTAGAGTTAAAAAGGTTTGCAGTTTCCTCTTTGTCTCCACTTCTTTCCTGAAACCCCCAAAGAAGCTTCTCGGGAAAAGAAGGGCCTTTCAGATCCCGAAGTGCAGCTGGGAATGGCTGATCCCAGTTAGGCCGGCCGGCCGGTGCCCAGGAGCCGGCTGGGTTGTGGGTTTGATCCACCGGGGCCCCTGCCGCCAGCTGTCCCCCAAACACTGCCTTTACTCATCCCTGGGAGGTGTTGCCCCTCTGGCAAAGAGGATCATTGCACTTATCCTGCTCAGGGCAAGCCACGTGGAGTGGAGGACAAGACCAAGTCCTGTGCCTCAGGAATGTGTAGCACAGAATGCGTGGACAGCCCTGCCCCACCTTTTGCACCGGCCCCTCCTGTTCCTATTAATCCCACAGGTGTGTGAAATGGACGTGCTTTTGTGGGGGTGGGCTGCCAGTCAGGGAACCAGTTACAGGGCAGGTTCCCAAGCTGTTTAAAGCTCCATTAGAAGGTGGCCCCTAGGCAGTGATTCTACGGCCGGGATTGGGCTCCCTGTTTGGAGGGGCTCTACGGCTGGCCAGCCCCTTGCTTTATGGAAACTCTGACCTGTTCCAGCCCCGAGACCTGTTCAGTCTCCTGAGAACATAGTTGCTCCGAAGCAGTACCAGCTACATAATTTGCGGGGCTCATGTAACATGAAAATGCAGGGCCTCTCGATCAAGCGTTATTAAGATTAAAGATGGTGCAGCAATGTGGGTGCTCCTGAGTGTGGG
Source organism: Phataginus tricuspis (assembly GCA_029783875.1). Taxonomy (NCBI): domain Eukaryota; kingdom Metazoa; phylum Chordata; class Mammalia; order Pholidota; family Manidae; genus Phataginus; species Phataginus tricuspis. Next base: position 22,188,795 of record JAQQAC010010882.1, on the reverse strand, counting down.
GCCCTAACTGAGCGGTCTGCACACCCGTGAAGCCGGTGTTGGCATAGAGAAAGGGGGCAGCTGGTCTGCAGCACGCGATGAACTTGGCTACCCTACCCTCCGGGTGAGTTGAGCTGCATCTTTTCCAGGCTGTTGGGAAGCCTAGTGAAAGAAGCAGGGCTTGTCTTGTCTAGGCTGAGAGGCAGGCTGAGTGTGACCCGCAGTGACAAAGAGGTGGGGGAGTGCTCCGGGCGGCGTCTTTCTCTAGAACAGGAGGTCCCTGAGCATGGACCCCTGACCTGGCCATCTGGTCACAGGGCTCAAAGTAAAACCCAGACCAGACAGTGGAGCATTAAAATTGTCATTGCCCAAGCCAACATTTTCCAAGACCTTTTTTTTTCCCTTAATGTATCATATCTGTGATTTTAGATTGTGCATCTATTATTAACATCTGTTAGAGAAGACCGACCACACTGATGAACTCCAAAGCGAACCCATCGCCCCAGGAGAGCTTACTGAATAAACACGGGCACGGAGGTAATGGAGGGAGAAGCCAAGAGGCGCAAGAGCATTCGCTCCACGTTCCTTTTGCCCTTGGCCTTCAGCCCTGGGCGGTCCTGCAAACAATGCCCATGGGCAGCTTTTGTGAAAACCTAAACTTCTCTGTTTTAAGTGAGATTTCAAAATGAACTTACGATGGCTGGAAAAGGGCAGTCCCTTAGTGGAGAGCAATTTGTATTTGAAGAGAAAGGGTCAGAGGTTGCTAAGGAAACCATTGTTTGCAAAGTTTGGTTTATATAAATTATGGTGAAAAAGAAAAACGAGTGCCATTTTATCCTTCCAGATGATAAACAGGAAAGAAAACCTGTTACTGGGTAAAGTGAGTCATGGAGCGTGGGAGGCTCAGATCCAGGGAGCTGTGGGACTCCTCTCCCTCTTCGCTGGGGACCTCTTTTTAAATTACCTGCCAGCTCCAAATTAAAGGCAAACAAAGGCCCTTTATCGGATTGTGTGGGAGCAGATGAGATTCTGTGGATAGGTAGGTGGGAGACTGAAGCAGTATGCAGAAATGGAGAGATCTCAAGCTCTCTCTTTCTCTCATTTTATTATGAAAGCAAAATATTATTTGCAATGCTTTTCCTTTCCTATTAGTCTTTAAATTTTTTTGAGGTATAATTCATATCCCACATTCACCCAGTTAAAGTGTATGATTCAGTGGTTTTTGGTATATTTACAAGGTTATGCAACAACCATCCTCACTATCTAATTCTGGAACATTTTCATCCCTCCCCAAAAGAAACTCCACGTCTATCAGCCATCATTCCCCCAGTCCCCCATCCCCTTCACCTAATAATCTACTTCTGTTCCTATGGATTTATCTATTCATATATGTGGAGGCTACATGCAGCCTTTTGTGACTGGCTTCCTTCACTGAGCATCATATTTTCAAGATCCATCCATGTAGTGTTGGGGAGGAAGAAATGTCCTCTACCCCTCAAGGTTCTTCTAGCTGGTCTAAGAATCAACTTGATGTGAGACATATTAACAGGAAGAAAATAACGAAGTTTCATTACATACGTATGGGGAAGCCATAGACATAAGTTCCAAAAGGCAGGGACAAGGAGGTCTGTGTGTCATCCGGAACTGAGGAGAAGGGGGCAGAGGGCAGCGACTTCAAAGGAAAAGGGCGGTGATTCACAGGAACGTGGAAAGAGTAAATGTTTGGTAAACAAAATACTTGATGGGCCCCACAAAAACAACGGGCACAGAGACAAATGTTAACAGACTTGTCCCATCCTTTCTGTTTATCACCCCTGGTTTGTATTAATAGCCATCTACGGTGACAGCTCATCTCCTGGAGTGGCCCCTCCATCTACATTCTTTTTATGCAGTTGGGGGTGGGAGGTCAGAGTTTCTTTCTGAGTCTTCTGGGCCTTGATTGTTTTCAACTCTGAAATAATCTGCCTGCCACAGTGGCACGTCTTGGGGCCGCCTGCCCGTGGCCCCCACAGTGGCCTGTGTTAGCCCTCCATTACTTTTTATTGCTGAATAATATTCCATTGTATGGACAGATCACAGCATCAGTCTAATTCTACTTTTTGACAAAAGGGACTTCCCGTCACCTAATAAAACTTCAGGAATCCCAGAGCTGGGCCTGGGTTCTAGGAAACAACTGGAAGTTGGGCAAAAGATTATAGTACGGTATTTGACATTCCTAATGAAAAAAAGCTTTTTGCTCAGTTTTTAATTGTTCCATTCCAAAGTACTGAAGGGTAGCAGAATGTGCCACCCCAAAATATGTTTCTTTGGCATAAGGATTCTTTTGAGCTGGTTATTTTGAGAAGAAAGATACAGGAGAAGCTCTGAGAAGTTACCCTTTTGTAAGGTAAATTTAAATGTATAAAGGAAATCTCCAATTATTAGTAAGGTTGTCTCTGTCTCTATCAAGTCCAGAGAGGGAGATGCCCTTACAACAAATCGGTGAACCTTATCAATGGATAAGGCATTTATATCTGCATAACAAACCTTACATGGTTTACGGTGCTTTTCTAAGTCATCTCCCTATAACTGGCTTCCCCACATCTTCTTTTGTCTTTCGCTTAAAATAGTATTTAAGCTGGTGTCTTAGGCCACTTCGGAAGTTAATTCATTTTTTTCCTGGGTATTTCCTATGTTTACATGAGGTACACATGTTAAACTTGTTTTTCTTTTTTCTCTTATTAATCTTATATGACAGAGGTCTCAGAAAATGATGGCGGGGTTCTTGTTTGCGGAGTTAAAGAATGCACTTAGCAAACACCCAAGGTAGGAGAGCCAGGGTAGAGGCTTTTATTGAGAGATACATTGAGAGGACAGAGCTCCTAGCTCACGCCAGGAGGGGACAAGAGAGCCTGGGATGGTGCAGTTGTCTAGGGGGTTTATAGGCAGTTGAGGATTTTGGGGAATTGATAAAGGGCTTACGTGTGGACTTGTTAAAAGTGGCCTTAGGATGTTTGTCCTTGATGAGATTTTAAACCCTTTTAGCATGCTAAAGTGAATCTTACACATGATTACAAACAATTAGCATAATGAAAACATGGGCTACTTTCCTTTATCTGGGGAGTATCAACTGATCTCACTGAAGAATGACTCTAGAGCTGAATGTTTAACACAGAGTTTTAGTAGGGGGCTTCCTTGCATGTAGTTACATTGTTCTGTCTGCAAATATCCTGCCTTGCTTTTTCCGGGAGGCCCTCACCCTATTCTGTCTAAGCCCATGGTCCCTGTCTCACAGAGAACTCAGAAAGGTAGAGGGAAAATCCTTTTTCTCCCCCTACAGTTTCTGGTGACCTAGATGGGACCCACTGGGACACCCTGCTTGCTGTGGAGCCTGCAGATGCAATTGTGGGAAAACTGAAGCCAGTGGAGGGTGAAATTCTTAACCAGTCAGCTCTTCTGGGTCTCTGTATGTAGTGCCCATTGGAGAGAGGAATTTCCCATCCTTTCCTTTCCTAATTCAGATTAGTGGGAGAAAAGTGTTTATAAAAATTAGTTATTTGGAATGTTTCTCTCTTTCTGCAGATTTGGGATTCCACATAGGATCATTTTCCTTAGGCATGAACAGCTTCTTTAAATATCTCTTACATCGAGGGTCGGGTAGTAACAAATTCTCTCATCTCTGCCTGAAATTTTATTTTCATTTTTTTGACGGATGTTTTCATTGGCTATAGAATACTAGGTTTACAGTTGTTTTTTCTTGCTAGTCATTCCATTTTTTTTCTGGCTTCCACTGTTTCTAGTGACTTCAGCTATTGTCATTATGGTTGTTCCCATGAATGTAATATCTCTTTCATTCTCTAGCTGCTTTCAAGATTTTTCTCTTTTTCTCTGGTTTCCATTAGTTTGATTGTCATGTACTAATCCTAACATCTGGGTCATGTGTGCATCTGCTTTTATTAAATATGTTTTCCTGTTTCACACAGCTAGTAATTTGGGATTGTATGCTGAACATTGTGGATGACATGTAAAGATTCTGGATTATATTATCTTCCTCCAAAGAACATTGAGTTTTGTTCTTACAGACAGTTAAATTACTGACTGATCACCTTGAACATATCAAAGCTTGGTTTTCAGCTCTGTTAGAATGTGTATATTTCAGTGTTTCCCCACCTTAGTTCTAGTGTATAGCCCCTACTCCCAGAGTATGGTTCACCCTGTTAGGCTTGGCCTTTCCAGGTGTTGCCTGAATTCCTTGAATGTTTACCTGGAATCTTTACCCTTAGGCACAGTGGAACTGTATGACCTCTAAAATTTCTGTTCAGTTACCACCCACCCCTTTACCCCCTCAGGTGCTATTTTCCACGAGTACTCATAGTCTGACCCTGTACATGCACAGTTTAAGGTCTGGCCAAGGATCTGACCTCTGTGCTGATTTCTGGGACTCCTTCTGTGTGGCTCTTTCCCTCCTGCAAGTCCAGGGTACCCTAGCATTCTTGAACTCTGACCTCCACTTCCTCCAGTTAACAAGACTGCTGCTCTCTCCTTGGGCTGTCCATTCCCCCTCAGTATCAGTTCTTCTGCTCCTTCCCAAAGAAAGCCATGGTGAATGTGAACCTTATCCTCAAGTACTTCCCATCGCTCAAGGACTGTAGCTCTGTGCTGCCCTGTCCAATTCCTACAAACAATTGTTTTATACATTTTGTTCAGTTTTACATCTGTTTGTGACAGAGGGTGGAGTAGTAGGGCTGGTTTTGCCGACTTTTAAAACTTTTTATTAGATCATAAAATACATATATTATGGATTGCTAGGTTTTGACTCATGCTTAGAAAGGAGTTTCCAGTCAAGAGATGGTTTAAAGTGTTTCTTTAGGTTTTTGTCTAGTACTTTTACGGTTTCATTTTTTATATTTAAACCTTTGACTCATCCAGAATTCATTTTGATGGAAAGAATAAGGTAAAGGGATCTAAAAATTTTTTTCCCCAAATGCTATGCAGTTGTTTAATACCAGTTGCTAGAGAGTATTTTCCCCCCACTGATTTGAAATGAAATCTTTGGTTATATACTAAATTCTTGAATATATTATGTATATTTCTGACTTTTTCTTTTGTGCCATTGGTTTTATATACATATACATACACATATTTGTTATGAAATTGTTTTAATTGCTCTAGTATCATAATATGATTTAGTATCTAATAGGGTTAATTATTCATTATTCTTTTCACAGAATCTCTGGTTATTGCTTTTTAAAGTTTCATGAACTTTAAATCAGCTTGTCTAACTGAAAAATTAATACACACACATACATGCACATATATCCCTGTAGCATATTTTTATTGCGATCTTGTTATTTATAGCTTAAACTCAAGAGGAGGTTACTTCTGGTTGGCTTTTTTTATACCATAAAAAAATCACCCATTTTAAGTGCACGTTTCAATGATGTTTAGTAAATTTACAAAGTTGTGCTGCCATCACTACAGTCCCGTTTTAGAGCATTTCCATCACCCTAAGAAGAGTCCCAGTGCCCATTTGCTGTCACTCCCCTCTTCCCAACGCCATCCGCGAGCAGCCACTAACATGCCTTATGCCTCAGTTTCCCTTTTCTGGTATAAATGGACTCATACAGTATATGGTCATTTGCATCTGGCTTCTTTCACTTAGCATAATGTTTTTTTAATCTCTGATTCATCTCCACTGTAGCAGGTGTGGGTGCTTCCTCCCTTTTTATTGCTGAGCAGCATTCCATAGTATGGACACACCACAGTTTGTTTCTTCATTTAACAGTTGATGGGCATTCGTGCACGAGTCCTTGTGTAAGCTTGTGTTTTCATTTCTCGTGGGTCCATAGCCAGGAGTGGAGTTGCTGAACCACATGGTAAATTTGCATTTAACTTTTTAAGGAACAGCTGATGTGTTTTCCAGTGTGGCCACCCCATCTTATGTTCCCACCTGCATGTATGAGGCCCCAACTCATCTTTTTAGTGTTGAACTTTTCTAGATAAGAACACATGCAGTATGGCTTTCTGTCCATTTGAAGTGTTTTATATCCTTTAGCAGCTTTTAAAAGATTTCTTCTTATAGATTATATGCATTTGAGTGGATTTATTTCTGGGAGTTGTATTTCTGAGGAGTGCTGTTGTAAGTGGGATGTTTTCTTCTGTTCACTTTTCCGGTCGCTTGCCATTTGCCCGTAGGAAATCTAGGTGTCTTGGTGTGTTACTTTGGTACCGGATCCCTCAGTGAAATCTCTTACTGTGCCGCACTTTTCCATTGCCTCTCTTAGATTTTCCAGAGTAAGCATGATTATTTCACCCCTTCCTTACTCCTTAAATTTCTTTCTTTTTTTCACTTAACTACTTCATCAGCTAGAAGCTCCCAAACAAAATAATGGTGATACAGGGTATTCTTTTGTCCCAGCGTCTCATGGAAACTTCTCTTGCTTCCAACCATCACAAATGATGCTGACTTCTGGCTTAATGAGTTTGTGTGTCTGCGCGTGCAATTTTACCATGTTAAAAAATATCCCTCGTTCTAATTCAATAAAAGATTTTGTAACAGATGGCAAATTTTGTCAAATGTCTTTCAGCATCTAGGACGATCATGACTTTTCTCCTTTAATATATTTTCAAATAAAGTAAATTAAAAGATGGCCTTGTCATTTTTGAATGTACAACTCCCACTTGGTTCTGGTGATTTCTCCTCTTAACGTCACGGTGGATTTTATTTGCAAGTATTTTATTTTATTTGGTTTTTGGGTTTTTTTTGCATTGATTTTTATGTAAGTGAAGTTGGTCAATGGTTTTCCTTTATTGTGCTGTAATTGTTGGCTTTTGATATCAATGTTCTACAGTTCCCTGTTGAATCTGGAATTTCTCTAGGCCCTGGAACAGTTTAAATGGGAATTACCTTTAGGAATTAGCTTTCCTAAAGGCCCGGGTGACTTCAACTGGGAAACCCTCTGGTCTGAGGTTGGTCTCTCCCATACCCCCGTTGTGGGGCTGGGGAGATGGTGGTATCTTCCTAAGTTTCTCAATTCCTTCTGGTACAGTTAGGAAATTTCTCTTTTGGTATGTTGGGGAGGAAAAATTCTCCTCTTCCCTACAAAGGTTCTTCTTGCTGGTCTAAGAATTAAATTGACGTGAGACCAATTAACAGGAGAAAAACAAATTTGCTTTCGTATGTAAGCGAACCTCACATACAGGAGAGGTCCAAAGACAGAAAGGTAAAATGAGGCATCTAGGCCACCCCGAGCTCAGGAGTGGGAGGGGGCCTGGGGCTTGAAAGGGGGCGCGGGGGAGAGGGGGCAAGTCACAGGGCAATAAGCAGAGGTGGTGTTGGACATCTGCCCTGCCCACAGATGGGTCAGTCAGATAACATTTATTTCTGGTAATAACCTGTCTTCTGGGAAAGCCTCCAATTTGGATTCTTCTAGGTAGTGTTGGGAGGGGCAGAAGCAAATCTTGAATAGCCCACAGGGTCTCGATTGCCTTCAGCTCACAATAGTCCCCACACCGGAGTGGCACATCTTGCGGAGACAGTTCTGAACCCCTTGTTGGTACTTTCTTCCTCTCAGAAAATACCATTTCCTCAAGGTTTCTAAGTTTGCTTGCATAAACAGTCAGCCTTGTTTAAACAGATCCCATCTTGTCTTGATTAGCTTAACCCCACCACCCCATGCCCCAGGTAAAAACAACGTTTAGATTGACTTTAAGCTGCCATTTTTCTGTTTATTAATTTGTGAGAACACTCAGGAAATGATAGCCGCTTCCAAGTTGGTCTTGGAGACATAGGCAAAGACATCAGGCCCCAGAGCCCCGGGCAGCGCGAGCCGCTGGGAAGCATCCTCTGCCCTGGACAGCCAAGGGCTGAGCTCCTCGCCGGGTGGAGGCAGAACAAGGGGCACTTAGTGTGACCTCGTTTCTACCCTCCTTCCCTGTGGAAGAACAACTGAGAAGTGAGGTTAGGGTAATAAACGCTGACCTGGCTCTTGCCAAGATGCATGTTCGCTGGGCCAGTTTCATCCTCGATTGGACACAGTCAAACATAAGCAGTTTTTTCTCTCCCACTTCTGTTGTAAAATGGGCTTCCCTAAGTAGCCACGCTTTAATTCGGTCATAACCCCAGCAGGTGGCAAGAATGGGTCTGAGGGAGGTGAAGGGCAGCAGAATATATGCACCTTGGGCATAAAGATTCTTTTAGCTGAAAGCAACTGAGAAGGAGCAGAGACAGGAAAGGCTCTGTTAGCCTAAAAGCAGGGCTAAGCGTGTCCCTCCTCCCTCCACAGCAGGAGGACAGTTAATCACTGGAGAGAACTCTAGACCCTTATCGGCCCCAGAGGAATCCACATAACAAACCTGCTAAAAACTAGTCTTTATCTCCCATACATTTCCCCATATATTTACCTTCCCACAAGTTGCTGCCTCTAGAAGCTCAAAGTCCTTTTCCTTTGACTTGTCACTTCTCTGAAAGGGTACTGTCCTTTGCTAAGACACTAGGAGCCCAAGGTCTAACCGCCCATTTGCATCACTCATCACTGGGTGCTCCCACGTGCATGCTGGTTGCACACACTAATAAGCCTGTTTTCCTCTCATCAGTCTGTCTCGTTTCCAGGGCCCCAGCCAGAGAACCTAAGATGGTTAAGAGGGGAAAGATATTTTTTTTCCTCCCTTAGCGAAATTTTCTTCTAAGAGATGACTTGTGTGTCATCCTCCCTGAAGATAGAGCTGCAGCTTCACGTGGAAGTCTTGCCTGCCTGTCACCAAGGTCGGCCCTACCTCCTCCCCTCCCCTTCCTCAGTCACCTGTCTCCTCCTTCCTTCTTGTCCTGGAGGCTTCTGTCCTATAAGCACACACTGCTCCCGGCTCCTCCAATTCCCCTGATTTCAGGAAAAAATTCCCTTGAGCCTCTAATCTCCTTCCTTTTTTTTTTACTATAGTAAAATACATATAACATTTATATCTTAACTGCTTCAGTGGCATTACCAGCCCCTGGTAACCACCATTCTTTCTGTCTCCATGATTTTGACTTCTCTAGGTATCCCATATAACTGGAATCATACAGTATTTATCCTTTTTTCTTATTTCTAGGTTTGCTCACCTTGTAGGATGTCTCAGACGGTCCTTCCTTTTTCAAGGCCGAGTAGTATTCCATTGTGTGTATATACACTCTTTTTCTATCCATTCATCCATTGATGAATGCTTGGGTTTCTTCCACTTCCTTCCTTCCTTTTAATTTCTTTTTTTTTTTTTTACCCCAGGGAAACCAGAAGTTCCCTCCATAGGGATGAAAACAAGATGCTCTCCAATCTAAGTATTTTTAAAAACAATTCAGATTAAAGAGTTAAGAGATCTGATCAAAGAAATTGTGTTCTGGTTCACCAGGCCCAGCTACTATCAGGATGATGGTAGAAGGTGTGAGCCAGGATATGAGGTGGCTGTGGTGGGATTTCTTAAGAAAACAGATGTCCCTGTTCTTTTGAGCTACTGGTCACTTATTTGTCTTTTCTAGAAAAGAGTTGTTTACAATCCTTCCTACTTCCCTGCCCCTATAAACTTTTTGCTTTGGGGTGCTAGTGGGAGAAGGGCTAGGATTGGGAGGGATCCTCTGCTTGAAGCAGGGGTACTTCCTTTTAATTTAAAAAAATATCCAGAACAAGCAGCATCATAAAAATTATAAAGGGATTTTTAAAAGAAAAATAAGGACCTACAGCATGATCACCCTTCCTCTGTGAACCGTTTCTGTTTTCCTCTGTTCCTTACCCGTTTTTGTCCAAAAGCAGTCCTCTGTAGTGAAGACTTTTATGCAATCTTGTCTTCTGCTTTACTTGGAACCAAATCTTTTTTTTTTCACATTCATACATTGCCTCATGTTGGACTCTTTGGCAAATGAGTTCAAGATAGTATATCAAATTAATATACCACAACTTTACAAAATCATTTCCCTGTTAGCTGTCTATAATTTTTCATCCTATTGAATAAGGAAATTATTTTGAAAAATTTTTTGGAATCGTTTCCCATCCCATCCTCATTTTGGATAAAGTCCTAGGAGTGGGCTTACTAGGTCAAAGGAATGAATGTTTTTAAAAATACTTTTCAAACACTGAGAGTGTACCAATTGAAACTGCTCTTTACAGAATTTGAGGGGATCCATTTTACCTGCAGCCTCACTGGTTCTGGGAATTATTATTTCAATACCTGTTTTTGCATTATAACGATAAAGTTATAACGGCTATTATCATCACATGTAAGGTGTCCCTCCTCCCTCCACACCAGGAAGGACAGTTAATCACTGGAGAGAACTCTAGACCCTTATCAGCCCCAGAGGAATCCACATAACAAACCTGCTAAAAACTAGTCCTTATCTCCCATACATTTCCCAGTAAAATTTCCCCTAATGGTTGCTCCTCTGTTGTTTCTGTTCTTCTGAATTGCCTGTTCCTGTCTTTACCAAATCATCTCATGGAGACCCAAGGTTTAAAACATTTATTTGTACTTACTCTTTACATGCTATAGACATGAATACTTGTAGGTATTTTTAATGGAATCATTCCCTGTCTCATCTGTTTTTCTAACATCTGCACCCACCCACATGCCCCAAATGGCAAAGTGTTGATGGCAAAACCGCTTTGAGAAAGAACCGTTTTTCCTTCCCTCTTTGGGTCCCAGTGGTGCCCAGCCCACCACGGTGTTCCTGGTATGCGCCGGGTGGACAGAGTGTGGGAACAGATTGGGAACTCTTGGACAGTTTCCTGTGTGGACGGGAAATCCCTATCCACTGAGCTGATGCAGAAACCAAACAGGTTGCGTGGTTGCAAACGGGTTGCATTCCAGTGATTTGCTTTCCACTGTGAACTGTCTCCTTCTTTCCTATTCCTGGGCTGAGTTCCCTGCAACAAGCCCTGGCACAGTGTTTCCAATGGGTACCAGTGTGTTTCTGATCATGAGTGACACGGCTTACAGGGTATTTTAATGCATATTAGGAAAAAACAAGCACTACATATTATGGCGTGGGACAGGGGTAAAGTTCACTTGGCTCCCTTAAGTATATGGCAGATTCTTTGTCGGGCACCCTGAGAAGCAGGCCGACTGAGGGCCGGCCCGGCTGTCTGCAGGTTGGCTGGCCTTGTGTAAGTTCCCCGGGCTCTCTGAGCCTGCTCCCTCTGTTACTTGGGTCATCCATTTCTCATCAGGCTACTGTAAGGCGGAAGAAGAGACCAGACATCTTTCAGAGAGCACTGCCTGGCCCCTGGGGTCTTTTGGTTGTAACCCAGGTCAGCAGGGCCCACACTCAACAAATCAGAAGCCCCCTTCCCCGCCCTTCTCCCTCCAGAGTGGGAATGTGGGGACTGGCTTCCCTGTTCCCATTTTTGTCTGACACCTTGCCCTTAGCTCTGGAATCTGGACCCTAGGACTCAATGGAGAGAGGGCTTAAGGGGGCCCCCTACTGGTGGGCAGAGGTCACCCAGGGAGCCACCCAGGCCTCCCTGATCTCTCCCTCTCCAGTGTACAATTAGCCCAGCAACCTCGTGGAGGTGTTCTTGGAATCTGCCAGATTTATTTTTCAGTTGAAAACTCAAGGGACGAGCCTGCCCCCACCCCCCCACCAAGAGGGGACCACTCTGAAGGCGGTCTCTTTGGGGTCTGAGTGCCCAGCAGCCCATAGCACGTGTGTGTGGGGACCGGCCCTTGCAGAAGGAAGCCTTCTCAAAGCCCCCCGAACCAGCTGATTTGGTATCCACCTCAGAGAGAAAGCACTCCCCCCACACCCACCTCCAGGCCTGTGATTAGGGAATTGGGGGCCATAAGTGCCCATCAGAACCTCATGCTAAGGGGAGACCCCTGCAGAGGGCAGGGGAAGCCATCCCAAGCTGGGAAGACCCCCAGGGCAGCCGGGCTCCTGCAATGGAGGCCTGAGAACAGCAGCTGCGAGAGGGAACAAGTCTCAGGCAAGAGCAGTTGCTGGAGTGGAGCACCTTCTCTAGAGGTGGGACCCGCTGGCCAGATGGTCTCACTCTCAGTTGCAGCACAGGTGGTGAAGAAGGCAGAGGATTATCTAGACCATTGTGGACTTTATTGTCCCCAGACATATTTGAATACATTGACTAACAGCCCCTCTTTCCTGTATTCTGGAGCCAGTGTGATCTTCTCCCAGCTTCCTGGCATTTCATGATGGTTGTTCTGTCCCCGCCAAGAATCTTGACCTTGCTGAGTTTCTGGGATTGTGGTAGGAAGTGAAGGAGTCTGAGAGGTCAGGGGCTCCGTGTTTGCTGGGATTGTGCCCGGGAACCCCGTTACTCAGCAACCCCAACAGCATCAGACCCAGCGGGGCCCTCGCTACAAGGACATCTACCCTCCAGAAACAAGTGTGATCAGATGAGTCCCTACAACTGCAAGACACAGGACCAAGTCACCCCACCCACCCCCCTAGCCCCTAGGAGTTCCCCTCCTAAGCGGAGGGCTGAACACCAGCAACAGGAAATTCAGGGGCTGAGTCCTGAAGGGTGAAGAGAGGGTATCCAGGTAATAAAGCAGCAGAGACATTCAGGTGTTTCCAGAACACTTGGTGACCTCTGAATGATTTCTCTCCATTTTCAGAAAGAGGCAGCCTCACCCCTTGGATGGCAGCTCACACGGAGGCGTGGGCCTCTTCACCTCCTGTGCAGACCCTCCCTGTGCCAGGCACCATTAACAGGTGAGTTTTAGAAGCTTCTTCCTGCCCATTTTCTTGAGCTCATTTATTTTTCTGGTTTACTGAATGGGATGGGATCATCGATATGACATGCAATAGAATAGAGATAGAGTGTATCTTTCTCTGGTTGCTGACTTTGAAAGAAAGCTTCTGAAGTCTCACCATCAGCTATGAAGTTAAAGGCTGTAAGCCAAACACCTCAGGTTACCAGGTTAAGGAAGGTCCCTCCTATCCCTTATTTGCTAAGAGAATTTTAAAAGATAAAATATATGCATTTGAGAATTTTATTAAATGCATTTTCTCTCATCTATTGAGATTATATTTTTGGTTCTTTTTCAGATATGATCATACTTTTAATAATTTTGAAATCCCTGCTAAAATTTACAGTCTTTGTCAGATAAACCAGTTCTGAGTTCATGTGGGTTTGTGTCTATTGTGTGTCTACACCGGTTCTTGCTCTTAGAATTTTGTCTCCTTCAGTGTGTTCATTCTTCACAATGATGGTGTTGTAAGTACAGTTTTTACCATTGTATTAGCATGCCTAGCTGGAGTAGGTCCTTAGTAAATGCTTTTTAATTTGAGAAACATTTTAATTGTGGTAAAATACACATAACATAAAATTTACCATCTGAATCATATATAAACACACCATGAAGTACTGTTATGTACATTCACATTGCTGGGTAGCCGTCACCAACATTCATCTCCAGAACTTTCTTCATCTTGCAAAACTAAAACTGTACCCATTAAGCAACTCACCATGATCCCTTCCACCAGGAAAAACTGGAAACCAATATTGTACTTTGTCTCTATGAGTTTGGCTACTCTAGGTACCTTATGTAAATGGAACCATGCCGTATCTGTCTCTCTGGGGCTGGCTTATTTCACTTGGCATAATGTCATCAACGTTCTTCCGTGTTGTAGCATGTGTCAGAATTTCCTTCCTTTTTAAGGCTGGATAATATTCCATAGTATGTATATACACACTTTGCTTATCTGTTTTTACATCAGTGGACACTGGGTTGCTTATACCTTTTGACTATTGTGAATAATCTGCAATGATCATGTTAGTATAATTATCTGTTTGAGATCCTGTTTCCAATTCTTTTGGGTATACACCCAGAAGTAGAATTGCTGAACCATAACGGTAATTTCATTTTCAAGTTTTTGAGGAACGTATACACTGTGTTCCATATTGGCTGTACTATTTTACATTGCAACCAGCAGGGCGCACAATGGTGCCAACTTCTCCACCTCCTTGATAACACTTATTTTCAAGTCCTTTTATTAGAAAATGAGCCATCCTAATGGGTGTGAGTGAGGTAGTATCTCTGTGTGGTTTTGATTCACATTTCCCTAATGATTAATGTTGAGCATTTTCCTGGGCTTGTTGGCCATTTTTTATATCTTCTTTGGAGAAAAGTCCATTCAAGTCCTTTGACCATTTTTTAAATCAGGTTGTTTTGTGGTGGAGTTGTAGAAGTTCTTTATATATTTGGCATATTAACCTTTTAATAGAAATGATTTGCAAATATTTTCTCCTATTCCATAGGTTGTCTTTATATTCTGTTGATTGTATCATCTTATGCAGCAAAGTTTTTAATTTGATGAAGTTCAGTGTCTGTTTCTTCTTTTGTTGTTTGCTCCTAAGAAATTATTGCCAAATTGCCAAATCCAATGTCATGATACTTCCCTATGTTTTCTTCGAAGAGTTTTATAGTTTTAGTTCTCGTATTTAGGCATTTGATCCATTTTGAGCTAATATATGGTGTAAGGTAAAGAACCAACTTCATTTTTTTTGTATGAGATGTCTATTTTCCCTACCATCATTTGATGAAAAGACTGTACTTTCTCCACTGAATGATTTTGACATCCTTTACCACATACACAAGGGTTTATTTCTGTGCTCTCTATTCTATTTAATTGATCTTGCTTTTATGCTAGTACCACAGTGTTTTGATTACTGTGGCTTCTTTGTTGCAAGTTTTGAAACTAGGAAGTTTGAGACTTTGCTCTTTCTCAAGATTGTTTTGGCTATTGGGGGTCCTTTGAGAGTCTGTATCAATTTTAAGATTATTGTCTTCCAATTCATGAACATGAGCTGTTTTTCCAGTTAATTGTATCTTCTTTCTTTAGTAATGTTTTATAGTCTTTAGTATCCAAGTCTTTCACCTTCTTGGATAAGTTTATCCCTAACTATTTTATTCTTTTTGATGCTAGTGTTATTAATTTAATAGGAATTATTAATTTCCTTTTTGGATTGCTATTGTTAGTGTACAGAAATGTAATCATTGTGTTTTGCATTCTGCAACTTTGCTGAATTTTCTTACTAGTTTTCAAAAGGGTTTTTGTGTGAAATCTTTAGGGTTTTCTACATATACGTAGGTTTTATAAGATCGTGTCATCTGAGGAACCGATAACTTTACTTGTTCCTTTCCAATTTGGATGCCTTTTATTTCTTTTTCTTGCTTAATTGCCCTGTCTAGGATTTTAAGTACTATATTAAATAGAAGTGGCAAAAGCAGGCATCCTTTTCATGTTCCTGATCTTAGAGGAACAGCTTTCAGTCTTTCACCATTGAGTATGATATTAGCTGTGGGCTTGTCTTACATGACCTTTATTATGTTAGGTAGTTTCCTTCTAGTTGAGTGTTTTTATCATGAGTGTTGAGTTTTGTCAAATGCTTTCTCTGTGTCAGTCGAGATGGTCAGACGGTTTTTTGTCTTTCATTCTGTTCATGTGGATATATTACATAAATTGATTTTCCTATGTTGACCCATCCTTGCATTTCAGGAATAAATCAGTGGATTTATTATTTATTATTGTGGTGTAGAATCCTTTTAATGTGCTCCTGAATTCAGTTTGCTAGCACTTTTTTGTTTTTTGAGGATTTTGGTGTCCATATTCATCAGGGATATTGGTCTGTAATTTTCTTTTCTTGAAGTGTCTTTGCCTTTAGTGTCGAGGTAATACTGGCCTCATAAAATGGAGTTGGAGGTGTTCCCTCTTACTCAGTTTTTTGTTTTTTTTTTTTGGTTTGGTTTTGGTTTTGGTTTTTAAAGCTTGGTTTTAATTCTTTAACTGCTTGGTAGCATTCACTAGTGAAGCCATCTGGTTCTGGGATTTTCTCTTTTGGGGAGGTTTTGATTACCAATTCAGTCTTCTTGCTAGTTACAGGTCTGTTCAGATTTATGTTCATGATTCTGTCTTGGCAGGTTTCTCAGAATTTATCCATTTCTAAGAATTTATCCATTTCATCTAGGTCGTTCAATTTGTTGTCAGTTGTTCATAGTACTATCATTTTTATTCTGTAGAAATTGATCTTAATGTCCCCTATTTCATTTCTGATTTTAGTTGAGTCCTTTCTTTTTTTATATCAATCCAGCTAAAGGTTTGTCAGTTTTGGTTTTTTTTTTTTCAAAAAACCAATATTTGGTTTCATTGCTTTTCCCCCCCTTGTTTTTCTATTCTCTATTTCTTTTATCTCTAATCTATGGTTTTCTTCTTTTTGCTACCTTTGGGTTTAATTTGTCCTTTTTTGGTTCCTACTTAAAGTATAGAGGTAGGTGGTTGACTTGAGATCTTTCTTCTTTTTTAATGTAAGCATTTATGGCTATAAATTTCCTTTATAGTGTTGCTTCCCCTAAATCCCATAGTTGTGATATGTTGTATTTTTGTCTTCATTTGTCTCAAGAGAATTTCTAATTTAGCTTGTGATTTCTCTGACCCACTGGTTGTTAAAGAGCCTGTTGTTTAATTTGCACCATTTGTGATTTTTCCAGTTTTCCTTCTGGTATTGATTTCTAGTTTCTCTCCATTGTTATTAGAAAAGATTGTTTGATTTCCATTTTCAAAAATTTATTAAGACTTGAGACTTGTTTTGTGGCCTTATATATGGTCTATCCTAAAGAACGTTCTATGTGCACTTGAGAAAATTTTATATCCTGCCGCTGTTGGGTGGAGTGTTCTGTATGTCTGTCAGGTTCAATTGTTCAGTTTCTCTCTTTCCTTATGATCTCCTCACTGGTTGCTCTATCTATTGCTGAAAGTGAGGAGATTAAATTCTATTACTATTCTTGTAGAGCTATCTTTTTCTCCCTTCAATTCTATCAATGTTTGCTTTAGATATTTAGAAGCTCAGGTATTTGGTGCATATATATAATTTATAATCATTACATCTCGGTGAATTGACCCTTTTATCATTACATAATGTCATTGTCTGTTGTAACAATGTTTTCTTGATCCTATAGGACACCCACACCCCGCTCTCTTTTGGCTACTGTTTGTGTGGATTATCTGTCCATCCTTTCACTTCCAACCTATGTGTGTCCTTAGATCTAAGTGAGTCTCTTGCAGACAATATAAATTCAATTATCGTATTTTTTCAGTTCCAGAATGTCTGTTATCTCTTTGTTCATGTATTGTTTTCCTGATTTCATTTAGGTGTCTGCCGATTATTTTCCTTCAGCTGATTGAGCATATTTAAGACAGTTATTTTAAAGTCTGTCAAGTAAGTCAAAAACCTATGTTTCTTGAGAATTGGTTTCTGGAGTTTACTTTGCCCCTTTAAATGGGCCACGTCTCCCTGTTTCCTTGTTTGTCTTGCCATCTTTTGTTGAAACTGAACAGTTGAAAAGACACCACCTCTCCCACTCTTGGCAGACGGTCCCTGTGCAGGGGACGACTCGCTGATCAGCCTGGTGTCCAGGCTCTGGGTTCTGCCAAATATTTCCCGGGGGGCGGGCCTTCCCTAGGCCCGTGTGTGTGCTTTAATTCTACATCCTCAGTAGCCTCACCCCTGCTGCTTCTCAGGGGTTTAGATAGAGTATTGCATTTCTCCAACAATAACCTTGCCCCCAGCCAACCATGGATCTGCAGACCCCCTGCGGCACCCCGCCTGATATGCAAACTATTCT
The DNA here is from genome assembly GCA_029783875.1 of Phataginus tricuspis. Lineage (NCBI taxonomy): Eukaryota > Metazoa > Chordata > Mammalia > Pholidota > Manidae > Phataginus > Phataginus tricuspis. The sequence goes on along the minus strand of JAQQAC010010882.1, from coordinate 22,171,233 downwards.
CATCAGCGCTGAGTCCGGAGAGGCAGAATCCTGTCCCTCTGGCAGCCCCCAGCCAAGTCAGATCGTTTCAGGCAAGTTCCATTCTTGTCTTCCCACCCCAAGGGAGGAGCCAGTAGGCTGGCTTCCTTGAAATCGAGCTGTGGAGGGCCAGCAAGAACTCCGCGAAGCTTTCACTGTGCTCAGTGCAATGTTTTCTTGGGGAGACAGGGGGCCTGCAGCTTCCTAGCCGGCCAACCTGCTGATGGCACTCTCCTGTCTTCCCTGGATTTTGATCAGGATATATTTCCAATACACCATTTTCTGTATCTTGTCCAGCATTATTAGATAACAACCATATTTGCTCTGAATTACCAAACTGCCTACTTTCGTACATTGTTCTTAAATACCATCCTTGGGTTCCAGAGATTTATAATTGCTCATGATGTTTTCTTAGCTTTTGTTTCAACACATTGTTGAATTTTGCTTAACTTACACATTAGTAACATGGGTGTTCAGTGTCAGTATATTGAACATCTGCGTTCAAGCATGTGGTTGGGCTTCTAATTTTCTCTCCCCCATTGTCCCTGTGGGGTTTTCATATCCTAAGATAATAAGTTCATTAAAGTGAGGAAGAAGGTGGTTTCATTTTTCTATTCTGAAACAGTTATGCTAAATGATTGCAACTTAACCTATAAAACTATCCGGGACTGGTGTTTCATATTTAATTTCCAAAACTCTTCAGCTTTGCAGAAAGTTCAAGGATAACACAGGGAATTCAGAGCGATCCTGCGTCTCTTTCATCCAGCTTCCCCCAATGGTTACATCTTCTATCATTACAGTGCAGTAGCAAAACCCAGAAATCGACATCGGTAGACCTGTGTGTACAGTTCTGACATCCGGTCACAGGCGTAGATTCACATAACTACCACCCCCACCAAATCACAGACCTGTTCCCTCACCTCTCACCCTTGTCCCAATCCCAGTAGTCACCCCCTCCTCCACCATCCCTGACCCTGGCAGCCACTAATTTGTTCCCCGTCGTTATAATTTGTCATTTGGGGAACATATACAAATAGAATCACACATACATTTGAGTTTTCTCAGCATAAAGCTTTTGAGACTCGTCCTAGTCTTTGCCTCAAGCAACAGCCCACTCCTTTTCATGGCTGAGTTGTGTTCTACTCTACAGGTGGCCCAAGATTGGTTTAACCATGCACCCCGTGTAGGCTATTTGGGTGTTTCCAGTCTGGCTATTATAATAGTGCTATCAATAACCACGTCCAGGTTTTTGTGAGGACATGTTTTGATTGCTAGGATCACGTGATAATGCGTGCTCAGCTTTTTTCAGGCGTAGCTGTACTATTTTACATTCCCATCAGCAAAATACGAGAGATCTAGTTTCGCCGCCTTCTTGTCAGCATTTAAGTTGTCACTACTTTTTATTCTGTTCTAATAGACGTGTAGTGCCGCTGTCATTTCCCTTAATGGCTAGTCCTGTTGGACATTTTTTCATGTGCATATTTTCATTGCCTTCATATGGCCTCTGGGCAAAACACATGGAGACAGACATTCACTGGATTTTCTCTATAGATTGTTTTCTGACTGTCAACATCTTGAGAGCTCTTTATGTATTCTAGATAGGAGTCCTTTGTCAGATAGGTGGTTTGCAGGTATTTTCTCCTAGCCTATATTTTGTCTCTCCGGCCTCTTAACAAGGTTTTTCTTAGAGAAAAAGTTTAATTGAATCACGCTTTTGGTGTCTTGTCCAATAATGCTTCACTCAGCTGTGCCTGCCGTCTTTTAGAGGTATATTTTAGCCTACAGATTCAGTTGTGTTTTAATAGCCATAAGATTCTTTAGGTATATTCTTTCTCAAATCAGCTTGGGCAGATTGTATCTTTCTAGGAAATAATTTAACCTCGCTTTTGAAATTTGTCAGCAACATTGTTGAGTGGCGTTTTGAACTCTACTGAATCTGTTGTTTTGACTCCTTGTCATTTCCTGGTACTGTTATTTCTTCCTATTTATTAATTTCTTCCACTGCTTTCCTTGGTTTACACCAGGGATCAGCCAACTCTCTCTGTAAAGGACCGAATAGTAAATATTTCAGGCTTTGCAGCCCCACCGCCTCTGTCGCAGATGCTCTGCCATTACTGCCCCAAAGCGGTCACAGACAGCATGGGCATGAACGTGTGTGACTTTTAGTGAGTGTCCATTAGTGGTAAGGACGTTTTCACTGAGAATTTGTTTCATCTTTAATCTTAAGTAATAGTTGAACCAGGCATAAAATCTAACTTGACAATTCTCTTAATGCTTAAAAGATTTATTCCACTGTCTTCTGTCATTGCTGGTGGGAGACTGGTTATCTGCCTTGAAAGATCACCTCTTCAGTGGCTTTTAGGACTTCTCTTAGCTTTTTCTGTGATTCTGTTGTGGTGTGGGGTTTATTTATAGTGTTTGTGACACACCGAGCTTCCTGAATCTGAGTCGGGTCACTCAAATCTCTTTCTCATTCTGGGATTTCTGCTGAATACATTGGACTCCCTCAGCTCAGTAATTTTCTATTGAATCTATTTCTGGAATTAATGCTTATCATTTTTCAATATCGTTTATGTATTAAATAGTCTCAAGTTCTAGCATCTGAAGGTCTTAGTGGGTGAGAAAGAATCTCTCTTTGATCAAACTCGGCTCAGGCTCCAATTTTTGGGCTTCTGGAATCTACTTTGTTTTTTGGCTGTAACTTCCCACTTCTCCGTATTGTGTTTAGAACCGAGGCCCACCTCCCCTGCCCCATCGCGGCAGTCCCACGGGAGTAAATCCCGCCTTATGGCGCTTTGCTGCTGACTTCTGTGCCTGTGCTGTGGGGCCTCAGCCATGCGAGCTGTGCCCCGGGGTTGCCAGACAGTGTAGCAAGCACACATTCAAACCCCTGGACAGCAGGTCGTGGTTATGAGTTTTCCGGAGGTGGCTTCATAGCTGCTGCCTTGTGCCAGAGGCCCTAGGGCTGGCTAGACCTGGTGTGCAGGGGGGAGTCTAATAACAACTCCTTTGCACATAACTTTTTTCTCAGGACTCTTAGCTTACTGAGTGCCTGTGCCCCTGGCAGAAGCTAAGAGAAAGGACCTGGTTTCCCCTCTGGGACAGAAGGCAGAGGTCGGAGTGCTCGCTGGCCAGGGCGGCTTACCGCACGGTGGAGTACCGGGGCCTGCCGGCAGGAGTCGAGCAGTTCCTGAGTGGGGGTGTCGGGCTGTATATACAAGATGACAGGAGGGCAAACTGTCTGGTGCAGAATGCAAAGAAGCTTTATTCTGGCATGGCTTATATTCACATGTATTGTCTACAGATTAGATTCACATACCCTTGTCAAGGACCTCAAATTCAATCACTTAAGTATTGCCCACAGATCAACACAATAGGACATCAATCCAACACTTAGGTCACATACGCCTGGGGGCATCTGGTCCAGCTGGCTGGTCTTGAGATAAGACCTCCCTGCATTCCTGAGATACTTGCTCCTGGAATTCAGGAAACTCCCCCAAGGTTTCTTTCAGAGTCAGGCCCGGTTCAGGCCCTGGACTAGGCACAAAAACAATCAGTCCTGTCCTGTCCTCTTGCTCCTTCTGTCCCCACCGCTCTCCACAGTGGAGGAGCATCCAGGGGATGTAGGCGGCTGCCCGCATGCAGGCAGGTGGGATCTCCTGGAGGCACAGGCTGAGGCACGGCGTGGGGTCCACCTGAAACCCAGTGCCCACAGTCACTGTCCCCTTAGGAGGCACACAGGCTCAGTCGGGGCTAGTGGCCTCCACAGGGTTCCAGGCATAGCGTCACACTCACCACCCTGAAGCAATTTCCTAAACTGGAGTGTGGGTCCTGGAAGAAGGCCTGGCAGGTGGGGCTTCGTCCTGGGCAAGCCTGCTGAGTTTCCTCTGTGGTCCTGCAGTCGTCACCCCCCTAGCGGGACAAACCCAAGACTGAGGCCTTCCAGATGGACCTTTCTGTGGGGCAGCCCTGCCAGCTGCATCAGCCTCAGAACCTCAGCAAGGGGTGCACCTCCGCCTGCAGCCACGGAGCCCTAGTGAGGAAGGGCCGGCCCTCCAGCTCACCTGCCAGGCGCGGGTGAACTCCTCGAGGCTGCTGGCCACTCTGCCATGGGGCAGCGTCAGCTCGTTGCCGGCCTCGTTGTCGTTGGTGCCCAGAAGGCCGGCAGACGTGCCCTGAGAGCCTGCCCCACTGTCGTGCTAACCAGGGTTCGAGGGGTGGCCAAACCCTACAACCCGTACACCACCAGCCCAGGTTCTAAACTTCATCTAAGGGAGAGGAGAAAGGGGGAAAGCCAGGGGACTCCGGAAAGCGTTTGTTCTCCCCGGGTGGCCAGGGTGCAGGGTGTTCTGGGGCTGCCTGACTGGAGCAAAGCAAGTGTGAGAGCCGCCCTCACATCTGAGCAGCGCAGCGAGCCCTGGGCTGGAACCCTGGCTGTGGCAGCAGGGACTCATAAATTAACCTCAGTCTGGTCACCCCTCCCCGGGGACGATGGTCAGGGAGCAGAGCTCTGCTCATCTGTCTGCAATCAGAGCTGTCTCCCCTCCTGGAGGAGGGACTGTCCCAGATGTGCTCAAAGCAGGGAGACATGGCCTTTGACCTTCGTCCAGTTTAGACCATTCGGACTGTTCTTCCCATGCCCACTTGAGTTGTGAGCCCCCAGGGAGTCCTGGGCCTCCCGCCTCCAGTGGCACAGGGGGTGCAGCTCATGGGGGATCGTGGCCTCGGCCCTGGGAGCTGACTGTGGTCTACACGAGGCCAGGCAAAGGCTGTGGGGCTGCCAGCCGGGGCACAGACTCACCGTGGAGCCAGAGGCCCAGAGTCAGGCAGCAGAGGCCAGCTTGGACGTCACAGGAGCAAGAGATGCCATCTGCCCTGGTGAGCTTGATCCTGGGGATGTGTCTCCACGTCTCCACGGCAGGAGGCGGATCAAGGTCCGGACAGCTCCCCAGAGGTAGGGAGGTGTTGGACAGCCTATAGGTCTGGGGCCCAGGACATGACAGGAGGCAGGGAAGTACTGTCCCTGTGGCCGGCCCCTCCCACTCTCACATGCTCACCTTCAGGCTTGGACAGAGGATGAGGGTGGTGTGGTTCAGCTCCATGGACAGAGGTGTGAGCCCTGAGCCTGCCCGGCTCATCACCAGGGAGAAGAGGTTATGAGCAAAGTCCTTGGCCAGGAGCAGGCTGCCGCAGCGGGCACCAAAGTCCCACATCTGGCCATCGAAGGTCATCACGGACCTGGCCCCAGCCACCACGGCGTGATCTGGCAAGAAGAGGCCCCAGGCAGGGTGAGGAGGGCCCGCTCTGCCCCCTGCAGTGGGGGCCTGTGAGCCCACGGGCACCCCAGGAGGCTGGCGCCTGCTTGGCCTGCTCTGTGGCCAGTGTCCTCGTGATTAAAAGGGACAAGGACTGATCCAGGCCTGAACCTTCTGCTGGGGGAGAATCTGTCACACAGGGTCACATATTACACGTGTCCGGAAGAGGCGATGGGCTGGGGAGAGTGGCTAAGGGATTCAGGGTGTCTCTGGGGAAAGGAAATGTCCTAAAACTGACTATGGTGATGGAGGCCCTGAGCCCCAGCATTCCCACCCGTGCAGCAGAGGAACCCCGCACCGAGACAGCACTCCCTGTCAAGCCCTGGGCGCTCATGACCCCTAGGAGGGAGCTACGTTGCCGCCTCCACCTGACAGAGGGGGAAACCATGTCCTGCAGAGGTGAGAAGATGCGCCAGGGCCACGCTCCAAGCCTCTGGAGCCGTGTCCAGTCCCAGCACAACCCATGGCTGCAGGCCCTGCCTGACTGAGAGTCTGGACTCAATTGGCCACCTTCTGGCTCCAAATGGAGGTCTGCCTTCTGCCTCCCCAGCATGGCCCACTGGGCAGGGGCTGGCCTGGAGCCCTGAGCTGCACACCACACCTCTATGCTTGGCCCAGGCTTTTAGATTCCAGACAAAAGCTTGGATCTGTAGGCCAGCCCTAGTCCTGTATGACCAGAGATGGGCCCACGCCGCCCAGCCCTGCTGCCATGGAGGAAGCTGGCACAAGACTCACAGTCAGAGGGGCCTCCCAGCAGGTAGTGGTCCAGCCGGTAGTACTCAGCCAGCACGTTGGTCCTGTACAGCTCTCGGAGCGACCGCAGCAGCTTCTCCTCCACCAGGTAACTGGTCACCCGGGCCACATCCAGGGGCTCCTCCCCTGCAGTCACAGGGGGCATTGTCCCCACCACGGAGCAGCTCCTGGAGGGAGCACAGAGCTGCTGGGGGACTTCAGCATGAGCTGTGCCTGTCCCGCCTCCCTCCCACAGCTGCAGCAGGTGACATGCGGGGTCCTGCCTGGAATTGCTTCAGCAGCATCCGCCTCCCGTCAGGGAGGGAGCCGTCTTTGTCTTGGGAAATAGCATGAAGGGGAGGGGACAGGCTGGGGGGACACAGATGCCTTATCTTGCCCCAAGGGGTGAACTATGCACTGTCCCCAGGGCCGGCGGTCAGTGTAGGGCCCACATGTGGGGGGCTCTGTGAGGGTTCAGAGGCATTGGCAGAAACGGGGTCAGAGCCAAAGGGAACCTCAGGAAGTTTACCATTGAGGAGGACTCTGGAACTTTCTCCGGATGCAGAATGGGGGGTCAGCTGACCTTTCGGGATCTAAAGGAACAGAGACCCCAGCCCACACTGGGGTCGGAGGGGAGGGGTGGGGAGTACTCCCCACCCTCTGTTAGGGCGGAGAAGCAGTTCCTTCCCCCGGGAAGTACAGGGGCCCTGCAGCTGGGGCAGGACGCTGCCTCGAAGGCCTCCCGCTCCCTGAACCCCTCTGAGGGCTCCAGCACCCACAGGTGCCCTCCTTAGAGCTGGACTCAAGCCGGGCTCCAGTCTGTGAGGGGGAAGGGGCTACAAGCCCAGGAATGCAGGCAGCCTCGGGAAGCTGGGAAAAGGAAAGGAATGGCTTTTCCCCTACGGCCTGTACAAGGAACCAGCCCTTGTCTCTAGCCCTTTTGATCTCAGGCTTCTGACCCCCAGCACTTCACAAGAGTAAATCTGTGTTGTTTCCAGCCACTGACTTTTTGACCATTTGCTACAGCAGCAATGGGAAACAAAGCCCCGATCTGCCGTCCCTGCAGCCGTCCTCGCCGCTCTGTAAGAGGACCCTCTGTCCTTCCAGTCGTCAAGCCAAAAGCCTTGGTGCCACCCCTGCCTCCTGTCACCATCTACATCCATCCGTCAGAAAATCCTATAGGCTGGACCTTAAAACTCTTCCAGAATCCGACCACCTCACACTCCCTCCACAGCTGCCATCACTCAGTGGAGCCACCGTCCCATCTCACCGGGACCACCACAGCCGAGGCCTACTTCATACCAGGCTCCCCACTTCTATCCACAGCACCCCCTGCTCCCATCTTTATGCTCAACACCAGGGCCAGAGCGATCTTCTTAAGTGAAAGACAGTTCACATCCTTCCCCAGCTCAAAATCTGTGCATTCCCATTCAGAGTAGGGACCAAATTCCTCACAAACATGCCAGGCCGCCTGGAACCCTCTTACCTCTCAGACTGATCCTCCTCGCACCCTCCACCCTAGCGCCACTGGCTTCCTTGACATTCCTCAAGCAAGACAGCCATATTGGTACCTCTGGGCCTTTGCACCAGCTATGCCCTCCGCCTGGAACTCTCCTCCCACGATGTCTGCACGGCTTACTCCCTCAAACGCAGCCTTAGCTGCCATGGGGGTCTCACTATTTACCCCCCATCCTACTGGTCTTTCCTCATTTTCTCTGTGGCATTTGCCACCTAACATACTAGATCAGAGGTTGGTAAACTGGTCCACAGGCTGAATCCAGCCTGTGTTCTGTTGTTTTTGGATGGCCTGTAAGCTTAAAAATGGCTTTTATGTGTTTAAAAGATTATTAAAAAACAAAAAGAAATACATGAGAGACCATCAGGCCTACATAGCCTAAAGACTTTACCCTCAGGCCCTTTGTAGGCAAGGTTCACCAACCCCTCCCTGGTGGAGATAACCTGGTTAAGGTATTTCGTGGCCGTCTCCCCCAGTAAACTGCGGCCTTCAAGAGCGCACGGGTCTGTCTTGTTCACGGCTATATCTTTACTTAAAACAGTGCCTGCTCAGAGAAAGTGCTCATAAACTATCTATGAATGAAGACGCGGCCTCAGTTTCCTCGGCCGTGAAATGGGGATTGAAGATGCCTATGTCGCAGGGGGGTCATGAGTAGTGACGCCGGGCATGTTCCAGCACTGTCTGGCGGGCAGCAGGAAAGGAGGAAAGGACAAACTTTCGTTACCTGGCCAAGAAGCTGTACAGGCCCACCAAGGGCTTGCAGAGCCACCTCAGGGCCCAGGAGAAGGTGGCATCCGTCCAAGACAGCGTCTGGTGGGTGGCCTGGAGGGGGAGGGGGCAGTGAGAGCTGGCAGAGCCATCCCCACCCGGCAGGGCCACATCCCACCCCCTCGCCCCACCTCACCAGCTCCACGGTGACCCTCATGGCTTCAAGGGCTGCCCCAGTGGGCCCGGACTCCCAGGTTCCCGGCATCCTGGACACCCAGGCCAGCAGCCGCTGCCCGTACCCAGGTAGGAAAACCAGCCCCTATGACGCCCCAGGCCTCCAGGAAACAGGGCCCGTTACCTGGAATCAGGTGCAGCACCAGAGGTTAGGCAGAAGTGTTAGGAGGGCGGGCCTGGGACTGGCTTGTTCACATGGCTGGCCCTGCTGGCACCCGGGAGCCTGGATTTCAGGAGGGCTTCTGCCATCCCCAAAACCGATGAGAGGGCCCACTGTGCCTAAACTGTTAGTACACACATGTGGCTTATGCTAAACACTCCCTTTCCGAATGTTGGCACGTGTCCGGCAGAGGCCGCCGTGTGGCCCCACTGGGAGGGGGCTCTGGGCGCCTGGGCCTGGCCCCCCTGCGCTGTGGCCGCTGTACCCCTTCCCTTTGCTGACCTTGTTCTGGCTCCTTTCCCCGTAACACAGCAGAGCCGCGGGCACCACTAATGCTGGATAGAGTCCTAGGGAGCCTGGGGGGTACTGACAGACGTAAGCAGCGTGGCAGGAGCCCTCGCCAGAGGGACGGCGCCCTGGGGCTGGGCAGGGTCATGGGGCCCCAGCACGCCGGGAGGGCGCTCAGCGCAGCAGCCGTTCACTAGCCAGGACAGAAGCCTCACCCAGAAGTGGGCTGGGGAATCCCGCAACAGTGGGCCCAGTGGAAATAAAGCTGTAGACCCAACAGGAGTCAGGCGGGGGATGAAGAAATATGGGCAGCAGGCACAGGTGGTATTAGCTCTTCACACCTGATAAGGAGGGAGACAGGGTGCCGGGAGAACAAGAAGGCTGTGGGTCCATGAGAAACAGGGCCGGAGGGGCTGACTGAAGCCGGGCTGCAGGCACACAGGGAGCCGGGTGCTCCTTCTGACTGAAACGGCACCGCATGATGAGTGCAGAGGCTGGGGTCAGGGGCCCTGCGGTCGTGCCTGGGCTCCTGGGCCGGGTCGCACCCACTCGCCCGCACTCACGTTCCAGTTCCTTCCACGGCCGCTGCAGTGCCGCCTGCAGCCTCTCCAGGCGCAGCTCTAAGTGGTGAGTGGGCACCAGCCTGGCCTGGCTCTGGCCCCAGCGCACGCACAGCCCGTAGCCCTGCCCGGGACAGCTGCAGGAGGGGGCCTGCCATGCCGTCCAGGGCACCTGCCGGCCGGACCTGGGCCAGGGGATTGAGGCGGAATCAATGCGAGGGGCTGGGACACAGAGCACTTAGGCCTGGTGAGCTCCCCGCACAAAGTGGGCCAGAGGGGTGTCCCTCAACGGAGCCCTCGTCCCCATTCTCCAAGTGCGTCCCCAACACCCCAGCGCAGGCCACCTACAGACGCTGGACCTTCTCACGTAGGCCCCGAAGCGTTGGATCTTTTCCTCCAGCCGGGCTCACACCTGGGACCCCATAGCTGCAATCCTGGACTGCGGACACAGGGACATGCTGGGGCCTCCAGCTCGCTCCACAGGCACGAATGGGCAGAAGGCTCTCGGGGCAGTGGCAGGGCCCGAGGTGCATCCCCCCCCCCCCAGTGAGGCTGCCTCTGGCCTGGCCAGACCCAAAGGGCTCACCGTTCCCGGCACTGTGGCCTCCTCCCCGGAGAACGAAGAAATGCTCCCCCTGCCCTGGCGCCCTCACCTCCACGCAGCCCGGCAGGGTTCTCTGGCAGCCGTGCGCAGCTAAGCGAAGGCTCTGGTTGGCAGCCCGCAGGGTCAGGCGTCCCAGGGGCTGGACCAGCTGCCCACTGTCCTGGAGCGGGGCCTCCGCCTCCACCGTCCGCCTGTGGGCACATGCACGTAGCACCAAGCTCTCCTCCTGGCTCCCTGGGGTCAGGAAAGGACCTGTTGCCCCCAGGACTGTCCGCCTACCTCCCAGCTGCCACTCCTAACCCGCTCCCCAGCCTCCTGTGGCTCCATCGCCCTACAGGCCCTAGCATTCGAGGGCCTCGAACTGCACCACCCAAATTAGCTCCCTAAAGCCTGGTTTCTCCCCTGCGCCCATCTGGACCCTTTCCCCCTCCTCCCCTGACATCACAGTCAATGCAGGTGGCTGCAGGGAGCTCAGCCTTGCCTCCACGTTGGGGACCACAGAGTTCGTTGATTCCTGAGCTTTCTACATCCTGCTCTCTGTCAGCTCTTAGGCCAAGCTGGGACCCTGCCCGAGCCCGACCCTGAGCCACCCCGCTGCCTCCACTCCTCTCCCTCATGGGCCACAGAGGGTTGGAGGCAGCCCTGGGCCTGGAACACTGACAGCCTCACCCTCTTGTTCCCATCACCCACATTGCCGTCCAGCTGGACCAAGCTCTGAGGCACTGAGGTGGAGATTCGGCCCAGCAGGCCAAGCCGCGGAGCCCTGGGCGTGAGGATCTGGGAGGGGGAGAGCGGACCCCTGAGCAGGGCCCTAGTTTCTGTCCCTTGCCAACCCCAGCCCCAGGGAGGGAAAGGACAATGCCCCCCTCCAACATCTCCAGAGCCACCGGGCGCCCTCCCCACCCTCACACCCCCACTGCTACCCATTATAAAAAGTGATTAAACCCTGGAGGACACCCTGCAGGGGGAAGCGATGGGCTAATGGGGGGACAATGTCAGGGAGACGGCTCTGACTTAGACTCAGCTGCCTGTATTCTAGTCCAAACACTGCAACTAGCAGCTGTGCAAGCTTGAATGAGTGTGTTATCCTCTCTGGGCCACAATTTCAAAAACTACAGGATGATGTAGAATGGTGCAGAGTTTAGGAAGAATCAAAATTATGGGTTGAACTGTGCTCCTCAAAAAGCC
>JAQQAC010010882.1:22051998-22159900 GCA_029783875.1 Phataginus tricuspis | reverse complement strand
ACATGAGACTCCCAGCCTCCAGAGCTGTGGAGGAAGAACCTGTTGTCAACCCACCGAGTTGGGGCACCTCGCACGGCAGCCCTAGGATCTAACGCAGGCTCTCGGGTCTTCTTCTCCCGAGATTTCTGATGGGCGGGTGGGATGCAGCCCCAGGGTCCTCATGTGACTTCACAGTGCTCGGGGTGAGCTGGGCTGGGGGTGGTCGTCTGCAGACCACTCCTGGGGCCTCTGTCCTGGGCGGCCTCCTGCATCTGAGCCCCACCCCAGTCCCTGTCACTGAGTGGTGAGGCCTGGCCGGCTGGGCGCTGTGCAGCCCAGGTGAGCCCTCACCTCCCTGATCTGACCCCCACTGAGCAGGGGCCTCTGGGAGGCTGTGAGGACCAGAGGCCGAGAAAGGCCTCTGCCCATTTCAAGAACCTGTGGGGCCAACAGAAAAGGGGTGGGGTGGGAGAAGGGGCTCATTCCTGGGCCTCCAGTTCCAGGAGGCAGGCCTTGGGGCACTGGGAGGACAGAGGTGGGAACGGCTGGCAAGCTGGGAAACAAGAGTCGGTCCTGGAGAACCAGGGCCAGGAAAGCTCTTTGGAAATAGCCACGGCTCCCGAAATGGGCTGAGCGAGCTCTAGACGGAGAAACGCCATCCTCACCTGGCTCCGGGTGCGGGAGGGGGGCACCCATCTCAGGAGCACCTGCCGTATGCACGCACTTTGCAGACGTCGTCTCTTTTGCCTCCCAACAACTGCAGAGGAGGGGGGACTAGTTCCCCTTTGATAGAAGAGAAGACTGAGATCAGAGGAGGACCAAGTCAAGGTCATCCAGCCAGGGAGGCAGAGCAGGTGCGCAGTACACAGATGGGCACCTCCTGCAGGCCTGTGCTGTGGGCACGGGGAAGGGGTGCCCAGCATCCCACCAGCTACCCTCTAAGTATATCTGATCCCCACTTACCGCTGAGGAAACAGGGCTCAGAGGGGCCCTTTCCCGAAGTCTCCAGGCCAGGTGGGGGCAGAGCCCCACTGAACCCAGCTCTGCCCTGTGCTGCCGGGAGGTGTGCGCGGGGAAGACCGAGCCAATAATAGCTAATACTTACTTTGTGGCTGCTTTGTGTCAGGAAGTGTAAGCACTAAGCGGCTTGCACATACTAACTTGTTTAACCCTTGCACGGCTAATATCCCACGCGAGGTGTCCTAGGTGCCACTGTTCTGCCCCACTTCACAGGTGAAGCGACAGAGGCACAGACAGATGAAGCAAGCTGCCGCCTGGGAAGAGGATGGGCTGGGGCTCAAAGCCAGGCAGCCAGAAGGGCCGGATGTTGGGACAGGTAGGAGCTGCTTTTTCTCCGGGCTGGGGCCAGGTCCTGGGCGTCCCACCCCCCAGTTGCCGGGTCCCCACCAGGATGCAAGCCTGCAGTTCCAATAATGGCCACTAGATGGCAGGGCTGCATAGCTGCAACAAACAAGCGGGCCAGAGGACAGACAGAAGGCTTCTTCCCATGGGGCGGACAGCCCAGACCTGGCCATACACCTCCAGCTCCCCGGAGAAATCAGGTGTCTGGGGCCTGCTGTGGTTGCGGAGGGTCAGGCTGAGGTGCAGGCCGTGGTCCAGGTCAGGTGTGAGGCCCAACTGGCAGTGGGAACGTAGTAGGAGACCCCCACGGCTTAGGGTGTGCTCCCCAGAGATAGAGAGGGCCTAGGATGAGAGGGTGCCATCAGCTTCCAGGGAGGCACGGGGTCAGTGGGTTCCTCTCCCCCACCATCCTCCAGTGCAGGCCGCCAGGACTGTGGCAGTTGCCTATTTGGTCTCCCAGCCTCCACTCCTGGCCTAGCCCACAGCCCTTGTCCACTTGGCAGCTAGACTGACCTTAAAAATGCAAATAAGACATTATCCACCTGCTCAAAGCCCTCTGCTTTCCCACTGCACTGGGAAAAGAAGCCAGGGTCCTTGGCATGAGTCAGCATTATCTTCTTAACGTCACCTCCTTGCTTTCTAAGAGCCGCCCTCTGTTCTTCAAACACCCTGAGCATTCTTTTGCCACAGGGCCTTTGCACCAGCTGTTCCCTCCTGCCACAGAGCTTACATGTGTCTGTGAGGCCCTGCAATCTCCTGTCCCATTCCTTCACAGCATGCACCACACTTGGCTACATATCACACATCTCCTTTGTTTTATCTTCCTCCACCCACTGGAACGAGAGCTCCAGGAGAGGGGGGCACCCGGTCTGTCCCTTTCACCATCCTTATCTCTGCTTTGAGAATAGAGCCTGGCATAAGTAAAACCCACAAATGCTTTCTGAATGAATGGATGAATCAATTGGAAGCTGGGAGACTATGGCTCATGGCCCAAATCTTGTAAATAAGTTTTTATTGGAACATGGCCACACCTATTCATTTATATATCATCTAGGGCAGCTTTTGTGATATAATAGCAGAGCTGAGTACATGTAACAGAGACCACACAGTCTTCAAAGCCTAAAATATTTGCTATTTGACCCTTTACAGAAAAAAGTTAAGGACTCTTGGGATGGATGGATATATTAGATGATGGATGGATGGATAGAGGGATAGATGGATAGATGGATGGATGGATGGATGGGTGGGTGGATGGGTGGATGGGTGGATGGGTGGGTGGGTGGGTGGATGGATGGATGGGTGGGTGGGTGGGTGGATGGATGGGTGGGTGGATGGATGGATGGGTGGGTGGATGGATGGATGGGTGGGTGGGTGGGTGGGTGGGTGGACGGATGGGTGGATGGGTGGGTGGTGGATGGATGGGATGGGAGGATGGAGGGAGGGATGGATAGGAGAATGGGTAGAAGGACCAATCAACCAGTTGACAAACCCAGAAGGATGTTGGGAAGAAGGGGTGCCAACACCTCACCTCTAATAACCATGATGGTAACAGTAGCTTTTGTTTATGAATTAGGCACCCTTCCTGCATCATGTCTCTTAAATCTCACAATCACCCTCCATGCTGGAACCTATTGCTTCTCCCATTCTTCAGACGGAACACTGGGCATTCTGTGAGGAGATGTGTCCTGCCCACGGTCACCCAGCTGTCAGTGGCAGAGCCATGAGGTCGGCCTCCAGCTCCCTGCTCCCGCCCCTGCCCCATGCAGCGCCCTCCTCTCTCCTCACCCCCATGGGGCCTTGCCCGCCCCGCCAGGACAGACTCACCCTGGGCAGGTCACAGAGCCCCAGGTGCAGGGAGTGGTGCAGCCAGTGGGCATAGTCGGTCTCCACCTCTCCCCGGAAGCTCTGTGTGGTGCAGGAGGCCGTGCGGACACGCTCCAGCGTGACCTCTGCGTGGATCTTGCTGGCTGGGCTGGCCAGTGCCTCTGGAATGAGGGGGCACGGTGGGACGAGGGCTCGTCAGGTAAGAGAGAATGCCCGTGGCCAGCCGCAGCAGCCACCCTGGACAGGCTTGTTGGGGGCACTGAGGAGGCGGAGCCTACAGATCCCAAAAGCCAGCTGGGAGGCCCCAGAGAGAGCGAGGGGCTTTTGGGGCTAGCCATCCCCCTTTCTCCAGGACCCCGTCTCCGCCTGCCTCAGGCTCTGCAGAACAGCGCTTGGCCCCCAAAGGAGCCCCATGTGGCAGTGATGCTGGAAAGACCCCAACCCTGACACCTCTGGGAACCTCAGCTCCCTGTGCCCCCCCCCCCGAGGCCCACTGGCACCACAGCTCCTTGTCCTGTCTGCCCCCCCCAGTGCCTGCCTCATGCTGGGCACCTTGCTGTCCTTACCTCCCAGCCCTGCACTCGGGCCGGAGAAGGGCTACTGGACCCACTTTACAGGTGAGAAAACCAAGGCTCACAGTGGGGAAGCGAGTTGCCCACGGCTGCGTGTGCAGCTAGGATTGACACTCAGGACACTGTGGCCCCAGAGCCAGGCGCCTCCCACAGCAGGGGGCTGCCCTGTGGGTGGCCTGCCTGGAACCCGCTCCCCAGGCCTCACCTCATATGTCAGGTTCTGCTGCACCTGGCGTCGGCCCCACGACACATCAAGCTGCTCGCTGAGTTCGGCTGGGGTTGCATCAAAGCCCCGCAGGCTCCGAGGGTGCCCAGGCCCCAGGTGTCCTGGCGCTGATGGGGAAGGGGACAGAGTATGTGTCGCAGGGCCAGCCAGGGGCCCACAGTTAGGGACTGTGCTGGCTCTGCAGTCCAGCCAGTGCGTCCCTGCCCCGGGGAGGCAGCCACGCAGCCACCCCAGATGGTGATGTGCGTGGAGCACCTGTCTGCCGGCTGAGGTGCAAGGTCACAGGCTGCCCTCTGTCCAGGCAAGTCGTACCTGCATTGAGATTCGGTGGCAGGGGGAGAGGAGAGGCTGATGCGTCCCGTTCTGTGGGGTGAGTAGAGGATGGGAGGCGTGGAAAGGCTCGTGGGGTGGGGAGGGTAGAGAAGCTGGTGGCTCCTATGGGGATGAAGGCTGGGGGGACAGAGCTGTGTCCGCAAAGGTGGAGCCACACCCAGGAGTGTTTGGACGGAAGACACCTCATTCCCAACCCCCAGACTCGTCATTTCCAAAGACAGAATGCGATCTGAGCCCTCACTGGGGCCTGCAGGCTGCCAGAGACCGCACTGTGCCCCACCCCCACACGTGTATGGGGAGGCCTAGGCCCCCAGCGTGATAGACTGGGGGGTGCTGGGTTCAGATGAGGTCATGAGAGTCCCTCGTGACGGGAGAGTGCCCCACGGAGCTCTCCCCCGCGATGCCCGAGGACACGGTACGAAGGCTGCAAGCCAGAAAGGGGGCTCTCCCCAGACCCGGCCATGCAGGCACCTGGACCTCGGGTTACTCCAGAAGGGTAAGACATACATTTTGGTTGTATCAGCCCCCTAGCCTTGGTATTTTGTGATGGCAGCCCGAGCTGACCGAGGTAGGGCCCCTACACGGTCTGCCCCCAACCTGACCTCACCTCCCTGTGACCTGTCCCCGCCTATCACCCTGTCCCTCCTTAAGCACCCAGCCTGTGCCCACCTCAGGGCCTTTGCCTGTGCTGTGCCCACCACCGGGAATGCTGCTGTTCCTCCAGCTTGCCACACGGTGGCTCCCGACAAGCCACCTCCCCAACGAGGCCCTCACTGGCCACCCCATCCAGTTACCCTCTAGCTCAGCATCCCCTTTACTTTCCTCATGCTACTTACCACAACTCTTACTGGTTTTTTTCATTTGTTCATCTGCTTGAGTTTTGGACAGGGTTTTTGCTTGCTCTGCCCGGCACTCACGGCCTGCCTGCTGCCCGGATGAAGATGGAGGCTTAAAAGCGAGGGGCCCAGCTACCCTGCTTCTAACCCTGCTGCATGGAAGATGAATTGCACACGCTTGTAAAACTTGCTCCACTAAAATGTGAGCTCAGTGGAGGCAGGCCCCAGGTCTGTGCCTTGGACACTGCCTGGCATACAGTAGGTGCTTAATGAGGTACTGATGAAGAAACAAATGAAGGACGAACCCCTCAGGGCCCCAGGCTTCAGGAATCTGCGCTTCCGGAGAAGTTCCTGTGGCTGAGGAGCAAACAGGCTGACCTCCCCCTGCACAAGGCACCCAGGTGCCCCACCTGTGGTCTCGGCCCTGCGGCTCACCAACCCCTGAGGCCCCACCCAGGACGCGGGAGACGCTGCCCGCTCACCTGCCGGCTCTGCCTGCTGCCCCGGCCCTCTGCAAGGCCGCCGGCCTCAGCTCGCCGCCAGGGGAGGCTGAGGGGGTGAGCCAGAGCCAGGTGGGCAGCCAGCTTGCCCATGTCCAGCGCGGAGGGAAGACCACGACCTGGGGAGGGGGACAGGCTGAGCCGGAGGCCCCTCCCTCCCAGGGAAGACATACCCCCTCCCCACCCCGTGTGGACAACCTTCTCCAAGCTCAAGGGGGTGAGGACGGCCGGCTCTGAGCACAAACCCCAGCACTGTGGGAGACCTTGGAGAGCTGCAGCCCGTTCTGCAGAAGCGGAAGCTGAGGCTTGGAGAGGAGCAGACAAGGAAAAGTATATAACAGACATGGGACGTGCTGGCTGAGGACGGGCACTGGAGGCATTCATGGGTACGAATCCCAGCCTGCCGTCCACTAGCTCTGTGACTCTGGGCAAGTCACTGAACCTCACTGAGCTTCAATTTCATCATCTGGATGAAGCCCAGCGCATGAGACGCCTTCAGTGCCTGATGGCCGCAGGCATTGCAGCTGTTGCTCAGGCGTCGTCAGAACCCAGGTCCCACCCTGACCCAGTGCCTTTCCCACAGTCCCTTGGGGGCTGGGCCCAGCCGGGTTGGCCCAGTAAGACTCCTCGGGCAGGGCAGGGCCCCAAGCGTCCCGCTCAGGCTGCAGGGTGGAGTTCTGGGGTCTCCTTCCAGCCCCGACACCTACCCGGTCCTCGCCATCCCGGGCCATGGCCAGGTGGTCCCAGTGGCTGTGTCCTGAGTGCTCGGAGGACAGGCGGAGGCTGCAGCGCCGCGGCAGGGAGAGGGCCAGCGGGTGGGTGAGCTCCACTGGGTGGGATGCAGGGAGGGACAGGCACGTGAGCTGGGAGTATGGGCTCGAGGCTCGGGGATCTCAGCTGACAGAGACCCACTGGGCAGGGGGCCACCCTGGAGCCACATGCCCAGGTAAGCTGCACAAAATAGAGAAGCTACCCCCTCACTTAGTCCCCGCCCCACTCAGTGTGCTCCTGTCCCTGTCCCCACGAGGGTCCCGAATCCCCACTCCCCCCTTTGCGATGAGACTTTGCACCTCCTCCACCAAGAGGTGGAACCTCTCCCCGGCCCTTGAGCCTGGACTGGCCTTGGGACTTGCCAATAGAATTTGGTAAAGTTGACACTACCAATCCCAGCCTGGGCCTCAGCTCCTACTTGCTCTCTGGGCCCCCTGCCCAGCCACCATGAGAAAAAATCCAGACTGGCCTTCCAGACGGTGATACCACATAGAGGAGGGCCTGGCTGTTTCGGCTGACGCTGTCCCAGGTCAGCTGACCTCGGGCCGAACCCCACACAAGGCAGAGAGCCAGCCCCAAACCAGCGGCACCACCTGCCCAGCCTGGGGCCAACCTGATGCATGAGTAAGACCAGGACCGTTCATGAGGCCATAAGGCTCTTAGAAGAAGACACAGGCAGAAATCTCTTGAATATAAATGTGAGCAACTTCTTCATGAACATATCCCCCCAGGCAAGGGAAACAAAAGCAAAAATGAACAAGTGGGACTATATCAAACTGAAAAGCTTCTGTACAGCAAAGGTCACCATCAGCAGAACAAAAAGGTATCCTACAGGATAGGAGAATATGCTTGTAAATGATTTATCCCATAAGGGGTTAATATCTAAAATACATGAGTTCACACGCCTCAACACCCAAAGAACAAATAACCCAATTAAAAAATGGGCGGAAGATATGAACAAACACTTCTCCAAAGAAGAAATTCAGATGGCCAACAGGCACATGAAAAGATGCTCCACATCGCTAATCATCACAGAAATGCAAATTAAAACCACAATGAGATATCACCTCACACCAGTGAGGATGGCCAACATCCAAAACACAAACAACAACAAATGCTGGTGAGGATGTGAAGAAAGGGGAACCCTCCTACACTGCTGGTGGGAATGTAAACTAGTTCAACCATTGTGGAAAGCAGTATGGAGGTTCCTCAAAAAAACTAAAAATAGAAACACCATTTGACCCAGGAATTCCACTCCTAGGAATTTACCCAAAGAAAACAAGATCCCAGATTCAAAAAGACATATGCACCTGTATGTTTATCACAGCACTATCTACAATAGCCAAGATATGGAAGCAACCTAAGTGTCCATGAGTAGATGAATGGATAAAGAGGTGGTACATATACACAATGGAATATTATTCAGCCATAAAAAGAAAAGAAATCCTGCCATCTGCAACAACATGGATGGAGCTAGAGGGTGTTAGGCTCAGTGAAATAAGCCAGGTAGAAAAAGACAAGTACCAAATGACTTTGCTCATATGTGGAGTATAAAAACAAAGCAAAACTGAAGGAACAAAACAGCAGCAGACTCACAGACTCCAAGAAGGGACTGACGGTTACCAAAGGGGAGGGGCTGGGAAGGGTGGGTGGGAGGGAGAAGGGGACTAAGGGACACTATAATTCACAATCACAATATAGGCAGGTCACGGGGAAGGCGGTACAGCACAGAGAAGACAAGTAATGACTCTATAGCATCTCACTATGTTGATGCACAGTGACTGCAAAGGGGGGTGGGGGTGAGGACTTGATAATACGGGTGAGTGTTGAAACCACTGTGGTGTTTAGGTGAAACCATCATAAGATTGCATATCAGTGATACTTAAAAAAAATAATAATAACAATAAAAGACCAGGACTGTCCAGCAGACCCACAGGCTCATAAGCAATGAAAAGTGCTAATTGTTGTAAGCCACTGAGCTTTGGGACCTTTGTTACCTGGCAATAGCTGACTGATACATCCCCCACCCAACAACCTGCACCACTCCTGGGTTACCCGAGCCCCTGCGAATGCCCCACACCCACCTGGGCCACCACTGGCTGTCCTGTGCTCTCCCTCCATCCAGGGCGTGATGCAGGTGGCACCCCCAAAGCTTAGGCCTCACAGTACATGGTCACCTTGCCCTAGATGTTCTTCCCTTGTCCCCTTGATGGAGTCCAGCTGCTCTCACCTCCTGCATCACTTTGCCCCATCTTCTTAGGCCACCAGTTGGTCCTGTCTTCTCAGACCCCTAGAGCAGGAGTCCACCTGAGACCCCATTGCAGACAGCAGTGCCACTTTGGTGACCTTGAGCTCTCTGAAGGGGTGCCACCTGCCCCTATACAGGCTCCTGGGAGCTGTGCCCACAGATGGTGGCACTAGCTGGTTCTCAAGGCAAACCTGGTCATCAGCCAGGGAATACTGACCACATTCACGCACCCCACACTCAAGGCCATAACCCTGGTGCCCTCTGCCCTCTGCCCCACCTACTCCCATGACCTGTAACCTCAGAGCAGGGGGTCCTCGGGCTCAGCCCCACCACGTGATTACATGCACACACACACACACACACACACTGAGGATGTATACGTTTTCTTTGCCTTACAAGCCACACCTGTGGGAACCATGGCCCTGGGGGATTCCACCAGTCCACCCAGTGAGCTGCGCCCTGGGGCTGTGGCCTGCACTGTCTCCCACCTGGCAGACCTGCCGGTTGGCTCTGCCCTGTGTACAGGAGGCTCCTCAAACAGAAACCGAGTCTGTGTGGCTGCCCAGACCCCTCCAGGGGACCTTCTTCCCAGAGGACCCGGGGGTCTCAGGGGCTGTCACTGGGGCTGCTGTGGGGGGCCATGTGGGACCTCCTCTGCCAGCCTTCAGTCAGTCTGTGCTCTGACTCAGGTCTGAGGTCCCCACACCCCTGGGTTGCTTGGGGCTGCCATGCCTGGCCCCTCCTTCCTGTCTTTCCACCTTCAGACTAACACCCCACTCTTCACTGGGGGCTGGGACCCCAGCACCTGCATCTCCCCTCCTCAGCCCCTCCCTACCATCCACTGCAGCACACTGGCCTCACTGCTGTTGCCCCAGCACACCACGCTCATTCCCACCTCAGGGCCTTTGCACCTGCTGCCCCTTCCTCTCATTTAGAGCTCAGCCTGAACATCACCTTCTCAGGTGGGTCTTCCTAGACCAGTTCCCCGAAAGAGACCCACACCCCCAAATCAAACCCTTCTGGGTCTGTCATTACCTTATTCATGTGCGTGTCCCTGCTCACTGCCTGCCCCCAGGGCAGGGACCTGGGCCATCTCATTTCTCAGTGGGTCCCCAGTGCCTAGAACAGTGCCTGGCATAAGCAGGAATGTGCCACCCCTGCCAGAGGCCTCTGGGACACTCACCCTGCAGGCTGAGGTCCACCTCCCACTGAGGGCCACCTCCTGGCCATCCCACAGAACCATGTGCTGCAGGGTGCGGATTCCACGGGCTCGCTCATACACGGTCTGCAGGACCAGTTCTCCTGGGAGGGCGCTCAGCTGGAAGAGAGAGACGGAGCTGGGTCACTGGGGAACCTGGCCAGTACTTCTGCTTGGGGTCAGGAAGAGACGCTGTCAGACGAGGAAAGACAAGGAGTGTTTGAGGAGCATTAAGTTTACTGGGCCCAGTGCTTCCTATGGAGGGGCGGATAATGCAGTGGAGGGGAGCCGGCCAGGGAGACACTGTGCGGCTATAGAGCACAGCCGCCTCTCAGCACCACTGCCAAGATGTGTGGCCGTGGGTCAGTTTCCTGGCCTCTCCGGCCCTCGGATTCCCCACCTATAAAATAGGGTAAGAAAAACAGGGCCACCCTCTGTGAGGTAATGAATGGTGTGCTCAGCCCAGCACTAGTCCCCAGGGCTGTGATTGGCGTAGGATTTCTCAGACATTTAGGGAGCAGGTCTTAGGTTCCTGACCCAATGCTGAGCACTGGGGGGCAAAGACAACCAAGACTGGTCCTGGCCCTCCAGGGGCTCCCAGGCTGGTAGGGAGATAGTCACAGGGACAGAAAATCATGGGACAAGGTGACAAGGGTGGCCACAAAAGATATGCAGGAGACAAAGGAACACAGAGAACGTTGTGGATGGACAAAGCAGGGAAGGATGGCCTAGGCAGGAGGAGCAGCCTGTGCAGAGGCTCAAGGAGGGGCACTCTCCCTGCTGGCGGACACCCCGGCGGGAGGGCGGCGCACGCGCACTGCGGGGGGCCTGGTGGGAGGGGAAGGGGAGCGTCCTAAGACCCATCACCACTGTCCCACCTTGGCCTAAGACGTGGTTACCTCCTGTCCTGTTGGCTGCAGTGGCTTCCTCACTGCTCCCTTCTGCCCCCTGTACGTCCCTCCCCGCACAGCAGCCAGAAGGTCTGGAATCATCATTTGGGCCATGGCCTCAAAAGGCTTCCAACGTCAGAGAGAATAAAGTAGAAACTCCTCCCTGCGGCTTGCCATGCCCTGCATGACCCGACCCCCACGGCCTCCCACCATCTACTCCCTCGGCCATTCTGCTCCAGTCCAGTGGCCATGCCTCAAAAACGCCAGACTCAGCCCTACCCCAGGCCCGTGGCATGTGCTGTTCCCTCTGCCTAAAATGCCCTTCCGGCAGATTTTCAAATGGCTGATACTTGTCATCCAGGGCTCGCCTGAATGTCACCTCCTTGCTCTCCTGGCCTGTACTCCTAGGGCACAGCTTCCCAGCCATACCCACTCATACCACCCCACTGCTTTCCCTATAGTATGTGTCACCATCTAGATTAGTACTTATGTGATTTTTTGAGGGTCAATTTCCCCGCTAGACCATATATTCGATGAGCACAAGGACTCATAAGTTCTGTTCCAGGCAACAGAAGCTGCTTTTCAGCGTCTGGAAGAGGGCCTGGTCTGGCACCTTGTAAGTGGTGGGAGGGAGGGAGGGGAGGACGGCCATCAAGACCAGCTGAGGATCCATTCCAGCCCATTCTGCCCGTTTCCCAGCTCTGCCAGTACCGGACCCTCCCGGAACCGGGACAGAGCCTCCCGGCGCGCCCTGGCCGCCCTCCACACACACCTGGGGACGGTCCGCCCCAGCTTCCTGATGCTCCTGAGACCGGCCCCCGGCCTGGTGCCCACGCGGAAGTGACGCCCCTCCGCGCCCGGACACAGGGGCTCTCGGCCTCCCCCTCAGAGCTCCATAGCTGGGTCGAGGGAAGCAAGGGAGAGAGCCCGTCGGTCGGGGCTGGAGCCCTCAGGGAGGTGCTGGCTCCAGGCTGTAGGCTCTGCCTCCCCAGCCCCAGGCTCAGAGGCCCACAGCTTTCTGGACTGGATGAGCTCTGATGAAATGACGGTCCTAGGCCTTAGTCTGTGCCACCAGGTGTGGCCATGACAACAGTCTCCTCATGCCCTTCATGCTGTAACTCCGATTGATTGACGATAGCTACTGGCCCGGGACCCGGGGGTAAGAATTCTGGCTGCATTACCATTGTAGTCCGCAGGGGGGCAGTCTAGCGCAGAGGACCATGTGGAGGATGTGAGCCCCAAATAGACCAGGGCTCCGATTCTGGCTTCAGAATTAACCACACCTGAGCCTCCACTTTCTAACCTGACAAACCGGGATACTAAGACCTACTTTATTAAGGTGTTGTTGGGAGAGTGTATGAAATAATGGGCTAACTTCCAGGCTGGCTGAACTACAGAACCACTTAGAGGATTTGCTAAAAATATAGATTCTGGGCCCCCACCCGTGGCCTGTACAAACAGAATCTCCGGGATCAGGGTCGAGAACTGGCATTTTTAAAGAGCTCCCCTGAAGTACTGTTACCTTAGTGGTGTCCCGTCCAAAGTGTTCAACCCAAATGTCATCTTGAATGAACCATCTAACGAATCCAAATGAGGGCTTTTGCAGAATAACCGCCTGGACACTTCAAAGTCGTCAATGCAGGAATTCTTCCTTCACATGGTTAATGGCAATGAAATGTTTCAGGGGAGGTGCTCATTCGTATCTGCAGCTTTGAAATGCATCAAAATTAAGATGGATGGAGGGCTGTACCTGATAAAGCACGTGAGAAAATGTAGGTGTTGGGTGTGCACGGGTTCACTACAAAATTGTCAAAAGTTTTTCAGTGTCTGAAATGTTTAATAATAAAATATCGAGGAGGTAAAAAGGTAGTGGGGTGGGAGAAGAATTCCTAGACCAGAGGTCAGCCTCTGGGCCAAATTCAGCCCATCACCAGATTTTTATAAATAAAGTTTTATTGTAACAGCCGTGCCCAATTATATCTTGTCGGGGCTGCTTTTCTGTTACAATGGCAGCATTGAGTAATTGCAACAGAGATCATATTGGGTGTAAAGCTTAAAATATTTACTACCTGGCTCTTTACTGTAAAGTTGGCAGGCTCTGTTCTAAATCAAGAAACTGAAGAAACAGGGCAACGGAGTATCCTGGGTGATCCTGGAGGGCATCCTGGATTTAAAACAAACAAAACAAAACATCCTGAAAGAACATTATTGAGACGACTGGGAAATCTCTAAGGACTGTATATTAGATAAAAGCATTATGTCACATGTTAAATTTCCTGAATTTTGTACTTACATTGTGTTATTAAAGAAAATATCCTTGCTCTAGGAAACACTCACTGAAGTATTTAGGAGTAAAGTGCTATGACGTGTCCAGGAACCTCTCTATATCAACTCTTAATGATACGGAAACAAGGTATGTGTGAATATATAAACATATGCCACATATGTAAGTATACATAGAAAGGGGGCAAGAGATGACCAGCTGGTCCACTGGCTTGTAATAAATTTTCTATGGGTTAGAAAGTATTAAAAATAAAGACTGGGGGTGGGGGGAAGAAGAGGTTCCCTGAAGATCACGCAGCTGCAGCAAAGCTTGGAAGCAGGTGTGAATGCGCCGGGACAGGGCTTGGCACACAGTAGGTGCTCTGTAAACAAAGTCACCTGGGCCTGGGGAAGAGAGACCATTTATAAAACTGGGCGGCTGGTGGGATGATAAGTGACTGGTGGCAGGAGCAATCGCTCACTCGTGTTTACTCTCGCGTGCATTCACACATTCATTCACGCAGTATGTTTCACTGAGCACCTACTATATGCCAGGCCCTGTGCCAGGTGCTGGGCATGCCCTCCATGAGCTCCTGATTTGGGGAAGAGGGGCAGATGGAAATGGACAACAGCAATACAGAGGGTGGGGGAGGCTGGCCTGCATCTCAGGGGCCCTCCAGTTTGCCCCCAGGACCCCCAGATGCCACAGCAGGGCAGATGCATGACCGAGGGACATCCTGAGGGTTCCAGGGGCCAGGTAGGACCAGCACTTGTGGACAAGGGCAGGAAGACACGTGGAACCCCTGGGCTGTGGGAAGGCAGAGGGGACACCTGGGAGGTGGTGCAGGCTCGGCCTGAAGAGCCGTGTCACCTGATCCAGCTGTCGGGCGCGCGCCAGGCAGGATGAGGCCATTCCAGGCGACAGGCCCTGGGCAGGCAGGCCTCCCCCGGCTCCCGAGGGTCTCGTGGGCCCAGCTGGGGGCTGCAGGGGCTGGCAAGGAATGTCATCCTGGGCATGTTTGAGAAAGCTGGAGCCAGGGGTTTCCAAGGGCAGCCCACCAGGCCTGCTGCAGGCCCACAGACAGGCAGGCTGTGTCACCCCCCCCAGGGGGCCGGCCTGCACAGCCGCCTCCCGCCTCGGGCTGCGGATCTGGAACCAGTTAGGAGCTCAGGGGTGGTGGGGACCGTTACCTTGGCTGAGGCTCTGCGGGGGCAGCAGCCCAGGAGGGCGGGGAGGCGATGCTGGCCTGAGAACCGCAGCTCTTTGCTGGAAGGAAGGGGAGAGACTGCCTGAGGCCTGGCACCAGGGCACCCTGTCCAGCGCCCCCGGACGGGCTCAGGGCCCAGCCAGCCTCCCCGACAGAGCCCTCCAGCACATTTGCAGCCCAGCGAAGGGCCATTCACAGGCCCCGAGGCCTGTGCCATGTACGGGGTAGGGCCGCAGCCGGGCACCAGGTGACGTGCACCGCCTCCCTGCTAGGCCTCTGCCCGGTTCTGGCATATTGGGCAAGAGTCTCGGTTTCCCCCTCAGCATAAGGGGCCCCGGGGGCCTGGGCTGCATGTCTTCCAGGAGCCCATCAACGGGCCCCTCAGGTTTGGCCAACGGGAGCCTCAGCAGGGTCTGGGCAGTGGGGCTTTAAACCTGGGCTCCCACCGGCAGCCCTGCCTACACGGTGCCCCTCTGGCCGGGGTGCTCACCGCTCCCGCGGCTGCCGGCCCCAGGGGGCTGCCCCGTCCGGCGGCTCACCTACACCAGGGTCCTCAGTCTCAGCAGCATATCTGGCCTCTGTCCACTAGCAGCACTAACACCCCCGTTCCCAGCTATGAGAACCAGCAATCTCCCCAGACGTGCCCACCGTGTCCTTGGGTGGGCGAACCCTAGGTGAGAGCCACGGGTCCACGCCATAAACAGGTGGTCTGCTCATCTCTCTGGTACCAGTGCCAGAGCCTGGTGGCCCCCTGACTCCACGTAGCCCACCACCAAGCACTGTGTCAGGCACCCAGTGGGTCCCCAGAGTGAAGAGTTGAAATAGCCAATATATGTACGTGAGGCCTGGGTACCCTTAGTTTGTGAGACCAAGAGCTCCTCATCCGTGTCCTGTCCCCAGAGGTCAAGCTGTGTGACCTTGGACAAGTCACTTTGCCTCTCTGAGCCTCCCTTTCCACATCTGTTCCGTGGTGCTGTGGAAAGGATTCAAGGAGGCACTGGGGGGGTCAGGGTGGGCACGCACAGGTGCTCAGCGGATACCTCCCTCACCCATCCCTCTGCTCTGGGGACCCCCAGAACTGCAGAGAACCCCTCGCCTGACTGCCCGGTTCTGGCCATGCCCACTGAGGAGCAGGCTGGCTTGAGAATCACAGGCCAGCTGCAGGGAAGACCTCTTCTCTTCCTTTGCCCAGAGCTCCGGGAACAGGAGCTGGGGAGGGAGCAGGCGTGAGGCATGGGGAGTGTACGGGCCGCATTGTGCTGCCCATCCTGTCCCTCCCCCCCGGCCCAGCAGACCCGGCCCTGACACCTCCTTGGACGGTGAGGACCACGGGCAGGGCCAGGCTGCTTTCCTCCCACCCCCACGCAGGCCGCAGCCCCAGACATCAGCAAAGAATAAGCTCTGTGCGCTCTCTCACCTCCCGGCCCTGCGGCTGGGGAAGGGGGCTCAGAGGAAGTCAGGGGGGAAAGGGAGTCAGGTTGGCTCAGCTGCAGGGCACAGCTACACACACCCTCTGCAGGACATGACAGCCGCCCCCCGGCTCTCCGGGAGCTGCCCCCTCCCATGGCCCCGCGGAGTGGGAGGCTGGGCCATTGCTGGGTAGTCCAGAACACAGGTCGGGAAAGTTCGATGCCAGGCTCGCATACACGCCCTGCGACTTAGCAGGAGGGACCAGCCAGGCCAGCCGAGTTCCCGCCAAGTGCCAGTGGCCCGGGCACGGCCCCGTCCGGGGGCCACAGCGATTCCCCTTCTCTGACGTGGGAGGGCATTGTGGGAAAGGCGCGGATGCCAAGCCGGGTCCCTGTTTTGCTGCCTACATGTTATGTGACCTTGGGCAAGTCACCTAAAGTCTCACGTGCGACCTGGAAACGAAGGTGACATGATGGCATTGTCACCGTGACCACCACAGCAGCAAGAGCTCCCTCTGCTCCTCAGGCACTGACCTGGGCATGGGACTCGCATGAACACCTCTGATCCTCACACACCCACATTATCAGTACAATTAGTGTCTCCATTTCAGAGAAGAGGAGCCTGAGGGCACAGAGAGGCTAAGGAAGTAGCCCAAGGCCACACAGCCAGCCCTGGCAGAGCCGGGATCGGACCTCCGGAGACGGCATTCCTAAGGCCCGTGCCACCCTGCCTCTCGGGGCGTTAGGGGAAGAAAGCAAACCAGCACACAGACAACCCTAGAACGACAGCAGGCACAGAGGAGGTGCTCTACAAATGGAAACGGGGCTTTGTTTCAGCTTAAACAGAAAGGGCAGAGAGAACAGGACCAGGCGGTGCGGGCAGCCGGCCACGCCGGCCCCACAGCTGGAAATGCAGAGGTTGCTCAGCCGACTATTATTATTGTCATTAACGAGGACAGTAAAGCCTTTGCGAACTGTAAGCGCTGGAGAGACCCAAGGCCCAAGAGCATTCCTGTTACCCGGGCACACGGGGAACCGGATGGGCGGCGACAGAATCAGGCGGGAGGCCTGCCCCCGCCTGAGCTGCCTCCATCCTCACCTGGCTGGCGAAGGGCAGGCCCGGCCTCTGGAGAGCGGGCGCCGTGCGGCTGACGTTCACCACAGGCTCCAGAGCGCCGCGCACCGGCCAGGCCACCAGGGTCAGCTCCGCCGTGGAGGGCCACACTGGCCTGGGTCTGGGTCTCTAGGGGCAGAGAGTGGCACAGGCTGCTGGCGATCCAGGTTCACCTCCCTCCCCAGCTCCAGACGCTCCAGAGACTGCGGGGGGGACCCCGCCTGAGGACCCCAGTGGGACGGACCGTGGGCAGGACTGTCACCTCTCTGAGCTCCTACGACGTCCTCTCTCAGCCTGGCCTTCTCCTTCTCTCACTGGGGTCATTGCTGAGATGGCGCCTCCTCCGAGGAGACTCCCCTGACTGCCCATCTAAAGTATCCCCCAACCTTTCCTGTTCCCTTCTGGCCCGGTCAGCCCCATAGGGCAGGGCCTTTAGTCTGTTTTGTCCCCTGCTGTCCCCAGCACTTAGCATGGTGCCTGACACACAGCAGGTGTCCAGGACTCGCTGAGGGAGTGAGCAGATGAAAAATGCTTCTGTCCAGGGTTTATCAATATCAAACAGAGAGCAAATGAGACCAACCTACAGCTCGCCTGGCCCAGGCTGGAGGGTCCCCGCCCTCCACCCCACTTGGGCATCTCCTCCAGTCCCCTGCCTCCGAGCTGGACCACACCTCAGCGCAGCAGCAGGTGAAACCCTCCAGAAGAGGAGATTCTGGGACCGCACAGCCAGGAGTTTATTCTCACTAGTCTTTGGCCTAAACTCCCCAGCCTACAGGCACCCAGGGGACACAGAAGGGGCCTCGCCTCCATTAGAGGCCAGTTTCCTGGGGCTGCAGCTCGGTGCTCCAGGCCGCGCACTGCCCGGCCCGGTCCCATCCCCGGCCATCGGGGCCTGGCAGGCCGGGGGCTGCTCCCTGGAGGACATGGACAAACTGGGCAGCTCCGAGCCCCAATTTCCTCAGCTACAACGTGGGCACAGCCGGCCCACCTTGTGGGACAAACACGCCTGAGAACACGTGCCCTCAGGGCCCTCCGCAGGCCTCAGGGAGCCATTGTTCGTTCCTTCATTACATAAGGTCCAGCCACGTGCACCTCCTGGGTGGTGGGCATGAGGAGAGGGGACACACGCGGACACCACCACTCACCCACCACGTCCCCCAAGCCCCTCCCCCCAGCAATCTGAGGCCAGCTCTCACTGACATGGTCCCCCTGCCTGACCAGGTCCCCACCCACCCCACCGAAGGCTCAAGGTCAAGGATGGAAAGGTTTGAGGCCAGGGGAAAATGACCCAAGGGACTGGGGAGCCAGGCAGAATTCCTGACCCTCCAACAATCTATGTGGGGGTCAGAGGGTGGCCTGGAGTCACACTGCCTGGGTCCAAGACCCGACTTTATCACTAACGGGCTGTGTGGCCTCAGACAAGTGACCACCTCTCTGAGCTTCCGATCTCCCCCTGCAGAATGGGGATGGTGTTACTAAGCCCTGCCTCATCTGTTCATTCATTCAATCAACAGGTGTCTAATTCAACACCTACTATATGCCACTCCGCAAAACAGACAGAAAGCACTGCTGTCATGGAGTGCCCATTCTAACGTGGGCTGGGTAGGAGACAGGCAATGAGAAATAAAGACGTTTAATAAGGAAGTTACACAGTATGTTAGGTCACAGCCTGGAAGAGGCACAGTGAGAGCTAGAGGGGGGTGGGTGCAAATAAATAGGGTGGGTGGGAAAGGCTCATCGAAGAGAGGATGATACTCAAAGGAGCTGAGAGAGTCGGCCAAGCAGATGTGTGAGGGGAAAGCCTTCCAGGCAGAGGAAGCAGCCTGTGCAAAGGCCCCGAGGCAGGAGCAGACTGGAAGTGTTTGGAGAACAGCAAGGAGTGGAATGAGCAGGGACCAGAAGGTGGGGCCAGAGAGGTGAGGGGGTGGGTCCCGAGGGCCGGGGCTCCCTCGAGGGAGCCCTCCTCCCTGCAGGCTGTGACTGCCCCTTGGTGTGAATGGGATGGAGAAGCAGAAGCACTGAGCTCCTAGGCACAGAGAGCTCGGCTGGCATGTGGACAGTAAGCACTCAGCCAACACCGACCCTTATTTCTGTTGTCTTCCCTTTCCCCTCTAAAGGGCTTCAATTGTTTCCCCCTGAAAATTTTGAAGCCCTAACTCCCAGTCCCTGTTAATGTGACCTTATTTGGAAATAGGGTCTTCGCTGATGATCCAGTTAAAATAAGGTCGGCCTGGAGTAGGATGGGCCCTAATCCAACGACTGGTGTACTTACAGAAGCGGAGGCATGGACACAGAGGCAGAGGTTGGAGGGATGCGGCCACAGGTCCAGGAACACCTGGGGCCACAGGAGCTGGAAGAGGCAGGGAACGCGCCCTGACACCTGATTTCTGGCTTCTGGCCTCCCGACTGGCAGAGAACAGCAAGCTTCTGCCGCTGGAAGCCGCCCAGCTCGAGGTACTTTGTTTTGACAGCCCTTGGAAAGGGCCCCCCTGGGAACCAGGCCGTAAAGGACAAGGAGTCCTGCCCAGGGCCACACCAGGCCAGAGAGGCGTCTCAGCGCACCGGCCAAGGCCTGACGCGGACGGGCGGCCCCGTGCAGGCTCTCTGGTCCTCACCGTGCATCTGCAGCTCGGTGCTGAGGCAGCCTTGCCCGAAAGCCCGCCTGCGTCAGGGCCGCCCTGTTGGGCTCACTCCAGCCAGAGAGCTCCAGGCGTCCGGCAAAGCGAGAGCAGCTCACAGCGTAGTTCAGAGGAGTGGGCCCCACCCAGACACATCCGGGATGCTCAAAGCCGGGGCCACTGTCGTGAAGGTCCACGGACAGCTAGAATGACACCAGGGAGATGCTGGGTCACCCTCTGCTATGGCTCAGAGGGAAATCTGACCTGGTTCTACCATCACCTTGTCTCCACTTGCAAGGTTTGTTGAATGAATGAACAAATGAACGATTGGCTGACCACAGATTTCCATGATCGCTGGTGCTCGCCAAGGCTGACCTGCAGGCCCAGCTCGGCCTCCACCCTGAGTGCCTGCAGCGTGGGGATGTTGTGCTGGAGCGCACAGTCCAGGGAGATGTGTCCTGGCCGCCGAGTGAAGCTCAGCTCCTCGGACATCTGTCAGGGGCATGACTGTGGGACCAGGGCCATCCCGCTGGGCCGTCCCCACTGCCCCCAGCAGCCCAAGGCCCCGCTGGCAGAGCCCCACACCTGTCTGCCATCCACTCCGACCTGTAGGGTGCGTCTGTAGTCAGGCCCATGCCTGTTGGCGGCCAGATCCAGCAGGAACCGGGCTGGGAGGGCTGAGGGGCCAGGCTGGGGCAGGCCGTGCATGAGCGACAGGCCCACCTCCTGCTGGGTCTACGAGGGAGCAAGAGAAATGAAGTCTCACTCCTGGGAGGTGGCCAGCGTCCCCCACGGAGGGGAAAACAAACCACTCCCAGATGTTAAAGCAAGCCTCTTTCTTGTCCCCTCCCTGCTCACCATCCCATCAGGGGAAAACAGGAGGGGAGATTCCCACCAAATGCAGTGAACACACTTGGATATCATGTACAAAATTCACAGGCACTGTGCCCAGGGAGGAGCCCCAGAGAGCAAGGCTTTGGCTACGTGCAGGGAAGGGCCCGCAGAATGTTTAAGGAGGACGTACCTTTCAGGCTGGGAGCCAGTGGACAGAGAAAACCATCAGTAACCCAAATACAAATTCACAATAGGTTCAGGATGACATTAGAATGACCTGCACTGGAGCTGCTTCTCACGTAGGCAACCATGCATGCGTGCCCAGGGGGAAAGGCTGCGTGGGTTTTTAAAGGGAAGCCATGGCCAGTGAATCTCCCAGAGCTTCAGAAAGGTCAGCTAGTTCAAATGAACATTGAATAAGTAAAGCTGAACCTACACTCGCCCTGCGGTCCAGCAATTCCACCCCATGCATCTGTTCACTAAAAGTCCTGTGCAAAAGTGTCTGAAGCAGCACTATTCGTAACAGGCAAAAACCGGACGCTTTTATATCCAAAAGAACCAAAAGGTCCTGAAGGGACATTTGCACATCCATGTTCACAGCTGCATTATTCACAACAGCCGAAGGGTGGGAACAACCCAAGTGCCCATTGACAGATGTGTGGATACACACGATGTGGTCCGTGCAGACAATGGCAGGTTCCTCAGCCTTAAAAAGCAAGGAGATTCTGACCCCTGCTACCACGTGGATGAACTTGGCAGACATTACTAAGTGAAATGAGCCAGCCTCAAAAAAGACAAATGCTGTATGATTCCACTTACACAAGGCGCCTAGAGCAGTCGCGTCCATAGGCACAGAGAGCGGACTGGCTGTCGGGGCTGTGAGGCCCGGGCGGGACTGGGGAGGTCGTGCTTAATGGGGACACAGTTTCAGTTTTGCAACATGAGGAGGGTTCTGGAGGCCATGGGGGTGCTGGCTGCTCTACAATGCACTTAATCCCACTGAAGTGTGTACTCAACAATTGTTAAGATGGGAAATTTTATGTGCATTTTGTCACAATAAAAAAAAATCTAAAAATACAAATATGTACATGATGGATGAATAGTCTATAATTTAAAAAAATGGATACCACCCAACTACCAACCAATAGAGTGGGTAGGTGAACTCTGATACCGCCACACTGTGGAATACTATACAGCTGTGAAAAGGACACCACCACCACAGCATGGGGGAATCCCACACCAGGAAGGCTGAACTAAAGAAGGCAGACCCCAAGGGGAGTGTGCCGTGTGCTTCTATGTACGTGACATTTAAGAAGTCACATAAGCAGTGACTCTTGGGCCCCTGGGGTCTGGTCACATCCCACGCCTTCAGGTGGGTGGTGAGCCCTCACTTTGTGAAAATTCACCAAGCTGTGCGTGTATCATCCCTGTGCTTTTCTACAGCACATATTGTTCATCAACAGAATCTTTAAAAAGCAAACAACCCAGAGGAAAGCAGGGTACCCGAGGCACTAGGGCAGCAGAGGGATAGCCCCCTGAGAAAGCCTCTGCCCTCTGCTTGTGGACCAGAGACACTTGCCCCCTGGGGTCCTCTTTGGAGCTGTCCACGTGCTTCTCCCGAGCCTGTGAGTGCGTGTCCCCGGGCCCCCTCCCAGGCTGCCCCACCACACCCTCACCTCACTAGCCTGAGGATGGGCAGCTCCACAGCATGACCAGCACCTGGGCGTCCACAGCCACAGAGTCCACCACGATGTAGCCTGAGCTGTCGACTTGGCCCAGGACCCCCAGGGCCTGGAGGGGTTGAGAGAGACATGAAAGCTGGGCTTTCCAACCAGAGTTGAATTCAAACTGGGCACCCGGAGTCCTAAGAATGCCCTTGAACAGGCCACAGAACGGTGCGTGAGCCCACGTCTTCCCAGGAGAGGGCTTGTGACTCTGACCAGGCTCTCGAAGCACCCAAGGGTCTCATGGAAGCTTCTCCCTCCCCCTCCTGCCTCCCCAAACCATAAGGGATCCTATTTTTGCACCAAGAGAACCAGTTCTTGTGAAGCCCACCAGGTCCAGAATTCGGGAACGGCTGGCAGCTTCAGGACCCCCTTTCCTACATCCTCTGCCCCCTACCCCACCTCCCCGGAGCACAGAACCAACCCCCTGCTCTACGTGGACAGATGAGCTGGTCGGGAGACAGGCTGCGAGGCCTCCCCAGACACCTTTCGGTTCCTCACGGGAAGGCCAGGCACAGGGTGTCTGCCGTCTTAGCTGATCCTGAGAGCAGAGGGGGTGTTTGCACCCCATTCTGTGTAGGTGGAATGGAGGCCCAGAGAGGAGTGCGGACTTGCTCGAGGCCACCCAGAGTCCAGGGCTTCCTGGCCTTCAAGGTGGCCTTCCCCAGAGCCGGTGCAGCTGCCTGTCACAGCACTGGGCCCTGCCACCCTTCCTCCTTCCGGAAGGCTTTCCAGCCTGGCCTCTGTGCCCCCTTCTGTCCTGGGGTCCCCCCTCCTCCCTGGCTATTCCTTCTCACCCCCACCAGCTTTGCAGCTCAGAGTGCCCCCAGCCATCCACACCCACCCCACAGCCATCTCAGCCAGTCTGGTGGCTTTGAGCGTGACCATGTAGAGGCAGAGGCCTGCAGTCCAGACCGTAGCTGACCCGACACCAAGGGCTGCCCCCAGACATCTGCACCCCGGCACCCACCAGTCCTGTCTAATTCAACACACCCACATGGGACTGAGTCACTGCGCCCCTCCCCCTAGCCCTGTGCTCCCCCCACACCCACGAACACAGACCTGCACCCACTCGGTCTCTCCCACCTCATCAGCATTTTATAAAACAGGAGTCAGCAAACCACGGGCCATCCAGACCACTGCCTGTTGTACATAAAGCTTTATTGGAACAGTCATGCCTATTTATTTACATTTTGTCTACGGTGTTTTGTGCTACAGTGGCAGCAGCTTAAATAGTTACAACCGGCTGCAGGCATGCAACACCAAAGATATTTACTACCCGGACCCTTGTAGGAACACCCTTCCTTCCCAGGCCTGCCTCAGGGCCTTTGCACTGGCCATGCCTACAGTTCTGTCCCCAGATGCCCACAAGGCTCCTCCTCCTCTCCTTGTCTGTGCTCAGACATCGTCTTTGGGGCCAGCCTTGACCTTATATAAAATTGCAGTATCTGCCGTCTTTCATGCCATACCCCCATTCCCACTTTCTTTCTTTCCTTAGCCTCACCACTATGTACAATGCTCCACAATTTGCTGATTGATCCTGGGATTACCTGCCCCCACCCCCTGTGCAGCCCCTACCCCACAACCAGGGAGACATTTCTCTCTGCTTTGTTCACGCTCTATCTCCAAGGTACAGAGTAGGAGCTCAGTATTTGGTGGGTCCATTCCTCTGGGGTTCACCCCATCTCCCTTGTTTTGCCAGTGGTTGAAATGAATGCCCCTGTCCTGGCCCCTGGAGACCCTGGTGCCCACCCCTCCCACCCACCTGCAGCACCACCTACCTGCAGGGCGTCGCAGGAGCTCCGGGTCAGCACCCGCCACCGCAGCCTGCGGTCCAGCTGCAGCTTGCCCCTGCCCTGAAGCTTACAGGCCGCCACCTGCACCATCAGGCTCAGCTGGTGCCCGGCCTCCTGCCCAAGCTGGACGGTCAGAGAGGTCTCTGGGGAGAGAGCCTGCAGCGCAGGCAATGTGTGCCTCAGCTGCGCTTGGAGAGTGGCCTCGGACTGGTGCGTGGCCACTGCCAGGGTCAGGGAGGCTGCATGGCCGGCTACCGCCAGGGCCCCTGATGGCACTCCTTCCCCACCTGCAGCCTGCAGGGAGCCTCGGGGCTGCAGCCCAGCTGGGAGGCCCAGGCCCTGCTGGGCCAGAGAGGGGGCCAGAGGGCAGTCCCGTGCCAGGAGGGACCCCGATTCCCCATCCCCTACTCAGTTACCCCTCCAGCCCCTGGCCCACCAATCTGTGCTTCCCCTGTCCCGCCCCCCATCACAGTAACAGCAAATCAGATTATAATACACAACCACCACCCCGTAAGGAACACATAGTACTCACAGCCTCGTGCTAAGTGCTCTGCGTGAATGATCTCCTTTCATCCTATTTGACAGCTGAGATGGGCAGGTAACTGTTCCCATATTACAGATGGGAAAACTGAGACTCAAAAAGCCAAGCAGATTGCCCAGGGTCGTAGGCTAAGAAGCAGGCAGAGCTCAGCACCGACCCTGATCTGTCGTCAGCCCTGCTGTCCCATGGGACAGTCACTATCCACAAGGGCCTGTTTCAGTTTAAATGAAAATGAGGCAAAACATTCTGCTGCTTGGGTGCCCTGGTGAACACCTCTTCAGAGCTCAGCGGCTACATGTCCCTCTTAGTTACAGCCCTGGCCAGCAGAGGACAGAGCATTTCCAACATCACAGGAAGTTCTAGCAGGCAGGCTGGCTTTACCCCCAGATGCTGCACTTCCCCTGGTGGCTCGGTCGGGTGTTGACTCGACTGATAGGGGCAGGGCCTCTGCCGGTGCCAGCGCTGCACCGGGGGACACCATCCCTGCCCTGAGAAGGCTCCGTCCGGAGGGGACCGGTGAGGGGACAGGCGGGGCAGCCTGCCCCACTCAGAGAGGACTCCAGCATCCCCTTTCCTGAGAGCCATGCGTTCCCCTCCCCCAAACACTGCTGGACAAGTCACAGGCCATCTCTCGGCCCAGATAAAACCCAGCCTGTGCTTTTTAACAGACTATGAAACCAAGATGTGACAGTCCCCCCCACCAGCTGAGGACAGGAAGACAGCTCCCCTCAGTTCTTCCTGCACTTAGAATTTTACTAAAAAGACAAATTCCTGTGAATTTGGGATCTGTGACCCTCTGCTCCACAGTGCTGCCGGACTCTGATCTCTCCCAGCCTCAGTTTCCTCCTCTGCCAAAGAGGAGCACAGGATTAGAGATAAGAGAGGCCAAGCGTTGGCAAGGATGTTTGGGGAATAGTAGCTGGGGGTCTTGGGAAGGCCCTGGAGGGAGGTGCCGGCCAGGCTCAGGCCTCTCGCTGGCAGGGGTTCTGGAAGCCCGGGGACGTGTGCTGGAAACAACGTCGCCGGTCCCCTCGCTGGCCTGCCATACACACGGCCGGCAGCAGGCAGCCCAGCTCTGTGGCCAGCGTCCACACGCTTTGGTCCCTGGCAAGCTGCACCAGTGTGCCCTGCAGCGGGCATGGCCCCACCTAGACGGCCAGGAAGGTGGCGCGGCCAGGCTCGGCGGCCAGGCTGACGGTGCTGCTGGCGGCAGGCCCAAGTGGGTCAGATGCCCAAGGACTGAGGAATGGGGCCCCTGGGTGAGGGCCAGCCGCAGGTGGGCATCTCCACGGCCAGGCCAAGCTCACATGGGCCCCCCTCAGGCTGCCCTCCGAGTGCAGGACCTGTGGGACACCTGCGCACGGGAATATGGGGAGAGTGGGCGGATTCAGGGGCAGCTTTGAAAGCCACGGAGGTCGAGCTGGACCCAGGCCTGGGCAGGAAGAGGGCAGAATAGCCTCATCTATGCCAGTCCCTCCCTCTGCATAGTGCCAACACCATGGGCTCACTGGTGCCCCATTGCCAGCTATGCGCTGGTGTTCCCGCTCCACCGCTGACCCTGTCTTTCCAAGCATGTGACCTCAGTTTACCTGTCTCTAAAATGGGGTGGATCAGAGCACCCTAAGTCGCTGGAGATGTAAACGAGTTTATACTCATGACCTGGTAGCCCAGAGCCAGGCGCCAGGCAGCACTGGCTATTGGAACCCGATCATTAACATCGGTGATCAATGCCTGGAAGGCAGAGAGCCTAAGGGACCCGCCGCACCGGGGCCCATGACACGCCTCACATGGGGGCGCAGGCCAAGGTGGGGAGGGTGGTGACGGGGCTAACTCTGCTCGGCCCCCCACCTCTGGGCCCGGGGCACCACCTGGGACTAGGGTACAAGCAGACCCTTCCTCTGGGCGTGAGGATTCAAGGAGGCATAACTGTGAAGCCTCAGAGAGCCCTTGGCTGGGGTGTGCGTGCAGTAAACGTCAGCCCCTACTTTTGACTATTCTCGCCACTATTCCCATCTCCCCAGGCCTAGGAGTGGGGTAAGGGACGTCACAGGACAAGAACCAGCCCCAGAAAGGGGAACGTGTCTTGGTGGGGCCCTTTGCGAAACGGGAGAAAATTCAGTTTCGGTCTTATTTTTGGCTAATGAGTCCCAAATTCAAGAGACAATGTTAAAAAGGATGGAAGCTCTTCAGGCTGGGCACAGAGCTGGGCATACAGTCGGCAGTTAATTTGGGCAGGGAGGGAAGCCATGCCCGGCCCCTGCGCTGATGAGTGGGGACAGGCTTACCTCCAGCAGGGGGCGGCGGTTCGCCAGGGACAGGGTCCAGTTGGCGTGTGCAGCGTTGGCCTCAGTCCTGACGTTGCCGTGGGAGGTCAGAGTGCACTTGCCCAGGGCCGCCTCCAGCCGGGCCCTGCGGGGGTTGGTCCCCCCACGGACACGCGGATGTGGTCGCTGGGGGCAGCCCCCAGGGCCTGAAGGGGAGGCCATGCGTGCTGGAGGCCGGCGTCCAGGTGGGCACGGCGGCCGCAGGCTGTGTGGACATGGGCCTGGGCGAACGTGCCCCCAGAAGATACCTGAGTCGCCAGGCTGGCGGTGCAGGTGTGGACAAGGAGGGAGCCATTCCAGGACAGCACAGCCAGACTCTGCCTCCAAGAAAGGCAGAATGAGGCCAGGCGGGTGTCCCCACAACATGGGCAATTGCGGGAGACACTCCCTGCTGGGCTCTCTGTGTCCCCTGTTAACAAGCTACATTCCTGCAAAATGCTTCTCTCTGCCGAGCTCAACCCAGCCTCCCAGGGAGTCATGAAGCTTGACCTTTCAGAGCATTTTAGGGTCCCCGGTATCCCCTCCCCGTGACCCACAGGCTGGTCTGTGCACCCTCCCCAGTTCCACGGTAGAGTCTTGTTGACGTCTCTCACGTGGCCTATCTGGGCGAGTCTTCTCTTAGTGCCCCAGATGGGAGTCACTGCTCCTCTAGATGGTAGATTCTAGAGAACGGGGGGCCCAGCATGGGGGTGCTGCAGCCCCGCGAGAGAACCAGCCTCATCCTGTCGCCCAGTGTGCATCTGTCTGCCTGGCATGGGGACGGTACCACCAGTGACAGGGCAAACACACCCTGTCAGCCCCACTGCACCTAAACGGAGACCACATCTCTGGGGACATGGAGGGCTCGGGGGGGTCTGTGCAGACAGCCCCCAGTGCCCAGGCCGCGCCAGCCCCGTCCCGGAGGCAGACCCCCACCTACCACTGCTGCGCCGCTTGGGACAGGGACCTTTGTACCTCCAGAGGCCACCCGGTGATGTCCCCCCAGCAGAGTCCTGACAGCTGGGCAGGCGAGGTGTCATGGCTGCAGTTGACCTGTGGAGACCAGCGGGGCAGGGCAGGGCCATGCTGCCAGACACCCCTGGGGAAGTGGCGGTGGGGGCCTCCTCCCCCTGTGGAAGCCCCCCTGGGAAAAGTACCTCCAAAGAGAGGCTTGTGCAGGGGTCTCTCAGCGTCTCCATGTGCCAGCTTCTAGCTGATCCCTCAAGGCCACCATAGGAGGTGGGGATTGTTAACAGTCCCATTTCGCAGATGAGGACACCGAGGCACCGGCAGTGTAAGCAACGGGCCCGCAGCTATGCAGCAGGGAGGTGAAGCAGCAGCCTGGCTCAGTGGGTCCCTCGGAACCCCCACCCTGCCTCCCGCACGCTTGGGAGGGTCTAGCTGCCCTGTGATGGGCCCAGAGGCGGCTTCCTGCTTTTTGTTCTCGAGAACAATGCAGAACATAGCTGTGCACGTGTGTCCTCCTCTGGTGTCCAGGGGTCCCCGGGGGAGCTGCCCAGAGGCGAGCAGATGGGCGAGGGTCTCTGCAGTGTTAATTTTACTAGATAGGCTGGGATGCCCCCAAAGCAGTGGCCTTGGTTACACTTCCAAGGATGGGGGAGGGTGGGCAGGAGGATAGGTGGACAAGTGGACAGAAGAAATAGGGAGAGTAGAGGGCAGGGAGTGGAGGATGGGAGGGAGGAGGGGGGAAGCGGGGAGGGGAGAAGCAAGGAGAATGGACGGACGGACAGAAAGGGGTGGGAGGGGCTGAGGTGGTGGGGCCCGGGCTGGGGGTTCCGGGTGGGTGACGAGGCAGAGAGGCAGGGGCCACTCTGGTGGGCCGGGTTTGGGCCAGGCCATCTCAGCAGCGAGGGCATCGGCCTGACCCACATGGGGCCTCCGGTCACTCACCTTGAGCTTCGTAGGCAGGGTGCCCAGCAGCCCTGAGAAGTCATGGTGCAGCCCCAGGGCCAGCCCCTGGTGGCAGCCATGTCCCCTCCTCTCCAAGCCATGTGACGCTGCTCGCCGTCCCTGCTCACTGCCAGCCCAGTCACCAGACTGTGTGTTATGCTCTGGGCAGAAGCACAGCTATGGTGTCCCTCAGACCTGTTGCTGTCTGGCCAGACCTGCTGTCCCCTGGGTGCACCCGGGCTGGCCCTCTCACTCACCTGGAAGTGTCCACGGCTGTCCCAGGAGAAGGGGAGGCCCCAGCACCCAAGGCCAAGGAGGGTGTGGCCAAGGTGGGCATGGAGCCGGCTGCCCTGGGTGCTGGGGGCCGGGCCCTCCAGGCTGAAGGCAGCGTCCAGCTGTTCCTCCCCGCCCCCCCCCCACCCCCCCCCACCCTGCAGCGCCCTGCGCACTAAGAGGTTGGAAGCCACACGGGGGGCGTGTGACAGGGGCATCCCTGCCTCCAAGGGGACTCCTGGGGGCAAGAGGAACCATGGAGGTGGCCAAAGCCAGTCTATGCGCCACAAGACCCAGAACAGGAGTCCCTGTCAGCCTGCCTTCTCCCTGGACGGTCCCTTGAGCTCTGAGCTCCCCTGCTCCTGGGGTCCCCAGATCCCACTGCCCCCAAATACACCAGGTCGAGCCCCAGGGAAGTGCAGCTTCCACCATTTTTGATTCACAGACACGGCGACTTCACCCAATCCCACCTGATACCACAATCGCAACACATATCAAGGGATGGGTCCCCAGTCCATTTTCAGTGCCTACTCCCCAAGGACAGGACAGGCTCTCAGAAAGCATGAAGGGAACGGGGGTCTGACGCAGCACTCTCCCCTCCCTGCTGCACCTCTGAGCCCCTCCAGGACTCATGGAAATGTCCTCAAGAAGCTAAAGCAGGGGGTGTCCAAACTCTCTCCTAACTGCGGCCCAGGAGCCATGGAGGTCCTGGTAGGCCAGGCTTCCAGCCGGAGAAGCTGGGCCTGAGGATGGGTGGTCCCGGGGGAGGGGCTGGCAGTACGGGTTGTCTGCCATCTGATTTGGAAGAACGTCCATACTGAGTAACAGCTGTTGTCCCTATACTGCATGTTCTGGCTAAGTAATAGACTAAGGACGATGGAGGCACTAGGAGAAGCTTGTAGGGGGAAGACATAGAGCTGGGAGGTAGGTTTGGGAACTGGGGCTCTTTACCTCTCCCACCCCTGGCTTCAGGGCCTGGGAGTCTGGGAAAGGGAGGCATTTGGCACTGTCCGCCCCTACCTGCTGCAGTCAAGGTGCTGATGTTGTGACCCAGGCTGCCTGAGAGCTGGCTGTGCCCGGGGCCCCAGGTGCAGACCCCACCCACCCAGAGCCAGGCTGGCTCCATCAGCATGAACGCTGGCCTGGCCCCCGAGGCTCCCTGTCTGGGCCCACAGCTGCCCTCTCAGCCTGAGCTCTCCCAGCAAGGCCTGGCTGCTGTTCTGGCCGAGGACACAGGTCACACTGCGTGCACTGGTGCTATTCCCTGCGTTCTCATGCTTATCCCGCAGGAGGAAGCCCGGCACAGCTGAGTCGGCAGATGGTACCTGCAGAGGAAGGGAGAGAACCTCTAAAGGGCAAAGGGTCATCCCAGGGGACTGGCTGCCTTGGGCAGGAGGGAAAGAATCGTGGGGTGGGAAGTTCTGGGATCCAGGATGTCATAATTCTAACTCACGTTTAGAGGGGCACATCTGGGAAATGAACCAATTAAATCAGCTCCCTCCCAGAATGCTCTGAGGACAAGGCAAGCTAATTCACAAGCAACATTGGCCAAAAAGCAGCAAGGCTGATAAGGCAGGTCTATGATACCAGAGCTCAATTCTTGCCCAAGAGACTCACAGACCACAGCTAATGGAATGACCCCACTTTACAGACAAGAAAACCGAGACCCGGGAGGATTTGAGAGATCCCATTTGGAATCCTAGGGATAGAAAAGTTGCTCAGAGGTCTCTTCCATCCAGAGATGAAGATGGCACACCATGGGGCGAGTCCCATGCCCCTACGTAACTCATGCATCAGGGAAATTCTTGCTCTCATCAGAACCATTTAGGTCTTCTGACCCACTGGCTTCTCTTGGGGCCTCAGCATGGTCCAAGTGCCCTTACATCTCCCTCCTGTCATTCACTGTTTGACTTAGGAGTCACCACCTCCAGGAAGCCTTTCTTGGCCCCTCTGCATCCCCCCAGGCTGAGTTAGGCACCTGTTCTGTGCTTCTAGACACAGAGCTCACGTTAAACTCTACCACAGAATACAGAACACTTTCCACAGAGATAGAACTTTCTTGCTGAATCATCTTTTTCCGGGGCCCTCTGTCACCATGTCCTACAAGATGTTAGCCAGTTTCCTCATCTGGAAAACATGGGTAACCAGAGTAAAACTTCATTAGATTATTGTGAAGATAACATGAAATGGTGTCAATGGAACAGAATAGAGCCCAGGAATAGACCCACAACACATAGGGTTAATTGATTTTCGACAAAGGTAATTCAGTGGAGAATAATGTGTCAAAATAACTGGAATATAAATATGTTGAAATGATTGGAAATCCACATATAAAAAAACTACTTTGACCTTTATCCAAACATATACACAGATCAATTCAAAATTAACCGCAGACCTAAATCTAAAACATAAAACCATAAAACTTTCAGGAAAAAAAAAAGAAGAGAAAAATTTTGTGGCCTCAGGTTAAGTGAAGATTTCTTATACAACACCAAAAACATAATCCATAAAAGAAAAAAAGTGATAAATTGAACTGCATCAAAATTCAAAACCTCTGCTCTTCAAAAGACACAATTAAAAAAAATGAACAAACACACCATAGATTGGGAGAAGATATTTTCAAAACACATATCTAATAAAGGACTTGTATAAATGATC
This sequence comes from Phataginus tricuspis, assembly GCA_029783875.1. Lineage (NCBI taxonomy): Eukaryota > Metazoa > Chordata > Mammalia > Pholidota > Manidae > Phataginus > Phataginus tricuspis. The sequence continues at coordinate 22,128,510 of JAQQAC010010882.1, read as the reverse complement.
TTCAAAACTCAATAATAAAAAAACTAATAACTCAATTTTTAAGATGAGCAAAAGGTTTGAAGAGACCCTTCATGAAAGATTTACAAGTGGCAAATAAGCCTATGACAAGATGTTCAGCAAAATTAGTCTTTAGAAAACCAGTGATATACAACTACAGATCAACTGGAATGACAAAAATGAACCAAACAACAAAAAAACCCAAACTAAGTAGTAGACATAAATCCAATCATATCAATGATTACATTAAACATCAATCAACTAAATTCTATTAAAAAAAAAAAAGACAGAGATTGTCAGACTGGATATAAAAATAAAATGCAACTATATGTGGTCTACAAGAAATGTCCTTTATAAGGAAATAGATATGCCTAAAGAAAGGGTGGGAAAATAGATATAATTCAAGTACTAATAAAAAAGCAAGGGTAATAACAATTGTATCAGACAGACGAGACTTTAAGACAAGGAGTCTTATGAGAAATAAGTAGTATATTTCATAATGATAAATGAGTTCATTTATCAAGAAAGCATAACAATCATAAATGCTTATATACCTAATATCAGTAGGTCAACCTGCATGAAGCAAAATCAACAGAACCCAAAAGAAATAGAGATATCCACAGTCACAGCTGGAGAGTTTAATATTCTTCTCTCATTAACTGATACAATAACAAGACAAAAATATCAGTGAGGTTATATATCAGAACAGTACAACCAAGAACCTTGACCTAATTGGCACTTATAGAATATTACACCCAACAAAAGCTGAATGCAAATTCTTATGTATGTTCACAAGATAGATTATATACTGGCCCATAAAACAAGTCACAACAAATCTTAAATGACTGATCCTCTGGAACAGATCTTCCGAACACAGTGAAATTAAACTGAATATCAAAAAGCTATCTAGAAAAGTCTCAAATACTTGGAAATTAAGCAACATATTTCCATGCATCAAAAATAAATCACAAGAGAAATCTAGAAATGTTTCTAAATAAAATGATAGTGAAAATACACAAGAACAAAATTTGTGAGATGCAGCTAAAGGAATACTTAGAGGAAAATGTATAGCTTTTTATACTTATATTAGAAGAGACAAAAGGTCTAAAAATCAATGGTTTGAAGGTCCACCTTAATAAACTAGAAAAAGAAGAGCAAAGTAAACCCAAATTAAGCATATGAAAGGAAATAATACAGGCAAGGGCCGAAATCAATGAAATTGGAAAGAGATGGCAAGAGAGAAAATTAACAGACCCAAAGGCTGGTTCTTTGAAAGGATCAACAAAATTGATGAAATCCTAGTTAGACTAATAAGGAACAGAGAGAGAGGGGGAGAAGAAACACAAGTTACAGCCATCAGGGATGAAAGCAGGAATATTACTACAGACCCTGCCTACGTGAAAAGGATAATAAATGTAATAAACAACCGAATGCCCATAAATAGGACAATGTAGTTGAAATGGGCAAATTCCTTAAAAAATATAACTTAGCCAAACTGACTCATGATGAAATAGAAGATCTGAACAGGTTTATGATCTATTCATTTTCCAAAAAATTGTTTCCACAAATCAAACTCCAGATGGCTTCACTGGTGGAACCTCTGAGATATCTAAGGGAATATTAACACCAGCCTTACACAAACTGTCTCAGAGAGAAGAAAAGAGGAGGAAAAACTTCTCAACCTAATGAAATCAACACACAAAGGAAAAAACAAAAACGTAATGGAGAAACCTGGCAGATGCTACCTTCATCAAGTGGTCAGAGATAATGTCACCAATACTGGGACAAAGTGACGTCATGTGCCTGCGGATGCGACAATACCTCCCTTCCGTGGTATTTTGCTATAAACGCTTTCTTTGAAGTGGTCGGGAAGCATCAGACAAACCCAGAGTGAGGGATAGTCCACAAAACGACTGCCCCGTAGCCTTCAAACATGCAAATATCACGAAAAGGAAAGAAATACTGAGAAACTGAAGAAACAATACAACTAAATGTAACAGATGATCCAGGATTTTCTTTTACTAAAAGGACGTTCTTGGGACAACCATTGGAACCTGAGTAAGGTCTACAGATGAGGTAACAGCATCGTATCCATGTTAATTTTCCGATTTTGGTAACTGTTGTGGAATGTGGGAGAACGTCTTTATTTTTAGGAAATAAACACTGAACTATTTAGGGGTGAAGAACTATCATGTCTGCAACTTAGTAAAACAGTTCAGGAATAAAATTAATTTTTTATATACAAATAAAAATGTTTTATACATACATGTATATGTATATATATTGAGAGAGAATAAGAATGATAAAGCATTTATGGCAGAAAGTCAATCATCGGGGAAGCTGGGTAAAGGGGACACTTTTTACTATTCTTGCCACTTTCCTGTAAGTCTGAAATTATATCAAAATAAAAAGTATTAGAAAAAATATGCTTGGGAACACTGCACCCCACGCTCCCTCCTGCATAGTTTTGATGCCCATTAGTTATGTTAAAGGCTCTGACAAGTCCTGCATAAGGAAGCCTGTTTAGCACTTAGCAGAAAATTCACTTTGTCAGACAAAAGGGTATCACCAGCGTGTGTGACGCTGGAATGGAGCATCATCGGACTTGAAAATGTGTAGGATTTCATCTGCCCTGTGGCTCCATAGAGAGTGCTTGCCCAAGACCTTCATGCACCTGCCCCATGGCATTCCCCAGGCCTCACCCTCTCTGGGTGTCTCCTGCCGCTTCAGCATGCACATGAGGGTCAAGAGGTGGGGCACAGGCGCCCAGCCAACCACCGTGTGCAGGGCTTGGCTCTGCAGGGTCAGGACCCGGCCTCCCCTCTGCAACTCAGATGCCTTGAGATAAAGCTCTGCTGTGTTCTCGCCCAGTAGTGCTTTGGAAAACAGCCAAATCCTACGAAGGAAGGTGCTGGGGCGGCAGGTTAAAGGGCAGCACCCATTTCTGCAGGCAAATGGTATTTTCCCCCTTCATTTAAGCAGGCCGGGCCATAAGGCATGAGTGCGTGAACCCACAGTCCAAACCCATCACAGGATTGCCTTTACAGGGCTGTCAGCCCACAGGGATGAAGTGCGATAGGAGGTTAAGATCACGGGTTTGGGGTCAACAAAACCCGGGTTTGAATCCCAGGACTGTGAATGCGTTGCCTTAGACAAGGACATAACCTCTCTGAGCCTCAGTTTCTTCTTCTGTAATGTGGGGGATAAGATGGAACTTTTGATATTGAGCTGATATTGCTAATGAGTTATCAACACACGTTATTGTGGTGAGGGCTGAGAAAATAAACAGCCCCAAGAAGCCTGCTGTTAAACTTCCTGGCGAACTGGGGCAGGAGCCATGGTCCTTATCATCCACATAGTATGTCCTTTACAGGACACCTTGGGAGATGCTTCCCTTGAGTATTGGCATGGGGAACAAGATCAGCCATGCTTTCCTTGGTGCAATTCACATAGCTGTGTACTTCCCTTATAGCCTTTGCAAATAATGCCACCGGTGGGTTTATCTTTTTTGCATTGGCTCCTAGGAAGCTCAGAGTTAAAAATCAGCCCAAATCTAGAAAAGGTACAGGACCTCACGGCATGCATTTTGCTTATTGATGCCACTTTGAGCACTTTCCCATTTTCCCCATTTTTCTTCTTCCTTTGTCCTAATCTCCTCATGTTTTTTAAAATCTAGAACAAGAGTTGGCAAACTATGGGCCTGCGTGGGCCAAAACCAGCCTGCCATTTGTTTAGTAAATAACGTTTTATTGGCACGCAGCCACGCCCACTCATTTACATGTTTTCTATGACGCTTTTGAGCCACAACAGCACAGTAATTGCAGCACAGACCATATGGCCAAAAATATTTACCATCTGGCTTTTTACTGAAAGTTTGCCAATTTCTGACCTAGAACAATATACATTTTTATAATCTGCCTCAAAAGACTTGGGGATAAGGATGGGCAGTTGGACAGATGGATGAAGAGACAGATGGCTAGTCAGCCATAGGTGGTAATTCTGGGAACAGGGTTATCTAGGACCATGTCCAAAGCCTTGGGTCTCTGCGAATTCAAAAAAGCTGTCAAACCTGAGACTGCAGAGGAAAAAGGGAACTACCACTTAATGGAGACCTAGCGTGTGCCAGAACATGCTATGCTCAGAGTAGCAGCATTAAGAGTAGCCGGGTAATGAACATTCTCGCTGGTCAGGCGCTGCTGGGGAACTCATGTGTGCTGCTCAGTTAGTCCTAGGACAATACTGGGAGGGAGGTTGAGAAACTCAGGCGCAGAAGGACAGAGTGGCTGGTCCAAGGCCCCGGAGGCAGCGAAGGCAGAGCTGGGATTGGAAGCCATGCAGTTGGCCCCGCATCCCAGGATGCTGACCGCCACGTCAGAGTGGATTTATCAATACGTGACGATGTGGTTAAAGAGAAGAGACAGGAGGGAAATACACCAACATATTCCCCATGACTCTCTCCAGGGATTTTTGTTTTATTCTCTATACATTATAATCTTTCAAGTCATCTACGGTGAATGCACTTTTAACTAAAAAAGATAAGAAAAAAGAAGATAGAAAACCGAGTGTCTCTTCCTTCCGTTGCTGCAATGCCTTAAAACCAAGAATAGCACCAACGGGGGTAACGTAGGCATGGTCCCAGAGGGACAGAGAGGGGACTCTGAGGGATGACTACCCATCTCCCAGGACGCCAGCCCTTTGCCCTCGGAGGCCTCCTCCCCCCTTGCAGACCACCTGCGGACAGTCACCTGGCTGGGGTGCTCTTGCCGGACAACTGCAGCTGAACAGTGCTGGGAGCTCTGAGGACCGCGCAGAGGAGAAGATGTTCATACCCCAGCTCTGGCTGCTTCTCCGGGTGTCCTGGCCGGTGGCGGCCTCCAGCAGAACCAGCTCCCGGCTGGACGTGTGCACAGACACGGAGCCGTTGAGGCTGTGCTCTGTGGAGCACCCGGCAGCTGCGCGCACCTGCAGGGAGACAGGAGAGGGCTCAGCGGTGGAGGGAGGGCAGAAGGGTCTGAGGAGGATGGGTATGCAGGAGGCCCCTTCCTCTAGGAAGCGTTGCTGAGCCACTCCAGCTCAGCAGAGAACACCCGGGAGAAGAAACTAAATGGAGGCAAGAATGGGAGAGAGCCATCCCTGACCTCAGTGCCTGGCCCAAGAACAGGGTCTCAACGTGTCAATTCCACCACATGTAAAGGGGGAATTTCTGTCTTACAAATGGGGGAACTGAGGCTCACATATTCAACCCAGGTCTGCCTGGGTCTAAAACTCACGTCTGTGCCTGAAGGGGGCTTCTGGGGGAAACAGAGGACCCCCTGTACAATCCAGTTACAGAAAAGGATGCCCCAAAGAGTACGCCCTGGGGCCCAGAGGACACCCCAGAAGCTCTGGAAGTTAAAGGGGAAGGTATCTGGTGCATAAGAGGGGGGCCATACCAGGGGTCAGACTGGAGCAAAGGCTTAGCCAGGGCATTGGGGGGAGGAAAGGGTGGGGTACAGGGAGGCCCACTCTACCAGTTCTGCAGGACCCAGAGCCCCTTTCCTAATTGGGCCTCAGTTTCCCCATCTACAGGGCAGAAACTGCCCTAGCCCAGTCTGTACATACAATCACATGGGAAGCGTTTAGAAGTATGCCTCTTCCCTCCACAGATGAATTGAAAAAACTGTGGTACATCCATGCAAAGGAATATTATTCAGTGATAAAAAGGAATGAGCAAGCAAGCTCTGAAAAGCCATGAAGGAACGAACTATAAATGCATATTACTAAGTGAAAGGCACCAATCTGAAAGGCTGCACACTGAATGATTCCAGCTCTAGGACCTTGTAGAAAAACCACATTGGTGGGAAATTGCTTGGTGGTGGCCGGGGGTTAGGGGACGAAGGGGATGAACACAGCGGGTTTTGAGGGCATACCATGAACTCGGTGCGACACCATGAAGGCAGATACATGGTATTATGGACTTGGCAAAGCTCATAGAATGTGCAAGACAAAGAGTGAACCCTAGTGTAGACTACAGACTTTAGTTAATAATATATTAACAATGGCCCACCAGTTGTATAAATGGGTCACACTAATGCAAGATGGTAGTAAAAGGGAAGCTGTGTATGGTGGGGAAAGACTACATGGGAACTCTGTACTCAGCCCAGTTTTTCTGTAAACCTAAAATTGCTCTAAAAAATGAAATTTATTTATTTTTAAACAAAGGAGGCATGGGTCACCCCTGACCAATCATCTCAGCATCTCTAGGCTGGGGCCTGGGTATGACCTAAAGCCTCCGAGGTGATTCCTTTGTGTGGCTTGGACTAAGAACTTCCAGGCTACACCCTTGTTCTGTCCCACTGGCCTCTGGGAGGGGTCCCGTGGAGCACCCATTCTCAAAGGGGACAGTATCACCTCCACACGCAAACACTGGTTCTTGAGGGAGGGTTTTAAAAGCCTTCTTATGATGCGCATGGCACATAAACAAATACAGAACATCTATGGAATTAAAATTTCAGAGGGAATAACTGGGGGGAAAAGTGTCTAAAAAGTCTCCTTGGGGAGGTGATAATGAAAATTAGAGCTACCTTGGGAGAGTTTAAGAGGACACCAGGTCAAGAAGGCCAAGCTCCTGTGCATTTCCCCAGGCCCATCCAACCACAGAGATGGTGTGACCAAAGGCACCTGCTGCTTTAAAAAGTGCTCATAAAGTCTGAACCCACTAGGTGACCCAGACTCCAAGCTTCCAGCAAGTCCACCCCAATTCCCCAAATGAGCGTGGGGCAGACCACAGGCCAGACTGCTCCAGTTCCATCCAAGATCCTCCACCTTGTGCAAATCACATCACCTCTCTCCGATTCTCATCCACGGAATGCTATGACAGCAATGTCACAAGGTCCCATGAGATGATTCATGTAAAGGGTAGAGAACAGAGTCCAGCACAGGATAAACACCCAATAGACATCAGCTCCCATTAGAAATGATTACAGTGACACTATGTTCTTCCACCCATGATACCAGCGGCCCTCTGATGTGCCACGATTTTATGGACCACCATGAAGCGAAAACAGAGAGTCTGTGTGACAAGGAACCTGTGGGGGTTTGATTGACATCCTGATTGCAGAGATGTCAGTAAGGGAAAAAGCGTGCATCTGAGTCATCAGTTTCCCTAATTCTAAGTCCTTCTCGGGTTCCTTTTGAGTTTCCAAAACCCACCAGCACAGGACTGAGCACACAGCAGGCATTAAAAATTGCTCTCAACCAACATCCAAAAGACAAACAACAACAAATGCTGGCGAGGATGAGGAGAAAAAGGAACACTCCTACACTGTAGGTGGGAATACAAATTAGTTCAACCATTGTGGAAAGCAGTATGGAGGTTCCTCAAAAAACTCAAAATAGAAATACCATTCAACCCAGGAATCCCACTCCTAGGAATTTACCCTAAGAATGCAGCAGCCCAGTTTGAGAAAGACAGATGCACCCCTATGTTTATCGCAGCACTATTTACAATAGCCAAGAAATGGAAGCAACCTAAGTGTCCATCAGTAGATGAATGGATTAAGAAGATGTGGTACATATACACAATGGAATATTATTCAGCCATAAGAAAAAAACAAATCCTGCCATTTGCAACAACATGGATGGAGCTAGAGGGTATTATGCTCAGTGAAATAAGCCAGGCGGAGAAAGACAAGTATCAAATGATTTCACTCATCTGTGGAGTATAAGAAACAAGCAAAAACTGAAGTAACAAAACAGCAGCAGACTCACAGAACCCAAGAATGGACTAACAGTTACCAAAGGGAAAGGAACTGGGGAGGATGGGTGGGAAGGGAGGGATAGGGGAATAAGAGGCATTACGATTAACACACATAACATGTGTGTGGGGGGGGGGTGCCAAGGGGAAGGCAGTATGACAGAGAAGACAAATAGTGACTCTATAACATCTTACTATGCTAATGGACGGTGACTGTAATGGGGTATGTGGTGGGGACTTGATAATGGGGGGAGTCTAGTAACCACAGTGTTGCTTGTGTGATTGTATATTAATGATACCATAATAAAAAAAATAAATATAAAAAAATTGCTTTCAAACTCTGGGCCTTATTACAGTTGGGATTGCCCATCTACAACTCCATCTCCCTGTTCCACGGCCTAATTCCTGTGTACACAGTACACCCCACTCGCTCATGAAGCAACAAACGCGTGGGGGCTTTCTAAGGACCCAGCCCCGGGGATCAGAGCACAGCATTCCCACCTGGTTCCCACCTGTGCTCTTTCCCTGCCCTTCATTTCCTAGAGTGAAGCCCTTCCGTGTTTCTACTCCCCACTAGGCAAAATACCCTGGGGTCAGAAAAGGATCTCATGGCTTCTCCCAAATACAGGATGGGGCTTGGAGGACAATTCTGTTTCTCATTTTTAAGGGTGAAATGTGATCCCTTCACCCCCCCAGGGAGCTAAAAATCCTTCTCGTCTGGATGATCGCTTCCAAATGATGGATTTGGAAACCTCCCTGCCATCTGTTCTTGATTCTGGAGGGGCTGTTCTGGCTAAGCTTAACATCGTGGTGTGACCTCTCCCCCCACACCTCCTCCCTTCCTTCTGCCCCATCTCCCAGCAAGCTGGCTGCTTCGAGACAACACTTGGCAGGCAATTCGAGGTCATCCCAAAGGAACCATCGTCTGTACCTGTAAATTTGAAGGAAATGTTGGTCCGTGGGGATGTCTGAGTTGGAAGAAAAACACCACGTGGGAGTCAGATCTGTTCAGCTGGATAGATACCTGTTGAGAGTGGGAGTTGGAGAAGGGGAGTGGGAGGGACCAGAGGACTGAGATGCAGAACCCCCAGAAGTGGCTGGCTGAGCACCCGACGAGGAACCAGTCAAAAGTTTATTGAAAGCTCAGGCTCAAGAGCAGATGCAGAAACTGCCCTCCTCCCTCAATAGTTTTTGGTCCTAAATCTTACTCAGAAGCTTTAGAAGTGGGTCCCCCAGACATGACCCTGTCGTTGGCTTCTCTGCCTCCCACATTCATGGGTGCCTTCTCTTTGACCCTAACTATGGAACCAGGCCCTGATCAACTGGCTTTGCAATTTACCACATTTAATCCTCACCCGGCTTTCATAGGCTGGTATTACTACCCCCATTTCACAGCTGGAAAAACTGCTGCTCAGTGTGGTAGAGTGACTTATACCCAAGGTCATGCAGCTAGTCAGCAGTGGAGATGGGATTTGAACTTAAAAGTTCCTTGGAGATGGGGACAGATACAGAGTCACCTGTGCATCCTCAGTACACAGCAGACACAATCCGTATATAGCAAATGAATGAACAAACACACCTATAATGGCTGCCATATGTTCACCAAACCAGTTTTTAACTCCTGGACACACAGCTAAAACTACATTTCCCAGACTTCCTTGCAGGTAGGCAGTTTCATGTGATGAGTTCTGGCCAATGGAACCTGGGCAGGAGTGGCCTGGACTGCTTCTGTGTCTGGCCTGTGGAAACCTCTTACTTTATTCTCTCCCTCTCCCCCCATCGGCCAGCTGGGGCAGAGCCACAAGGTGGAGGGAGCCCGGTTCCCTGAGTGTGTGGAGCAGAGCCACCCTGAACTGTGACATGACCAGGGAGTAAACTTCATGGTAAAGCAAACTTTCATTGCAACAGTACATCCTGCTTAATCATATGCATACTGCAAAATAAGGCCATGCTGTCGGCTTCCCAGGGCCCTCCTGCCACCTCCTCAGCGGTCCCATACATGAACACCTGCATGCTAACATTAAAAGTTCTCCTTCCTCAGTAAGGAGGCAGACCTGAGGTCTCAACCTGGGATGTGACGTTGTGGCCGATGGCAGCCCATGTGTCCATGCTGCAGTCGAATGCTCCCTGGGGACTCCATCTGAAGAAAATGTCCCTATTCAAACTCAGGGCCTGGGGGAACCACAGCTGGGAAGAAACAGACAATACCCTTTATACTTGCCAACAGCGGAGCTCTGCTGGGAGGCCACAAGTCAGTATTTGTCCCACCCAGAGACAGGTACCTGGGAGGAGTGAGTAGTGTCCAGGGCCAGGCTGTGCCGGGTTTCCCCACGCTGAGATCTGTCATGGTGCAGACCCTTTATGTGCAGCATGACTTTCTGGTCGACTTCCAATGTGGTCTCAACGTCCCTGTTCTTAGCCTACGTGTGCAAGGACCAACAGCACTGAGAGAAGCTACTTCCCATCTCTACATGCCTGCAAAAGCCACCCTTGGAACACAACAGTCAGAAGAAAGTGGTCCCAAGATGAATGTGTTAAAGCATGGTCTACAGTATTCCACCCCCAGGGCAGAAAATGGGACAGGTGCACATGGGGTCTCTCCAACAGGTAAATCCCAGTGTCCACAGGTAGGGTTAGTGGGCTAGGCTTGAGGGGCAAACCTGAGCCGGTGTCTCATTCAAAGGCAGCACCCTGGTGTTGGCCAGTTTTGTTCATTGCTGTGTTTCTAACATTCAGTAAGGGCCTGGTGTAGAATAGGTACCTAATAAGTATTGGAAAGAATGCAGAATCACTAGTTATAGCCTGAAACCCCAATGCCAAATCCTGGCCATGGTAGAAAAATGTTTAGATCATAGCGTGGCAGGAAGAATAATACCCATCCTCCCAAAGATGTCCATATCCTTCTAATCCCTAGAAATCAAATAAATTACCTTACAGGACAAAAGGCATTCTGCAGTTAAGGACCTTGAGATGGGGAGATTATTCTGGATTAGCTGGTGGGCCCAAGGTAATTGCAAGCATTCTTAGAAGAGGGAAGCAGGAGCGTTGGAATCAGAAAGAGCAGAAGATGCTACTCTGCTGGCTTTGAAGCTGGAGAAAGGGATCAAGGAGCTAAGAAATGTGGGCAGCTTTTAGAGGCTAGAAAAGGCAAGGAAACAAGATTCTCCTCTGAAGTTTCCAGAAGAAACATAATTCTGGCAACCACTTGATTTTAGGCAAGTGAAACCCATTTTGGACGTCTGAGCTCTAGTAAAACAAATTTGTGTTGTTTTAAGCCACTGAGTTTATGGTAATTCATTATAGCAGCCATAGGAAACTAATACACATAGTTAATCATTTGTTCACTGAAAAACTATTTAGCTTCTGACACAGGGGCAGGCTGCCATCTTTTTCCATCTGTGTTGACTGAGAAGTTAAAAAGGTCTCGCCAGAGAATTTTATCATTGGTGTCCGTCTTTTAAAATAGTATATGGCTTTATTTTAAAATCAGGGGGGGAGGAGGAATGCATAAAGGTCCAAAAGAAAAGAAAAATGTGTGTCACTAAACAAAGGGTTTTAAAAAAAACAGAGGGCCAAGTTAAAACTAAGGTAAAGGACCCCCATCTGCTTGGTTCTGCCCTGTTGCCGGGTGGGACTTTACATCCAGGGTCAGATCTTCAGATTTTTTTTTTTTTTAATTAGAGGCAGAAATCTGGGTTTTACGCCAACTCTGATTTTAAATGTTGGCTTTTTTTTTAATTTATTTCAATGCTAAGCAGGCAAACAAAACACACGCCTGCAGGTTGGATTTGGCCCGTGGCACCATTCTGCAACCTCTGGGTTAAAAAGCAGTAAACACCGTTGGGAAACATTTCTGCAGGTGTCTGGGGTTGTCATCCTGGCCTTTGAGGACTTCAGCTACAAAATCTCTGGAGCCATTCACAGCCCTGTTTACCAGTGGGGAAATGACAGGTCTCAGTGCTCAACAGCTGGCCTGGCTTCCCCCTCCTTCCAACAGACCTTATACACCCTGCCACGGAGAAACCACCACTCTCTTCCTTGTCCAGGGCCCAGCACACAGGAGGTGCTCAATACCTGCTTGCTGGAGAATGGGGTTAGCTCCTGGAGTTTCTACTCTGAGAATGGTCAGGAGGCAGATTTTAATGAGGGCCTAGTAGGCATGTTTAAGTACTTGAGAGAGATTATTACATTGCATTGCAATTCTCACAACCACCGCCTAGGAGACGAGTATTCTCTCTCCATGTTTTAGATGAGGAAACTGATGCGCAGAGACATGAAATAATTTCCTGATGACACATAGGCAAAAAAGAGTTTCACTCCTAGAAAGACTAATGCCACAGCAGCAGACTCACAGACTCTGAGAAGGGGCTTGCAGTTACCAGAGGGAGGGGCTGGGGAGGGTGGGTGGGGAGGGAGAAGGGGACTAAGGGGCACTTTAATTCACAATCACAATATAGGCAGGTCACGGGGAAGGCGGTACAGCACGGAGAAGACAAGTAGTGACTCTATAGCATCTTCCTATGCTGATGGACAGTGACTGCAATGGGTGGGGGGTGAGGACTTGATAATATGGGTGAACGCTGAAACCACAATGTTGTCCATGTGAAACTTTCATAAGATTGTATATCAGTGATACCTTAATTTTTAAAAAATGGGAAGAAAAAAAAGACTAATGCCAAGACCTTTCATGTCAGGGGTCAGAAGGCCCGAGGGTCAAACCTGGCCTGTTTTGATAAAGTTGTCTTCTAGTCTGTTCAGGCTGCTATAACAAAAATATCATAGATTGGGTGGCTTAAACAACAGAAATGTATTTCTCACCGTTCTGGAGGCTGGAGGTCTGAGATCGGGTGCCAGCCGGGCTGGGGCCTGGTAAGGACCTCTTCCTGGTTTCCGGACAGCTGTCTTCATGCTGTGTCCTCACGCAGTGGACAGAGGGAAAGGGTTAGCTCGTCCTCTTCTTCTGGGACACGAATCTCATCATGGGGGCTCCACCTGCATCACCTCATCACCTCCTGAATACTCTGCCTCCCAATACCATCCCACTGGGGCTTTAGCATATGAATCAGAAGAGGCAGGGGGTGGGCGGTGGGGGCACAGTATTCAGTCCACAGCCAGACACAGTCATGCCCACTCCCTTGTGTTCTCTGTGGTATTATTACGTTTCAACAGCAGACGTAAGTAGCACCACAGGAGTCACATGGCCTGCAAAAGCTAAAATCCTTACTATCTGGGCCTTCACAGAAAAAGTCTGTTGACCCTGCTCTGGGTCATGTAGGTGATAGATTTTTAATAGCACTCAGTTGACAACGGACGATGCACCAGGCCCTGCGGCTGAAATGGAAATTAAAGCAGACACGGTACCATCACAGATCTTACAGACTGGCAGAGGGGACAGTGATGGGTCAAAGAATCACACAAAAATGGAACCGGGGTTTATGATAAGCAGTAGAAGCAAAAGATGCAGGGTATGCGAAGAAAAACAAAATCACCAATTCAAATAGATGTCTGCACCCCCATGCTTATCGCAGCACTGTTTATAGTCACCAAGGTGATGGAAACAACCTGAGTGCCCATCGGTAGGTGAATGGATAAAGCTATGGTCCATACATACAACAGAATGGTACTCATGAAAAAGAATGAAATCTTGCCATTTATGACAACATGGATGGACCTAGACATATTATGCTAAATGAAATAAGCCAGACACGAAAAGGCAAATACCATATGATTACACTTATATGTAGAATCTAAAAAAAATTAAAAAAACATTGAACAAACAGAAAAGAAATAGACTCATAAAGAGAACAGACTGGTGGTCGCCATAGGGGCCGGGATGGTATGTGTGTGGAAGGGGAAGAGGGATAGTTGAAATAGGTAAGGGGGATAAAGAGGCACAAACTTCCAATAATAAAATAAATCAGTCACGGAAATGAAAGTGCAGCCTGGGGAACACAGTCCGTAATACTGCGGTATCTTTGCATGGGGTCAGGTAGTGACCACTTATTCTGGTGAGCATTTCATGATGTCTGTGATTACTGAGTCAAGGGGTTGTGTACCCAAAACCAATATTATCAATTATGTTTCAAGTTTTAAAGAAGGTATAGGGTATGGAAAAGGTGTAACTGGGGGGAGAGGGGACTTGGTGGGATAAAGCAGAGCTTCCCAGAAGGGATGGTGCTTGAGCTGAACCCTAAAAGACGAGCAGAAGTGGGAGGCAAAGCTGAAGGGCAGTGAGAGCTCCAGGCACAAAACACACGAATGTCCTGGAGCAGGAACCCCAGCTGGTGGGCTGAGAGGGGGCTGGGTGAAGCGAATGCAGGGAGTGGGGAGCTCAGGCAGCAGCACCAGGGGTCAGCAGCACCAGGGGGCCAGGGCTGGGATCTTTATTCCAAGAGAAGCCGAGAGGACTTCTAAATGAAGGCAGGAAAGGATTATGTGGGCACGGTGAAAAGATCCCTCCGGCTGTCCAGTGGGTTAGAGCAGTGGAGAAAGAGTGGAGCAGACAACTGAACAGGAGAAGGTTCTGTTCATCCAGTGGGGAGAGGACAGCAAAACTGGGGACTGCTGGGTGAAAAGGTCTCTGGGGGCTTCTCACTTACAGTATGCCAATCCCAAGTAACTGCACACCCTTCCAGGCTCCTGGGGAGGGCTGTGCTGCCGTATGGGTGGGTCAGACCCACACAGACCTGGCAGGGACAACCACGCACATGCACACACATGCAGGGGCAGCTCAGAGGCACACGGGGGCCTCCCCTCCCCAGCTGCATCCTGGTGCTCACTCACATAGGGGTGTCCGGCCTGGTAACCCAGGACCACTGTCTGCAGGGTTTCCTCTTGGCCATTCAAGACAACCCTCGTTTCCAGGGAGCATTGCTGGTGTGGCCGATCTGCTGTGAAGGTCTCCTGCAGGAGGAAGCTCTGTGGGATAGGCAGAGCCAAGGGGTGCCTGGTGTGGGAAGGGGGAAAACAGGCTGAAGGCATGTAAGCAGTTGGTAGGGTCACGGGGACAACGATGCCCATCACAAGCTTGTGAAGTTAAAACTCGGTCACAGAAAGGAGAACAACATCAGGACGCACATCAGCCCCGTGGGCTACAATTTGCCAGTTGACACCCACCCACTATGCTGTGCCCTTTTGATGGCCCTGTGAGCTGGGCACAGCTGGGGTCGCCATCGCCACTTGGCAGCAGGCCCAAAGGACAGGTGGCACACGGGTTCTGGAGTCACACAGGCCAGGGCTGGAACCCAGACTCAGCCTTTCACTAGAGATGTGACCTTAGGCAGCAAATACCTGATTGTCTTCCCTGTACCCCAGGTTTCCCACCTACAAAATGGGGGCTAAAATGAAACGCCCATCTCACAGGGTGGTCAGGATGACTTGAGATGACGTAGATGCAGGGAATGGGAGCTCTCTGAGGGCAAGATCCTGTGGCGTCTTTTTTCTGTTTTCTACATGCCCAGAACAGCGCTTGGCACATAGTAGGTGCTCAATAACTAGAAATGAAACAAACAAATGAACAAATGAATGAGACCTTTGCAAATATCAGCTGCTGTTACTTTTTTTTTTTGCATTTTTATTTTATTCTTTTTTTATATAATTTATTTTGGTATCATTTATCTACAATTACATGTGCAATATTATGGTTATTAAACTACCCCCTTCATCAGGTCCCCCCCACCAACCCCATTACAGTCACTGTTCATTAGTGTAGTGAGATGCTATAGAGTCACTACTTGTCTTCTCTGAGCTGTACAGCCCTCCCCATGCCCCCCCAACGTTACATCTGTTAATCGTAATGCCCCTTTTTCCCTCTTATCCCTCCCTTCCCACCCATCCTCCCCAGTCCCTTTCCCTTTGGTAACTATTAGTCCGTTCCTGGGTTCTGTGAGTCTGTTGCTGTTTTGTTCCTTCAGTTTTTTTCTTTGTTCTTATACTCCACATATGAGTGAAATCATTTGATACATGTCTTTTTCCACCTGGCTTATTTCACTGAGCATAATACCCTCCAGCTCCATCCATGTTGTTGCAAATGGTAGGATTTGTTTTCTTCTTATGGCTGAATAATATTCCATTGTGTATATGTACCACCTCTTCTTTATCCATTCATCTACTGATGGACACTTAGGTTGCTTCCATTTCTTGGCTATTGTAAATAGTGCTGCGATAAACATAGGGGTGCATCTGTCTTTTTGAAACTGGGCTGCTGCATTCTTAGGGTAAATTCCTAGGAGTGGAATTCCTGGGTCAAATGGTATTTCTATTTTGAGTTTTTTGTGGAACCTTCATACTGCTTTCCACAATGGTTGAACTAATTTGCATTTCCACCAGCATTGTAGGAGGGTTCCCCTTTCTCCACATCCTCGCCAGCATTTGTTCTTGTTTGTGTTTTGGATGTTGGCCATCCTCACTGGTGTGAGGTGACATCTCATTGTGGTTTTAATCTGCCTTTCTCTGATGATTAGCGATGTGGAGCATCTTTTCATGTGCCTGTTGGCCATCTGAATTTCTTTTTTAGAGAAGTGTCTATTCATGTCCTCTGCCCATTTCTTAATTGGATTATTTGCTTTTTGTTTGTTAAGGTGTGTGAGTTCTTTATATATTTTGGATGTCAACCCCTTATCAGATACATCATTTATGAATGTATTTTCCCATACTGTAGGATGTCTTTTTGTTCTACTGATGGTATCCTTTGCTGTACAGAAGCTTTTCAGCCTGATATAGTCCCACTTGTCCATTTTTGCTTTTGTTTCCCTTGCCCGGGGAGATATGTTCATGAAGAAGTCGCTCATGTTTATGTCCAGGACATTTTTGCCTATGTTTTTTTCTAAGAGTTTTATGGTTTCATGACTTACATTCAGGTCTTTGATCCACCTTGAGTTTACCTTTGTGTATGGGGCTAGACAGTAGTCCAGTTTCATTCTCTTACATGTAGCTGTCCAGTTTTTTCAATACCAGCTGCTGAAGAGGCTGTCATCTCCCCATTGTATATCCAAGACTCCTTTATCAAATATTAATTCACTGTAAATGTTTGGGTTAATGTTTGGATTTTCTATTCTGTACCACTGGTCTGTGGGTCTTTTTTTGTGCCAGTACCAAATTGTCTTGATTACTGTGGCTTTGTAGTAGAGCTTGAAGTCAGGGAGCATAATTCCCCCCATTTTATTCCTCCTTCTCAGGATTGCTTTGGCTATTCGGGGTCTTATGTGGTTCCATATGAATTTTTGAGTTATTTGTTCCAGTTCATTGAAGAAAGCTTTTGGTAGTTTGTTAGGGATTGCATTGACTCTGTAGATTGTTTTAGGTTGTATAGCCATTTTGACCATATTTATTCTTCCTAGCCAAGAGCATGGGATGCATTTCCATTTGTTAGTGTCTTCCTTAATTTCTCCTAGGAGTGTCTTGTAGTTTTCAGAGTACAGGTCTTTCACTTCCTTTGTTAGGTTTATTCCTAGGTATTTTATTCTTTTTGATGTAATTGTGAATGGAATTGTTTTTCTGATTTCTCTTTCTGTTAGTTCATTGTTAGGGTATAGGAAAGCAACAGATTTCTGTGTGTTAATTTTATATCCTGCAACTTTGCTGAATTCAGATATTAGTTCTAGTAGTTTTGGAGTGGAGTCTTTAGGGTTTTTTATGTACAGTGTCATGTCATCTGCAAATAGTGACAATTTGACTTCTTCTTTACCAATCTGGATGCCTTGTATGTCTTTGCTTTGTCTGATTGCCGTGGCTAGGACCTCCAGTACTATGTTGAATAACAGTGGAGAGAGTGGGCACCCCTGTCGTGTTCCCGAACTTAGATGAAAAGCTTTCAGCTTCTCGCTGTTAAGTATGATGTTAGCTGTGGGTTTGTCATATATGGCCTTTATGATGTTGAGGTACTTGCCATCTATACCCATTTTGTTGAGAGTTTTAATCATGAATGGATGCTGAATTTTGTCAAATGCTTTTTCAGCATCTATGGAGATGATCATGTGGTTTTTGTTCTTCTTTTTGTTGATGTGGTGGATGATGTTGATGGATTTTCAAATGTTGTCCCATCCTTGCATCCCTGGGATGAATCCCACTTGATCATGGTGTATGATCCTCTTGATGTATTTTTGAATTCGGTTTGCTAATATTTTGTTGAGTATTTTTGCATCTACGTTCATCAGGGATATTGGTCTGTAATTTTCTTTTTTGGTGAGGTCTTTGCCTGGTTTTGGTATTAGAGTGATGCTGGCTTCATAGAAAGAGTTTGCAAGTATTCCCCCCTCTTCTAGTTTTTGGAAAACTTTAAGAAGAATGGGTGTTATTTCTTCTCTATATGTCTTGTAGAATTCAGAGGTGAATCCATCAGGTCCGGGAGTTTTGTTCTTGGGTTGTTTTTTGATTACTGCTTCAATTTCGTTGCTGGTGATTGGTCTGTTTAGTTTTTCTGTTTCTTGCTTGGTCAGTCTTGGAAGGTTGTATTTTTCTAAGAAGTTGTCCATTTCTTCTAGGTTTTGCAGCTTGTTAGCATTTGGATGCTCATAATATTCTCTTATAATTCTTTGTATTTCTGTGGGGTCCGTCGTTATTTTTCCTTTCTCATTTGTGATTCTGCTTATGTGTGTAGGTTCTCTTTTTCTC
The DNA here is from genome assembly GCA_029783875.1 of Phataginus tricuspis. NCBI lineage: Eukaryota > Metazoa > Chordata > Mammalia > Pholidota > Manidae > Phataginus > Phataginus tricuspis. The sequence goes on along the minus strand of JAQQAC010010882.1, from coordinate 22,110,167 downwards.
TTAATGAGACTGGCTAGGGGTTTATCTATTTTGTTTATTTTTTCAAAGAACCAGCTCTTGGTTTCATTGATTTTTTCTATTGTTTTATTCTTCTCAATTTTATTTATTTCTTCTCTGATCTTTATTATGTCCCTCCTTCTGGCGACTTTGGGCCTCATTTGTTCTTCTTTCTCTGCCCATTTCTTAATTGCATTATTTGCTTTTTGTTTGTTAAGGTGCGTGAGTTCTTTATATATTTTGGATGTCAACCCCTTATCAGATACATCGTTTATGAATATATTCTCCCATACAGTAGGATGCCTTTTTGTTCTACTGATGGTGTCCTTTGCTGTACAGAGGCTTTCCAGCTTGATATAGTCCCACTTGTTCATTTTTGCTTTTGTTTCCCTTGCCTGGGGAAGATACGTTCATGAAGAAGTTGCTCATGTTTATGTCCAAGAGATTTTTGCCTATGTTTTTTTCTAAGAGTTCTATGGTTTCATGACTTACATTCAGGTCTTTGATCCACCTTGAGTTTACCTTTGTGTATGGGGTTAGACAGTAGTCCAGTTTCATTCTCTTACATGTAGCTGTCCAGTTTTTTCAACACCATCGGCTGCTGTTACTTTTTGATTATTGTTCTGACAGTCCCTGACAAAGGTCACACAGCTAGTCAGTACACAGCCTGGATTTCAGGCTACGGCTGATTTCAAGCCCATGCTGTTTCCCACACACATGCAAGGAACAACACTTTTAACCAGCTACGCCTCTAGGAACTGGAAAGGTTCCCCAGAGCAGCTTTCCAGCTGGACGATGAGGCTCCAAGTCCGGCTCCCACGTTAGGTGCTAATGGAAGGCGGGTAGGGATGTGGGGGTTGGCGGGTGGCAGCTCAGCTCCAAGCCCTGGCTCCTATGGACAGGCTGCACCTACCTAAGGAGGAAAGTCCCCCGCTTCTGGTATGATGTCCTGTCGTGCATCAGCTCCTCCAGCTGCCCCTCCAACCGCAGGCCCTGAGGCTGGCCCCCAGCACCGGCCCCCAGAGCCGTCAGTGACCCGTGGGTCTTCCTGGGCTGCGGTGAGACGCAGGCTGATGAGGAGGGATGGCCACGGGCTCCATGCCGCTGACTGCCATGCCCGGGGGTCACCAGGGCAGCCCCCACTGCCCACCCGCTGCCCCAGGAATGGCTCCGCAAGGAGGACTGCTGAACTGGGCTGAGGCTCCACTCAGATCAGACCTCAGGACCACACAGGGGCACTGCCATGCCTTGAGCACCTTAAGGGCCCAGCGGGGGGTGAAGGATTTGAGTTTCTGGGGCTGAGCTTTGTTCTGGGGTCTGTGCTTATACAAGTGGAGTCCATTTTACAAATAAAGACACTGAGTTCAGGGAGGTCTGAGGTCACGGGCAGAGCTAGTGGCACTAGGCCCTCTCCCATCCCAGGTGAGGGACTCGGGGTCTCTGGGCAGCAGAGCGTCCAGCATGGGCCGCCTGGACTCTTACCTGCTCTGAGCGCCTGTAGGCTGCTGTTAGGTTCAGTTCCCACTGGGGGCCCTTCAGCCAGCAATGGAGGATCTCAAGGTCCTGGCTATTCTCAGCACGGACCTCTCTCTGCACTGCTGCACCCCAGGCCGATTCTGCCTCCGTCCGGCTGCGGAAGCGGCTCCGTGCTAAGGCCGTCACTGTGGAAACCTGCAGTGAGGCGGGAGAGTGACCAAGGCCTTTGCACACCCTATTTCCTCCCCCTGGAATGCCCTTTCTCCCCATCCCCACTTGTTGAACTCCTACTCATTCTTCAAAACCCCTCCAATGCCTTGTCTGCTAGGTTTTTCCTGACTGGTCCAGGTAGAACAGGTTGTTCCTACAGGGTCTCGAGGAAAAAGGAAAACCCTCTCCATGTGTCAACCCCAAGCAGATGGAGAATCAGACTTATTAGAGATGATAACTCCCTTATCGCTCTCCCCTCTCAGCTCCAGGAGGGAACATGATCTCACGGAGCCACTGCTCTTAGTGGGCAGGGTGTGAGTGTCCCGAGGGCCACACGCTGGCAGATGGCCTGCTCTCCCCGCACCATCAGGGATATTCCAGCTTGGGGGGGCTGAGGGGAGAGCACTCCACCTTGCACGGGGCTGTGGACCCCACCACCCTGACCCAAGCCCCACCAGGAACATCATGGGGCCCGGGGCCCTGTCAGCCTCTGTGTCTTGTTCCCACGGATTGCTCAGGGGCCTCCCAAAGTGAGGGGATGGGGCCACGATGGAGTTTGGGCCTTCGGGATCTTCCCAGCAAATACTAAATTCTGTAACACCTGGCCCCATATGTCACTGGCCCTCAGGTACCCCCAGAACCTGCAGCCCTTTGTGACCGGCCTCCCCACTTCAGCAAATGGCACCTTCTCCCACCCCGATGCTTGGGCCAAAACCTGGGGATCGCTTGTCTCTTCTCCTTCGCTCCCTCCTCACTGCCAAGATGCCAGCAAACCCGTCGGCTCCACTCAAACCAGTGACCGAACCTGGACATTTGCTGGGCTGCCTGCCGGGGCTCCCCTGTCCTGGGCCTCTCTGCCACAGAGTGGCCTCCTTGTGGCCCCTAAGCTTGTCAGGAACACTCCAGTCCTCATGGCTGCACCCTGCTGTCACCTGGCCCCTGCCTCCAAAGGGACAGTTCTGTCCACGACAGGCCCACTAAGCTGCTTCCTTCTGAGCCCAAGTCAGGCCTGGACCCCCTCCCCTAGGCCCACGAGTTATCCCAACACAGGGAACGATGTATGTGCCGGGCTCCCCTGTGTGACCCCAGGGCAATCTTTGGCTGTTCTTCCAACCCTGCTGTGCTTCTGTGATCAAATACATGCAAAACATACACATAACGCCCAGCAGTCGGTATAAAACTGACCTATGATCTTGAAGTTTGCATCAGGGCTTTCAGCAAAAGCCATCTACTTGTTTCCAAGTTCCTGTTGAACCAGCTCCCATATTTTATTTTATTAGCTCCACGGCACGAATATGGGAAATCAAGGTTGGGGGTGGGGGGTATCCACGCTCCCAAGGTCACCCGGCAGCTAATTCTGAAGGTTTGGTCAGCCAAACTGCAAACATCTGTGATCTTGTATCTGCCTTGGCTTCCCACCTCTGCATAAAAGAATATCTAAATGGCAGGGAACCAGGCTCCTGGGCTGGGGCTCCAATTCACGGGAGGGGAACAGGGGGCGTGACCGAGCATGCGCACCTGAGGTAAGTGGTGGCCGGGGTACAGACGTGGATCATGCCTTCCCTGTCGAGGCCCTGGCCCCTGCAGGCCACGTTCACCACCAGGTTCTTGAGGGTCCAGGCCTTGTCCATTGTCAGCTCCAGGACAGCCTGGAATGCGGCTCAGTGGGGCCAGTACAGTCTGTGAGCCATGGAGACCATCAACCATGGACTACCCAGGTTCAAGTTTCCTGCAAGAGGCAGACAGGAAGCAGCTGGTAGACTGGATATGAAGGAAGCTTTCAGCAGGTGGCAAGAGGCCCCCATAGCCTCATCATGGCCACTATGGACATATCTCAAAACTGGGACTGACTAGGATGGGCAGGAGGGAACTTTTTGGAATGCTGGTAACGGGTAATGTTCTGAAGCTTGACCTTGGGTTACACAGGTGTGTGCATTTGTCAAAACATCAAATGGGACCCAGAAGCTGCCTGCACCTTGATAGTTATTGATATACATACTGAAATGTGTAGGCGTGAAGTGTACTCATAGCTACAACTTATTCTAAACCAAAAAATCAGATGGATGGATAAGTGGATAGATACGTGAGAAGGCAAGTGGAGTAAAATGTTAATGGTAGAATCCAAGTTGAGAGTATGTTGGTATTTACTGCACAATTCTTTGCACTTTTCTGTGGGTTTGAAATTTTTCCTAACAACACATTTGAATAAAGAAAGGTGGGAGGAAGACGGAGAGGGGCGCTTGGGGAAAAGGAGCAGCCTTTACTCTTCCAAGCGTGACCTCTTTTAGCCTGTCCTTCCATCACCTGTAAAATGGGCACAATAATACCGATCGCTGGGTCTTGGAGCAGAGGAAGCACACATTAAGAACAGTAAATACCACCACTGTCTCCATCATCCAAAAGATGACATTCAGCATAACCTTTTGCCCTTCCATGATTAGCTAAGCAAGGTCACACCCCCCTCATATTTTATAACGAATACTCCAATTCATCTGAGGACTCATTCAACAAATATTGCTCATGACAACCGGGATTTGGCAGTGAACAAGCAGGCAGTCCCTCCCTTTATGGAACCTGCAGTCTAGGGGTGGTAGATGGAGGAAGGCAAGATCTTAAACACATAAACACACATTGAGACCTAAGTAGAAAATGCAGAAAGCCATGAAGGAAAACAAGGAGTGGGATTAAGATTTGGGCAGGTCAGCTGAGGCGTCTGTGAGGCAATACAACTGAGCTGGGACCTGGATGAGAGACAGTGGGGATCTGTGTCACCGGGGAGGGCAACCGTCCTGCCCCTGCCGGAGACGGGAGACTTAGCATCTGGGGAAACTGAGGCAGAGAGGTCCAGATGCAGGGAGACTGGGCAGAGGGTAAGCTGCCAGGGTGAGGATGGGAGCTGAACAGAGGGAGGGTAGTTCCGCATGCCGCCCACGGCGCCCCTCGCAGGAGATGGGAAGACTGCCCCACGGGAGGATGGAATGACTGCCCAGAAAGGCCCACAGACCCAGGCCCCGTCCCCAAGAGAAGCCAGGTCCCCCTCCAACTGCTCAACAAGGAAACCTACCGATCAGCAAGCCCCCCACATAGAGAGCCTCATTCCAAACAGGTTTTGAGTAGCCAGCTCTGAAACATAAGCACATACCCAAATCGAAAGGGCCTAGGCTAAGTGGCCAATACAATGGATGAAAGTACACACCAAGGCCCATCACAATAAGATTCACAGACACTAGGTGCCCAGGTAGTGGGCACAGATTGAGCAAAAACCTGGAGGCCAAAAAATCTTAACCGTCAGCCAAGGAGACTCCCTAGACGACACTCACCTTCCCACTTCCACAGGGTGGCCCGGGATGTGTCCTTCCTCCGCAAGCCTAACACGAAGGTCGGCCGCCCATTGTACCGCACCCTCAGGTGTGCGCTGCTCTCCGTGTGGGGCTGGCGAGGGCTCAAGTGGTGCAGTTGCAGTCGGTAATTTGCCCGCCTCTCAGGCACCTGCAGCACAAGCTGGAGGAGACCCCTACCCAAGATGCTAGTTGGATCATGACACCCCCGACCTAGAACATTCACTGACTCTCCACTACCGCCAGGGATCAGCTCACCCCCAAATAAACCCTGTATCCATTAGCAGTACCCATCACTCCCCTCTGCCTCCTTCCTATAGCCCCTGGGAACCATTAATCTACTTTCTGTCTCTTTGGATTTGCTTATTTTGACATCTGATATAAATGGAATCATATAGTATATGGCCTTTCATATCTGGCTTCTTTCACTTAGCGTGATGTTTTCAAGTTTCTGACACTAGCAGGTATCAGAACTTTATTCCTCTCTATCATTGAATAATATTCTATTGCCTGGGTAAATTGCATTTTATTTATCCATTGATGAACACTTGGGTCATTTCTACTTTCTGGCTTTTATGAATAATGTTGCTATGAATGTTCACACACGAATTTTATGTGGATGTATGTCTTCAATTCTCTTGAATTCCTAGGAGTAGAATTTCTGGGCCACAGGGTAACTCTGTGTTTAACATTTAAGGAAACACCAGCTCTTTCCAAACAGTCACACCATTTTATGATCCCACCAATACATGAGAGTTCTAATTTACCCCCATCCATACCAACACTTGTAATTGTCTTTTTTAAATTTTAGCCATGCTTGTGGAGTTCAAAGAGTATCTCATTGTGGTTTTTATTTTACTTTCCCTAATGACTAATTATTACTGAGCCTCTTTTCATGGGCTTATTGGCCATTTATATACCTATTTTGGAGAACTATCTATTCAATCCTTCATCTTTTTCTTACTGAGTTGAAAGAGTTCTTTATATATTCTGGATACAAAATCCCTTATGAGACTTATGATTTGCAGATGTTTTGTTCCATTCTGTGGGCTATTTCACTTTCTTGATGGTGTCCTTTGAAGCACAAAGCTGCTTGATTTTGATGAAATCCAATGTATCTATTTTTGTTATGTCTTATACTTTCAGTGTCATATCTTAGAAACCTGTGCCTGTTCCAAGGTCATGAATATTTACCCTTATATTTTCTTCTAAGAGTTTTATGATTCTTAAGTTTAGATCTATGATGTATTTTGAATTAGTTTCTGTAAATGGCATGAAGTAAGGGTCCAACTTCATCCTTTTGCACATGGTTATCCAGTTGTCCCAGCAACTTCAACTGCCTTGGCACCCTGGCCAAAAATCAATTAACTGTAAGTGTAAGGGCTTATTTCTGGACTCCCAATTCTGATCCATTCAAAAATGGGCAAAGAACTTGAACAGATATTTCTCCAAAGAAGACAAACAAATGGGCAATAAATGCATGAAGAGATCTCAATATCACTAATCCTCAGGGGAATGCCAATCGAAGCCACAATGAGATACCACCCGCACATCCATTAGGATGACTACTGTTTAAAAAAAAAAAAGAAAAGAACGAGTGTTGGTGAACATATAGAGAAATTGGAACTCTTATGGGCTGACAGTGAGAATGTAAAATGTGCAGGGGGCTACGGAAAGCAGTAGGAGGGCCTTCAAAAAATTAAAAACAGAACTACCATATGATCAAACAATTCCTCTTCTGCGGATATACCCAAAAGAATTAAAAGCAGGGACACAAACAGATATTTGTACCCATATTCATAGCAGCTTTATTCATAACAGGTAAAACATGGAAACAAGTGTCCATCAACAGGTGAATGGATAAAAACATGGTACATACATACCATGGATTATTATTCAGCCTTAAAAAGGAAATTCTGCAGTTAGCTACAACATGGGTGAACCTTGAAGACATTATACTAAGTGAAATAAGCCAGTCACAGAGAGACAAATACTGTAAGACATGTCTATGAGGTACCTAGTCAAATTCAGAGACAGAAAGTAAAATGGCCATTCCCAGGGGCTGGGCTGGGGCAGGGGGAGTTACTCTTTAACTGGTACTGAATTTCCATTTTACAAGATCAGAAAGTTGTGGGGGTGGATTCTGGTGAGGTAACACAACAATATGGATGTACTTAATACCCCTGATCTGCACACCTACAAATGGTGAAGATGGTCAAGTTTATGCTACAGATGTTTTGCCACAATGTAAACATTTTTAAAACAATTTAAAAATAAACACACCGAGTTAAGTGTGTGCCTGATAAGAGTCCATCACCTGTTCAGGGGCTAAGGGCTCAGGAGCTCTTTACTTACTATGAAATGTTAGCCTTCCAGTAAAACCTGAAAGTGAACCCATATCTTCAAAGCATTTTTACAGTTGAAGATCTGCATTGCAGACACCCATGCAAAGGAGCTCCGTTGCAAACTGCCCCTTGGCAGTTCTTGGTACACCTGCAGATGTGTGCCCCACACTCCCCCAGGGATATGGGGGCTGGTTGTGTGTGAAAGATCAGGTCTCTAAGCCCAAGGCTTAGCTGCCTGCGTCCTTACAACCAAGGCCTGAAGGGGGCTGCAGGGGGCTGCCCAGCTGCCTCCATGCAAGCTGAACTCAGATGTATCTCTGTTGAGTTGGGCTCACCTCCATGAAGTGATTGCTCAGGGCTGGGTTGGAGTCATTCTCCAAGGTCTGGCTGAGGTGGAACCGCCTCGTATTGCTGCTTTCACCCCAGTGCTTCCTGTAACTTGCCTCCAGCTGTGAGTGCAGGTGGCCCAAGCCCTCTTCTGCTGGAGCTGGACCTGGAGACACACCCCATCAGGGAGATCCCCAAGGAAGCCTTGTCTGTCCAGTCTCTGGGCCTCCTCACCACCTCCACCCTGGGATGCAAGCTTGATTTTCTGGGGAGACAGTTCTGGAGAAGGCACGGATTTTTTTTTTTTTTGCTTTGTTATTGATTTGGTAAAATGCTGCACTGGAGTATGAGTCACTGTTGTGCATGTTTGGCATCCCCTTAAGTTCTGAGCCCTAGGGAAGTGACTCCCTTGCCTCACCCAGTCCAGGCCCTGAGAAGGAGTGGAAAGAGCCAGCAGTCATTTTCCCATGTAATTTGCTGATCTGCATCATATAAACCCAAGGCCACCTGCCCCCAACTCTCGCACAGCAGTCTCTAGCTCCCTGGACAGAACCTACGCGGATCAGGGTTTCACACCTGTGGGTTCCTGGCATCCTGCTGCCATCCACCTCTGAGCCATAGGTCGAGGCAACACAGGCCCACTCATTTATTCATTCCCCAAACACATTTTTCCTGAGTACCAAGTAGGTGCCAGGTATAGCACTGGGCATCAGATACCCAGGAATGCAGCCACCAGAAGACCCTACCCTCATGGGGACAGCAGTTCAGTGGGAAGGCAAACCTGAAACCAGATAATTAATACAGGAACAGCCACTTCTCTCATTTGCTCACCCTGCCAGCCACTCTGGTGAACCACAGTTCCTTAACCACTCTTTGTCCCTCTTGCCCCAGGACCTTTGCACTTGCTGCGGACCCTGCCTGCAGCATGCTTCCTTGACTGAGCTTGAAGTTCCAATTTGAGATGCATTTCCATATGTGACCCTGAACAAATTCATCACTTTGAGGATGAATTTGGGGTGCTCACACTACCACTTTCTTGACTTTTGGGCTCTCTCCAGACCCCCCTGCCCAGCCTGGGAACCCACCTTGTGGCTGAATGCTGAGATGTGCGTGCAGTGGAGCTCATGGTCCAGCTCCAGCTTGTAGGCAGCCTCTGAGCCGCGTTCCACCCACAGCTCCTGGCTGGTGCTGCACTCCTGCACCAGCTGCTTCGCCTGGCCTATACAGGGCAACCCAGAGTCTCCTGCCTTCCTCTGCCAGGCAGCCCCTCCATCCCAGTCCAAGGAGAGGAGTGTCCAACGCAGCCTCATCCCTCCCTCGGACCTCCCCCAGCTAATGTCCCTTACTAGAACCTCTCTACAGGGAGGTTTTAAGAGACAGGTGTATGTCCCCCCAACACACACAACACCTTTTTTTTTTCCTAATGGGAAGGTATGCAGTTCCATTCAGATGCAGCAAATGACTACCTGGCTAAGGAGCAGTGTGATAAGGCCAAAACCCCCACAGTGACAGTGGCACCATACAGCCCCAGGAGACGGTGCAGGTGCAGACACCTCCCGCCTCGCCCCGAGCCCAGCGGGCGGCACCGTACCCAGGAGGCCGTAGCTGATCCTCAGGGAGCTGGTCCAGAGGAGGCCCTGCTGTGCAGCAGGCCCAGGGCACGCAGCCCCGGCAGTCCTGGGATGAGGGATTTGCTGTCCAGAGCCGCCACCTGCAGCCCGTCCTCCACCTTCTTCTCCAGCAGCGCTGCGGGGAGAGCAGGTGGTGAGCGGGGAGGCGAGGCCCCCCCACCAGTGCCAGGCAAGGAAAGGAGGTGGGAACCGGACAGGGGGCCTGGGAGCGAGGGGCTCCTGAGTCTGTCAGGGATCACGGGTATCAGGGCCACTGATTGTTACTTGCATTGACAGTGACAACCCCGCAAGTCACTGGTGGGGTCCAGGCCAAAAGTTTTTCAATAAAATAGAATAAAACAAACTAGCACGGAACAGAAGAGAAATGGCAGTGCGTCGAGGGTCATCCTGTAAATTTCACCTTTGACACTTGTTTTTGCTTCACTGCCGTCCAGCTGGATTGCAGGTCCGTGTGCCCATGCCAGCCCCTGAGGTCGTTTCCTTGGAATCTTCCAGAACACCCCAGGACGAGCGCAGCCAGGGGGCGCCCCTGCAGCTCTGGCACCAGGGCAGGCATCTGGTCAGACTGGTCAGCGTCCAGGCCAGGCTGCGTGTTCAAGATTTAAACAGTGCCCCATGCAACTTGGGTCACGATGCAAAATACATTTTTCAGATATTGTGTCATGTGGGTCAGAATCAAAAACAGTCCAAGAACTGGAAGGGGCATCTGGGGGATCCAGGGGAAGCTGTGAGCAGACACAGAGCCTGGATTTTTCTTAGATGGCGTGTTAATATCGGTAGGTTGGGGTGACAGGGACCACAAGAGGGACACTAAACCCTCCCCGCCCATAGCCTGACACGGGGGAAGGAACGGGTCCTTCTTCTTCCCTGACAGGTGGGCCTGCTCACTCAGCAGGCTGCTCAGAGACACAGAGAAGGCCAACTGGCCTCCCGCCTACCGGCTGAGGTTCCCAATGAGGACCACAGGGCTGCCCGCTGTCACCAGTTCCACCTCCAGCTGGGCCTGGAACCGCAGCGCCTCGCTGCCCCTTGCTGGCCACAGTTCACTCTGGCCCTAAAAAGACCCCAACATCACCTGGGGGAATAGGCTCAGCAAACAGGCCTGGCCCTGGGCCCAACAACAAGGAATGGACAGAGGGCAGGGGCTAACAGCCTTTTAGGCCAGTCTTTTTCCAATTTCTTAAATTTGATGTTTTTCAAAGTAATCCATGTCACAAATTCAGATGTAGATATGAGGAACCCTTCCTCTCTCCATACCACTCCTCCCCCATCCAGTCTATCAGAGACTCTGGCCATCTCTCCCCACCGAATACTCTGGGACCTGACCACTTCGGCTACCTCCACCACTCCCCGCCTCGAGTGCTGGTCACTGCGCCGGTGTAATGGCAACGTCCTCCTCCCAGCTCCCATCCTGGCCCCTGATATCTGTTCTTCAACCTGTGAAAAACCAAAGTCCTTGCAAAGGCCAGTAACACTAAGACTCTCCCCAGAAGTCAATGGTGCAGACCTGCCAGGCAAAGCAGCCCACGGGCGCACCCTGGCAGCAGGACACACCGATGCCCGAAACACGCCCTACACCTCCATGCTGGAGGGCTTTGCAGAACCCATGAGCTACCACGGTTGGCTTCAGTGTTCCTGCCAACTGTAGACTAAGCCAATGGACATCTCTGCTGGCTGCCAGCTGATCCGTTTGCCCCAGAGCTATAAAAACGACCTCACTGTCCCCAGACTGTCCGCTATTTTATACTCTCTGGTAAATCCTATTTTTACCTTTGTTCCTTGACAATAAGTCACAAATCGCCATTGTCTGAATACTCTTTGGCAAAGCTTTATACAATCTGTCCTCCCATGTCTCTGTCTTTTCTCCTAATCTGCTCCAACTATGCGGTCTCATGCTGGGCTTCTAATGCTCCAGGCACGTTCCCACCTCAGGACCTTTGCACATGCTTGCTCTTTCCCGGAATGCCTGTCCCTCAGAAAACCACATGGCTCTCTGCTGCACATCCTTGGTGTCTTTGCTAAAAGTTATCTTCTCAATCAGGCTTACTCTCTCAGCTTACTTAATACTGAATCCAAACCCCAGATATTTCTTCTCACACAACTTCAGACCCTGGTACCCAGCTCACTGACTCCCTTTTCCTAGAGCACTTATGCCCACCTGTGCCCCTACAATGTGCTTATTTATTGTCTCTCCCATGAGAATGTAAATTCCAGGAGGAAAGAATTTTGCATGTCTGTCTCTTTCATTCAGCTGCCTTCCCAGTATCTGGCACATTGTAGGTGCTTGATAAGTCGTTGTTGAATAAATGAATACACTGAAAAATATAGGTTTCAATCCCCTCTTTGGTCTCCCACACTCCCTCAAAGGCAACCACTGGGCCCAGCTTCTTGTGCATCTTCAAGAGCCAGCAGAAGCCTGCACAACTCTATGCATGTGTGTAAATACATGCATTTGAGCATCCTAGGTTCCCTCTTGCTTTTCACAAAAACAGAAGCAGGCTCTCCACTCAGCTCTGCTTCTCTCACTTAACAGTGTGTCTTAGTGATGGTTTTATCTGGTCTCTATCACAGGCTGCTTGGCCATCACTGTAGTTTTCTCAGAGGGCAGCCTATAAATAGGATGACTGTAGAATTTCTCACCCAAACCAGGACACCTAGCAGTTAAACAGAACGCTAATCATGAATGAGCTGGGTCAACAGTAAACCAGGACTCTCCAGGCAACCTGGGACTTCAGGGTGCCCTACAACTGCATGCCTAGTGGGGGGTCACAGAAATATAACTCGCTCCCCCATGCCAATCTTAAACCCCATAAACTTTGAGCTGAGTTGAACCCAGCTTGGCGGCTTTGAATTCCTGAGCCCATGTGCCTCAGTTTTCTCATCTCATACGGGCTTACCAAGAGGATGGAAGGACAGACCCAGCCCAAGGCCACCCATGGAACCCCCCCAGAACAGACTTTGGAAAGTTCCAGAGCTCCAGCCATTACATTACTGTGCCGGCTCTGAGGCAGCTAGAACTGGAGTTTTTCTAAAGGCAAATGCTTCCAGGCTGCAGAGAGCCCTCAGGAGGGCAGCAGAATGGTCTGCAGGGAGGGGGAGGCCATTAGCACTTGTGCATCAGCAAGCCACCAGAGCAGGTCCCAGGGCTTCTGGGAATTCTGAAAACGATGTATAGTCTCAGCGATCAGGCAGCTGAGGCTTTAGGATGAAGATGCTCTCCCCGGACACCTGGTTTTTTCCCCACCTAGGCAGGAAGTGGCTCCAGGAGTGAAGAAGGTGTTTATGCAGCAAAAATTCCAGTCCCAGCTCCAGGTTCTCAACTCCGGACATTTCTGAGAAGACACTGGGGACCAAGGCAGAATTATTGCCAAAGGCTCCCGGGAGGCCTGCTTGGCAAGACCCAGTCTAAAGCTGCCCTTTGTACCTTTCTGGGGAGTCACAGACTATGTGAGCATTGGATGGAAGCTCTAAACTATCTCCCCAGAACTGGGGACAGACACACAACCCACTGAGTCCCATCCCGGAGTCCCTGGTTATGAACTTTGAAAAGCACCTACAGAGAGAAAAATGTGCACACTATTTGTCCCAGGAATCCCACTGCTAAGAACTTTCCCTGCAGAGAGAGGGGTGTTTGCAGCAGCAGACGTATAAGACTAAAAACTCAAGAGCCCTTCACTATGGAACTGGCTTAATAAATCCCATCCCATTGGCTATTGGGTAGCCATTCAAAATACACGGGGGACATTTTTATTTTTAAAAAGGTAAGGGGAAAATATATTCACACACCTTTTTGCTGATTGGAGGTGCAGATTACACCTGAGAGGGGTTCACATAAAACTAACTGGTTTGGCTTTGAGGAGGGCTGGAAGGGAGAGTTTTTAACTCTGTCCTCATGCTGACCAATCAAACTCTCTGCAATGACAGAAGCATTCTTGAAAAGTGGCTAGTGCCACTGAGACCTGCACCTTTAATTTTCTGTAATTCTAAATCATTTCAGTAGCCATGTGCGTGAGTGGCTTCCATATTGGCCACACAGTTCTGTATGCTTCCATATCTTTCGAACTCTGGAACACCTCAATGTATTACCTATTTTTAAAAGCTAAATAAAACTTAAACTTTAAAAGTTTGCCAAGATATATTTTTTTAATTAAAAAAAAGGTGTCAAGATTGGGTGTGGTCCTTCCACATAAGCTCAAAAACTAAACTCAAAATGAACAGGCTTTGCAAATCTGTACTATCTGGGGTTGAACTGTGCCTCCCGAGAAGGTGTTGAAGTCCGAATCCCCAGTACCTGTGAATGTGACATTTTGAAATGTCGCATATGATCAAGTGAAGATGAGGTCATTATACCTACTCCAGCATGACAGGTATCCTTATAAAAAAGGGGAAGTTTGGACAGAGAGACCTACAGAGAGAAGGCTGTGCGAAGACACAGAGTGAAGATACCATCTACGAGCCAAAGGGTGTTTGAGGTTGCACGGTGGGGATCGCAGCCTGGAACAGATTCACCCTCAGAGCCTCGGGTGGACCCGGCCCTGATGACACCTTGACCTTGGACTTCTGGCCTCCAGCACAGGGAGCAGAATTTCTGTTGTTTAAGCCACCCAGTTTGGGGCACTTTGTTAGGCAGCCCTGGGAAACGAATGGAGATTTCTTTTGGAAATTAGGGGAGTGGCATGCTTTCACCCGTCAGTTTATGTCTTTCCCTACTCTGAATTTTTTAAAGTATGGTTCTGGTGTCACTAATATTAATTTTTGACATCAATGGTGGGGAGATTTGGATCCATTTTTTCTTCTGTATACATTTCTGAGCACCAAGAAGCCACAGATGTTATTGGGGCGGAGGAAACTCAACACCAAAGGAAGTAGGGACTGTTCAGCAGGGCCTCTGGGACTGGGGTCAGAAACACCCAGGGAGGTGGCAGGGGCTGACACGGGCGGGCTGAGGATGTGCGGCAAACCTTGATGTAGCAGCCATCCCTGTGATTCAGGATCAGCTCCAGGGCACCCACACGGGCATTCAGGAGAGTCTCCATCTTTCCTGGGGGACAAAACCAGAGTTTAGAGGCCAGGGTTCCACATCCTGGCACTGCACCTGCATTCGCCAGGAGACGATATCCTGCCGGTTTCCTACTCTTGAGCCCGGGCTCCTTGCCCATAAACCGGGGCAGGATTTATAGTGTGGCCTCAGAAGGTTGCTGGCGCATCCATGAGGGGGCGTGTTGTGGCCAGGGGCACAGTGATCAGGGAAGAGCTCTGTCATTACCGTCCAGCTCAGTTTTCTTCCTGGGGTGGAGCAGCTGTAGCCAGAACGCCCCCTGGGGCAAGCGGTAGCTGACATTCCCCCCGATGTCCCTGGGCGCTTGGGACTTGGGTGTGCCCGTGAATATGTGAGCTGAGGCTTCTGGAGGGAGCCAGCTGCCCTTCTGGAAAAGCAGCAGACTCCTCAAGGTCGAAAACCCCATCCCTGTCCTGAGCATCACCCCCTCTTCCCGAAAGAAAATCCTGATTCCCACCATTCAACAATTTGAGCTCCTAAGCTCGTCCTTGACCAGGAATTGGGGGCATCTAAAATAGTATCTGGAGAAGAGCAGAGCCCGCAGGGCAACTCAGGACCCTGTATACGGGGTCTCATTTTGCTGGGCAGATAGCTGGGAGAGAAGCACCGTGTAGCACACACCGCTGGCACCCAGCCCAGAGCCCCTCAGAGCCCTTAACTAGCTCTGTGCACTCACCTCCCAGCTTTTACACTCTGCTGTTCCTGCCCGGCACCTGGGACCTCCGGGACACGGCCCTCCGCCAGGGCTTTTACAGGAGTAAAAATAATCCCAGAGCCTCGCTTCCAGGGGACCGAACTCTGATGTAATTCACACTCCAGGGCTCCCCGCCCCCCACATGGGGCTGAGGCGTCCACTGCACCTGACACACACCCCTGGCTTCTTCCCTGGCCTGGTCCTAACTTCTATGCTCTCTTACTAGGTCCTCCCAGAGCTTTTCCTTAGTCAATCACTTTTACCCAAATCCTTGGCTCGGGTCTGCTTCTGGAAAAATGAAACGTTAAGACACAAGCCCCGTTTAAGACCCTGAATAGACGTACATTCATTCACCACCAAGGAACGTCCACTCTGCGTGTGTAATTGTAGCACAGGGAATACAGTGGGGCTGGGATACTCCAGATCCTGCCCCACAGTGCCTACGCTCTGGAGGGGAAGGCACAGGACCACCGGACATAGAGTCAGTAAGACAGCCCCAGCGACGGGTGCTCTGTGGACAGACTCCGTGGGTAAGGGGCCCCGACAGGGGCACAGGTCCACACAGGGTGGTCATGGAGGGCTGCCTCCCAGGAGGGGGCATCTGAGGAGACTTGAAGGAGGGGGTCAGGCAGATGCCTGCGAGGGTGTTCCAGGCAGAGGGAACATTCAGTGCAAAGGCCCCAGGGCAGCAAGGAACTCGACATAAAAATAGGAGGTCAGAGTGTTTGGAGAGCTGGGAGCCTGGTAAGGAGTCAGGGAAATGGTGGGGAGAGGCCGGCAGGGCAGGAACCCTGAGGCCTGTCCGTCAGGGCGTCTGGCTCCTGCTCTGACAGTGACAGGAGTCACTGCAGAGTTCTGAGCAGAGGAGGGACACGGTCCTTTCAGGATTGTGGGGGTGTGTCTGGTTGCTGGTAGAGAACAGATGGTAAGGAGATAAGATCAGGAACTGGAAGATTAGACGGGAGGCTGTTTAGTGGCCATTCTATGCCAGGTGCTAGGGACACAGGGATGAGAAAAACAGGCACTGGATTTGTTCCAGGGACTCAGTGACTAGTGGGGAAGACAGGTATTAACCAGCCAGCTTCAGTGACAAACATAAAAGTAATCTGAGGGGAACGGACATGGTCCCATTAGAGCAAGTAACAAGACAGTATGACCACACTGGGGTGATCAGGGCAGGATTCACTGAGGTGACGGCCCCTAAAGTGAGATATAAAGACTGATTCAGCGTTAACAGGTCATACAGATGGAGACAGAGGATCAGCAGGTGCAAGGGTCCTGTGGCAGGAAGGAGACTGCAGCAGGACCAACCAAGCCCAGCAGCTCCTGAGAAGAGCCCTTAGGATCCCTGAGGAGAAGACGTAGTGAGACCCACCACCTGCCTGGGAAGAAAGGGGCTGTTCCATAGGGTTCCAGAGGGCTCACCCGAGCGTGGAAGGTATAGGCAGCTTCCAGGAGATACTGATGGAGCCCCCGATCCTGCTTCTTCAGTGTCACAGTCATGAACACAGGCACTGAGAGCAGGTAGGGCTGACTGCTGCAAGCCAGGTCACCTCAGTGCACAGCTGCCAGCCCCAGGTGTGGGACATTGTGGAGAAAGGTGAGTGGGTAGCGCTGGTCAAGAGGGAGCCACAGGGCTCCAGGTGGGGGCCCACGGCTGCTCACGGCAGCAACGAAAGAGCATCTCTATATCCTTTTGAGAAACAATATGGTGTAGGTAGTAGGAGGCAGTTCTGTGTAGACCAGGTTTCTCAACCTTGGCACTGACATACTGGGCTGGGTAATTCTGCACTGTGGGGCTGTCCTGTGCGTTCTAGGGCACTGAGCAGCATCTCTGGACTCTACCCACAAGATGCCAGTAGCACCCCCACACCAGTCATGACTACCAAAAATGTCTGCAGACATTGCCACTTGTCCTGTGGGGGCAAAACTACCCCTGCTTGAGGACCCCTGGTGGTGACTTTAAAAGTGTGAGGCAGTACCGTGTAAAACATGGGCTCCTGGGTCCAAATTCCAGCTCTGCCACTTCCCTGCCTAGTGACCTTGGGCAAATTACTTAACATCTCTGTGCCTTGGTGTTTCTCATCTGTAAACAGGAACTGACAACAGTTCCTGCCTCAAGGTATAGCTGTGAGAATTAGCAGGTTGGAAGGGCCTAGCCTAACATAATAAATTCCTTTAAATAGGCCCCTTCCCTGCCTTATTCAAAATACAACACCAACGCAACAGCCCAGTTTGAAAAAGGCAGATGCACCCCTATGTTTATCGCAGCACTATTTACAATAGCCAAGAAATGGAAGCAACCTAAGTGTCCATCAGTAGATGAATGGATAAAGAAGAGGTGGTACATGTACACAATGGAATATTATTCAGCCATAAGAAGAAAACAAATCCTACCATTTGCAACAACATGGGTGGAGCTAGAGGGTATTATGCTCAGTGAAATAAGCCAGGTGGAAAAAGACAAGTATCAAATGATTTCACTCATATGTGGAGTGTAAGAACAAAGAGAAAAACTGAAGGAACAAAACAGCAGCAGACTCACAGAACCCAAGAACGGACTAATAGTTACCAAAGGGAAAGGGACTGGGGAGGATGGGTAGGAAGGGAGGGATAAGAGGGTAAAAGGGGCATTACGATGTGCAGACGTAAAGTAGCAGGGGCACGGGGAGGGCTGTACAACTCAGAGAAGACAAGTAGTGATTCTATAGCATCTCACTACACTAATGGACAGTGACTGTAATGGGCTTGGTGGGGGCGACTTGGTGAAGTGGGGAGTTTAGTAAACATAATGTTGCACATGTAACTGTAGATTAATGATAACAACAACAACAACAACAAATATATATATATAACACCAGGACCTGTGTTGCCATGGTCTAAGATGATAGCTACTGTGTTTTTACTCTCCATCCTTTTCGATTTTATTGCCTTTCACCTGGTGGTCTTATCAAGGAATTCTCTCATTGTATTAAAATACCTCCTTCATTACAGGGTTTAAAAGTTACAGGAGATCTCAAGCTTTTACTAAGCCAGGAGTTGGCGAACTTCGGTAAAGGACCGAGAGGAATTCTTTCCGGCTTTGCTGGTCACATGATGTGTCGTAACTACACGACTGTGACGTTGTGGGAGAACGGCAGCCACAGGCGATGGGTAAGCAAGTGGGTGTGGCCACGTACCAAGCTATTTCTGGGCACTAAAACATGAGTCTTACAAATCTTTCACATGTTGTGAACTATTTTTCTCTTGATCATTTTTCAACCATCTGAAAATGAAAAAAACCTATTCTTAGCTCCCAGCCCTTGTCATGAGCCATTCGCCTACTGTTGCGTATTTGGATGGCTTTTTCTTGTTGCTCTTGTAAATAATGATGCAGTGAACATCTCTGTGTGTGGGGGGGGTATTGTAAATTGGTTCATTTTACTAGGGTGGAATGCTAGAAGCAGAATTGATGAGTTAAGGGGTTTCAAACTTCCAGGGCAAAAGAGCAACTCTGGAATTCGGAGCCAGCCCCAGTCCCCTCGGGGCCACTGCCCCTCACCCAGCCCACCCTGGGACCGCAATGGCACTGGGGCCCAGCTGCCTACCCTCCTTGTTGGTACAGGATTGGGCCTCAGAAGGGCTGCGAATGTGACTGTGGGTCCTCACGCCATCCCCAGTGACAAGATACAGCTTAGAGCTGGGTGGAGAAAGAGGAAAGTCCCAGAGAAGTTATTTTCGTTCATTCATTGGACAAATACACCTTCAGAGACACACACACACACATGTACATACACAGACAATTCCAGGGGACACTCACGGATATACCCCACTCACTGGCCCACACACACACTCCTAGGAACACCCTCATGCATACACATGCTCATGTGACACACACACACACACACTCCCATGTGCTCACACGTACACACAGTCACAGATGCACACACAAGCCCGCACCCACCCTCTCTCCCACACTCTCACTGGCTCCCTCTCACTGAGGTAGGATGCCCACCTGAATCTGACAGCTCCATGGCCTCCTCAGGCATGTTCAGATGCATCTTGAAGCCCTGGCCCTTCCTTGCCTGGATCCCACCGTCCACGCTGAAGGTGCCATGGGCACCAGTCTCCCACCTCACCCCAGCTTGCCCCAGGGCACCCACCGTGCCCATCTGTGCCGAGACGTGGAGCAGGGCGCTGGGGGAGAGCCACATATGCTGGACGTGATGTCCCACAGGCCCCAGACAGCCTCGAACCCCACACAATCCGCCCCCACCCCCCGGCTGTTCTCTGCAGTCCTGAGCCAAAGCAACTCTCCACCATGGCCATTGCTGACCACGTGCCCACATGAACCAAGTTCTCCACCCATCGTCCGTCCAGTCCCCGCCATCACTAGCCCCAGATTGCATTAGAAACTGAGGCTCGGAGAGGGGAAACCACCTGCTAAGGTCCCATGGCTAGGATGTGGGACAGCCAGGACTGGAACCCCGGCTTCTGAGCCCGACCCGTGTTCACCCCAAAGGGCTGCCAGCACAGGACATCCAGGCCCCCCCCATGGGAACACGGCAGAGGGAAGAGCATGGGCTGCGCAAACCCGAGCCCAGGACTTCACCTCACTGAGCCTCCATCTTCTCACCTGTAAAGTGGGCATAACCACCCAGGATCTCCAGTCTCTTGGCACAAAAAGTAATAACAGTAGCTGCTGCGATAGGTGGTCTGCAGAGCAGGGAGCCCCTGTAGCCCATGCTGACACCCCACCTCTCTGCAGCCCTGCACAGGGGGAGACCACCCTCCCCGACCCCTACCCTCACCCGCGAGGAGCCAGATACCTGGGCTTGACCTAACCACTCACAGGGAAATCCGAGCGCTGCTGGAAGTCTGCGGACCCTTGGACCCGGATGCTGAGGGCGGCTGAGGCATTTAGGGTCAGCCGGGCGGGAAGGCCAGACATGGTGGGAAAGGTGAGCTCCTCCACGGCCAGGCTCAGCCTCTGGGTCACCCGTGCCTCCCGCCCCTGCAGCCGCAGAACCACAGTGGTGCCCATGACAGCCCCAGGTGCGGGCCGGGTGTGCACCGAGATTCACGACCTGACTCCTAACACAACCAGAGTGGAGGCACTGTTATCCCCAGCTTCCAGATGAGAAGACTGAGCCCACAAACAGATAAAATAACCCGGCTGAGCCCAAGGAGGTAGAAACATACAGAGCTTGGATTCAAACCCAGACAGTCTGCTGTGGGGAAAGGTCCGAGGTCAGGGACCCAGGGATAGCCAGGTAAGGAGGGGTGTGAGTCCCGCCCATGGTACAGAGCACGTAGTATGTGCCAGGCACATTCTAAACACTGTTGCGTTTTTACTGCACTAACTCATTTGATACAACAGCCCTACGAAGGAGCTGCTATTACACCATCCGCATTTCAGATGCAGAAACTGAGGCGAGGACAGGTCAAGCAACACGCACACGGAGGTAAGTGGTGGAGCTGGGATTTGAACTTGGGCAGTCTGGCCCCAGATGCCACAGTCTTAAATCCCAATGTACTTGAGTACTTGCCCAAAGCCTCAAAGGAAATGCCACGGGGTCAGGAGGACGAGGAGGGGCCAAGCCTGAGGCACCTTCAGAAGCTTGACTGCAAGCCTGGCCAGGTTCAGGGACGGGTGTTTCATGTGGCGCCCCCGTTGCCCTGCAGTTCACAACGCTTAGCTCGTTCCCAAACGCCTTCACGCTCAGCTCACACCGCAGCGCCCGCTGCACCCTGAGCCTCCGGGCCGCCTGACAGAGAGCCGAGGCTGGCGACCAGGGGCCAGGTGTGGTGCCTGGACTTGAGGGGGTGAAGGGGCAGCTGGAGAGAAAGGCCAAGAGTTCGGGGGATCTAGAACAGGGCTTGCACAACGCAGGGCCCACAGGCAGAACCCACAGCTGGGTTTTCTTTGACCTGCTCAGTACCACCCAATGCCCAGTGAAGTGTGTGTCAGAGGGTGAGTTTAATCATCTTTTTACTGCAGAATAGTTTTAGTTTTACAGACAAGTTGCAAAGAGGGTGCAGAGAGCTCCCAAATACTTCTCTGTTTCCACCTTACATCACCCGAGTGGGCGGCGAAAACATAAGAAACCAACACCGTCATGTAACTATTAACTAAACTCCGGACTTGATTCTGATTTCACTGACTTTCCCATTCCAGTCCTCTTGCTATTCCAGGGTCCAACCCAGGCTCCCACATTGCATTTACTTGTCATGTCTCTTCCGTCTCCTCTGGGCTGTGACACTCTCTCAGTCTTTGTTTTTCATGCAGTGTGCATCTTCTTTAATTGTATGTGTTTCCAACATTTAAACATTAGGAGATTATATATAAAATCTGTATCTCTAGCTTCTCCAAAAAGAGAAGTATTGGCCTGCCAACCCCACCCACAACAAGGGACAGTAAGTGGCCAGAGCTAAACAGCAGCTGCCACTTTTAACTGGGGTGTGTGCTTCTGTCTGCCACAGTCCCCACCACTCTCTATTGTCTCTCCAACACTGAGGTCAAGTACTGTTGCCATTATCACTGTGGTTCTGCAAAATACATCTTCAGATGGGAGTCTCTATCAAGAGTGAGGAAATGAAAGACCAAAGGGATATGGATTCTAAGAAAAATGTTCCACCGAGTCCTGCTCCCTCATTCAAGTTTCTTGCTGGCCACAGTCTGAGAAGTTTTAAGGGCAGAGACCATGTCTTGATCATCTTTGTGTTCCTGGGTCCTAGTTTCACACTTGGCATTTGGTAAATGTGTGAACATGTGAACGAATGCTCCAGCCACCCTCTCTGGTCACCATCAGAGGCACATGACAATGGGTAATGACATTTTACAAGTGCAGAAAGGTGCCAACAGCCAAAACGTCCACCAGTGAGAGAATGGTTATGTAGAGTATGGCCCCACCCACACAATGGGTATTAAAATATATGCTTACAAGAAGTTTTCAGTAAGAAAAGCCTCAAGTGACAATATGAAGTGAACAAGAAAACTACACATACACATACCCTGTGGCCCAGCAATTCCTCACCTAGATATATATCCAGCGGAAATGTGCACATTCACCAAAAACACGCTCAGGAATGCTCATCACATGATCTCTAATAAGCCAGAAGCTGGAAACAACCCCAAAGCCCATCAAAAGCAGAATGGATAAAGAAACAGTGGTATGTCCATACTGTGGCCCATGGTTCAGCAAGAAGAATGAACAAACTGTAAGTAA
Source organism: Phataginus tricuspis (assembly GCA_029783875.1). Classification (NCBI taxonomy): domain Eukaryota; kingdom Metazoa; phylum Chordata; class Mammalia; order Pholidota; family Manidae; genus Phataginus; species Phataginus tricuspis. Next base: position 22,087,882 of record JAQQAC010010882.1, on the reverse strand, counting down.
TCACGGCGACATGGATGGATCTCACAAACAGGACTGGAAGCAAAAGAAGCCAGACACAAAAATAGAGGACATAAATAACATTATTCACACTCGCTAAAAGGTGGAAGCAACCCACATGTCCTTCAGTGGATGGACACAATGTGGTCCATCCATTCAGTGAAATAGTATTCAACCCTAAGAAGGAAGGAAGTGCTGATACATGCTGCGTGGATGAACCTCAAAACATGACACTAAGTGGAAGAAGCCAGACACAACAGATCTCATATTGTAGGATTCCATTTATATGAAACTTTCAGAAGAGGTAAATCCGCAGAGACAGAAAGCAGCTTCATGGGTGCCAGGGGCAGGGAAAGTGGGGTGGAAAGAGGAGAATGGGGATGATGGCTAATGGGTATGGGGTCTCCTTTGGGGGGATGATGGAAATGTTCTGGAACTAGATAGAGGTGGTAGCCGCATAACTCTGTGAATGTATTAAATCCAGCTGAAGTGTACACTTTAAGACGGTTAGTTTTGTTATGTGAATTTCAGCTCTTTTTTTAAGACTACATAGTAAACTACTCCACTTATAGAAAACTCACAAGAGGGACTGTATGTGACTTATGCTGAAAAACCAATTGGAGTGATAGGGACTGGACTGACCCTCCCATGTGGAACAACTAGAAAAGCAGGTGAAATAGATTAAACTACAGCTCCCAAAACATCGGGCAACATGAGACAATGAATGTAAAGGGACAGGAAATAAGCAAAGCAAACCCCAGCTCACTGCCTGGCAGGCAGGACCTAGGGGCAGGGAGGGGTCCGGGGAGCAAGCAAGAATCCCTGAGTTGAGGAGCTGTGAGTCCAGGGAGACCACAGTGGCTGGACGTCAGAGGGCTGAGTGCAGGAGTGGAAAGACCTCGGCACAGGAAGAACTCTGGAGATGTACAGAGGGTCCCAGGAAAATCTCTCTGACATTACACTAGACAGCGGTTTCTTAGACATAACACCCAAAGCGCTGTGCATAAAAGAAACTGATAAACCTGACTTCATCAAAATCAAGAACTTCTCTTCAAAAGACACTGTGAAGAAAATGAAGAAGCACACCATTCCCAAAACTCAGTAATAAGAAAGCAATCCAATTCTTAAAATGGACAACATATTTGAATATACACTATACCAAAGAAGACACGTGGATGATAAACAAGCACACAAAAAAATTGCTCAACATGATTAAGTCATTGGGAAAATGTGCATTAAAGCCACAAGATACTACTACACACTATTAGAATGACAAAAATTTGAAAGCCTAATTCTACCAAGTGCTGGTAAGGATGTGAGGGAACTAGAATTCTCATATGGCTGGTGGGAATGCAAATAGTACAACCACTTTAGCAAACAGTCTAGCAATATCTTAAAAATGTAAACATATAACTACCATATGATTGAGCTAGCCCATGCTTAGAGATTTGCCTGAGACATGAGAACATATGTTCATATGAAGATTTGTCCAGGAATGTTCACAGCAGCTGTATTTGTAACAGCCCCAAACTGGACATAATGCAGTGTCCACCAACAGGTGAATGCATGAACTGTAATTTATCCATACAATGGAATACTATGCAGCAAAAAGAAATAAACTATTAGTACACCCTGCAACAAGGACAAATCTCAAATTATGCTGAACAGAAAAAGCTGGACAAAAAAATAAAAGAATAAAGAATACATGCTTTAAAAAAAGTACCTGCTAGGTAAGGAATTCCAGGAATATGGTGGCATGAGCAGGGCGGCGGAAATCTCCTCCCAAAACCAAATGTATTTATGAAAATACAGCAAGTACAACTATTCCTAAAAAAGAGACCAGAAGATACAGGACATCACATAGCCTGCCGCTACACCTGAGAGGACTCGGCACCCCGCGAGGTGGAGCTATAAAGGGCCCTGCAGAGCGGCGCAGCCACCACTGCACAATAGTGGGGCAACAGCACCACCTACAGCATCGCCACAGAATCTACGCCCGGTGGGTTTTTTTTTTCTTTCTTTCTTTTTTCTTTTCTTTTATTTCTTTTCCTTCTTTCTTTTTGTTCTCTTTTCTCTCTCTTCTTTCTTTTTTCTTTTTTTTTTTCTTTTTAAAAGTCTTAAAGAGCCCAGCTGACATCCGTGGCACTTACCAGCGACCACTTCTATCGCCATGAAAAGACAGAGTAATATGGTACAAACCAAACTCACCCAGACCCAGACAACACCAGAGAGGGAACCTGAAGGGATAGAAATGCACAACCTTCCTGAAAAAGAATTCAGAACAAAAGTCATAACCATACTGACAGATCTACAGAGAAATGTGCAAGAGCTGAGGGAGGAAGTGAGGGAAGTGAGGAAAGACAATGCAGAATTGAGACAAGCGATCGACGGGCTTAGTAGCAGACTGGATGAGAACCAAGAGTTAAGTTAGATTGTTAGATAGTAAAGAAACAACCCTTGAACTTTTGGTAACCACGAATCTAAAGCCAGCAATGGCAATAAGTACATATCTATCGATAATCACCTTAAATGTAAATGGACTGACTGCACCAATCAAAAGACACAGAGTAACAGAATGGATAAAAAAGCAAGACCCATCTATATGCTGCTTACAAGAGACTCACCTCAAACCCAAAGATATACACAGACTAAAAGTGAAGGGATGGAAAAAGATATTTCATGCAAAAAACAAGGAGAAAAAAGCAGGTGTTACAGTACTTGTATCAGAGAAAATAGACTTCAAAACGAAGAAAGTAGCAAGAGATAAAGAAAGACATTACGTAATAATAAAGGGGTCAGTTCAACAAGAAGATATAACCATTATAAATATATATGCACCCAACACAGGAGCACCAGCATATGTGAAACAAATACTAACAGAATTAAAGGAGGAAATAGACAGCAATGCATTCATTTTAGGAGACTTCAACACACCACTCACTGCAAAGGACAGGATCAACCAGAAAATAAGTAAAGACACAGAGGCACTAAACAACACACTAGAACAGATGGACCTAACAGATATCTACAGAACTCTGCACCCAAAAGCAGCAGGATACACATTCTTCTCAAGTGCACATGGAACATTTTCCAGAATAGATCACATACTAGGCCACAAAAAGAACCTCAGTAAATTCAAAAACATTGAAATTCTACCAACGAACTTCTCAGATCAAAGGTATAAAACTAGAAATAAATTGTACAAAGAAATCAAAAAGGCTCATAAATACATGAAGACTTAACAACATTCTCCTAATTAATCAATGGGTTAACGACCAAATCAAAACAGAAATCAAAGAATATATGGAGACTAATGACAACAACACAAAGCCACAACTTCTGTGGGATGCAGCAAAGGCAGTTCTAAGAGGAAAGTATATTGCAATCCAGGCCTATTTAAAGAAGGAGGAACATTCCCAAATAAACAGTCTAAAGACACAATTACTGAAATTGGAAAAAGAATAACAAATGAGGCCCAAAGTCACCAGAAGGAGGGACATAATAAAGATCAGAGAAGAAATAAATAAAATTGAGAAGAATAAAACAATAGAAAAATATCAATGAAACCAAGAGCTGGTTCTTTGAAAAAATAAACAAAATAGATAAACCCCTAGCAAGACTCATTAAGAGAAAAAGAGAATCTACACACATAAACAGAATCACAAATGAGAAAGGAAAAATAACGACGGACCCCACAGAAATACAAAGAATTATAAGAGAATATTATGAGCATCTATATGCTAACAAGCTGGAAAACCTAGAAGAAATGGACAACTTCTTAGAAAAATACAGACTTCCAAGACTCACAAAGCAAGAAACAGAAAAACTAAACAGACCAATCACCAGCAACGAAATTGAATCGGTAATCAAAAAACTACCCAAGAACAAAACCCCGGACCTGATGGATTCACCTCTGAATTCTACCAGACATATAGAGAAGAAATAACACCCATTCTCCTTAAAGTTTTCCAAAAAATAGAAGAGGAGGGAATACTTCCAAACTCTTTCTATGAAGCCAGCATCACTCTAATACCAAAACCGGGCAAAGACCTCACTAAAAAAGAAAATTATAGAGCAATATCCCTGATGAATGTAGATGCAAAAATACTCAACAAGATATTAGCAAACCAAATTCAAAACTACATCAAGAGGATCATACACCATGATCAAGTGGGATTCATCCCAGGGATGCAAGGATGGTACAACACTTGAAAATCCATCAACATCATCCACCACATCAACAAAAAGAAGAACAAAAACCACATGATCATCTCCATAGATGCTGAAAAAGCATTTGACAAAATTCAGCATCCATTCATGATTAAAACCCTCAACAGAATGGGTATAGATGGCAAGTACCTCAACATCATAAAGGCCATATATGACAAACCCACAGCCAACATCATACTTAACAGCGAGAAGCTGAAAGCTTTTCATCTAAGATCGGGAACAAGACAGGGGTGCCCACTCTCTCCACTGTTATTCAACATAGTACTGGAGGTCCTAGCCACGGCAATCAGACAAAACAAAGACATACAAGGCATCCAGATTGGTAAAGAAGAAGTCAAATTGTCACTATTTGCAGATGACATGATACTGTACATAAAAAACCCTAAAGACTCCACTCCAAAACTACTAGAATTAATATCTGAATTCAGCAAAGTTGCAGGATACAAAATTAACATACAGAAATCTGTTGCTTTCCTATACACTAACGATGAACTAACAGAAAGAGAAATCAAAAAACCAATTCCATTCACAATTGCATCAAAAAGAATAAAATATCTAGGAATAAACCTAATGAAGGAAGTGAAAGACCTGTACTCTGAAAACTACAAGACACTCCTAGGAGAAATTAAAGAGGACACTAACAAATGGAAATTCATCCCATGCTCTTGGTAGGAAGAATAAATATTGTCAAATGGCTATACTACCTAAAGCAATCTACAGATTCAACACAATCCCTATCAAACTACCAACAGCTTTCTTCAATGAACTGGAACAAATAATTCTAAAATTCATATGGAACCACAAAAGACCCCGGATAGTGAAAGCAATCCTGAGAAGGAGGAATGAAACAGGGGGAATTACGCTCCCTGACTTCAACCTCTACTACAAAGCCACAGTAATCAAGACAATTTGGTACTGGCACAAAAACAAACCCACAGACCAGTGGAAGAGAATAGAAAATCCAAACATTAACCCAAACATATACAGTCAATTCATATTTGATAAAGGAGCCTTGGATATACAATGGGGAGATGACAGCCTCTTCAGCAGCTGGTGTTGGAAAAACTGGACAGCTACACGTAAGAGAATGAAACTGGACTACTGTCTAACCCCATACACAAAGGTAAACTCAAGGTGGATCAAAGACCTGAAGGTAAGTCATGAAACCATAAAACTCTTAGAAAAAAACATAGGCAAAAATCTCTTGGACATAAACATGAACGACTTCTTCATGAACATATCCCCCCGGGCAAGGGAAACAAAAGCAAAAATGAACAAATGGGACTATATCAAGTTGAAAAGCTTCTGTACAGCAAAGGACACCATCAGTAGAACAAAAAGACATCCTACAATATGGGAAAATATATTCATAAATGATGTATCTGATAAGGGGTTGACATCCAAAATATACAAAGAACTCATGCACCTTAACAAACAGAAAGCAAATTACCCAATTAAGAAATGGGCAGAGGACATGAATAGACTCTTCTCTAAAGAAGAAATTCAGATGGCCAACAGGCACATGAAAAGATGCTCCACATCACTAATCATCAGAGAAATGCAGATTAAAACCACAATGAGATATCACCTCACACCAGTGAGGATGGCCAACATCCAAAACACAAACAACAACAAATGTTGGCGAGGATGTGGAGAAAAGGGAACCCTCGTACACTGCTGGTGGGAATGCAAATTAGTTCAACCATTGTGGAAAGCAGTATGGAGGTTCCTCAAAAAACTCAAAATAGAAATACCATATGACCCAGGAATCCCACTCCTAGGAATTTACCCTAAGAATGCAGCGGCCCAGTTTAAAAAAGGCAGATGCACCCCTATGTTTATCGCAGCCCTATTTATAATAGCCAAGAAATGGAAGCAACCTAAGTGTCCATCAGTAGATGAATGGATAAAGAAGATGTGGTACATATACACAATGGAATACTATTCAGCCATAAGAAGAAAACAAATCCTACCATTTGCAACAACATGGATGGAGCTGGAGGGCATTATGTTCAGTGAATTAAGCCAGGTGGAGAAAGACAAGCACCAAATGATTTCATTCATTAATGGAGTATAACAACAAAGCAAAACTGAAGGAACAAAACAGCAGCAGACTCACAGACTCTGAGAAGGGACTAGCGGTTAGCAAAGGGGAGGGGTGGGGGAGAGTGGGTGGGTGGGGAGGGAGAAGGGGATTAAGGGGCATTATAATTAGCAATCACAATATCGGTAGGTCACACGGAAGGCAGTACAGCACGGAGAAGACAAGTAATGATTGTAGCATCTTCGTACACTGATGGACAGTGACTGCAATGGGGGGTGAGGACTTGATAATATGGGTGAATGCTGAAACCACAATGTTGTTCATGTGAAACCTTAATAAGATTCTATATCAATGATACTTTAATTAAAAAAAAAGTACCTGCTGCATGATTCCCTTTACGTAACATTCTAAAAAATGCAAACTCAGCTATAGTATCAAAGCCTACCAGTGTTTCCCAGGGATTGGGGTGGAGTGGGAGGAAGGTATAATTAAGAAGCACAAAGAAACTTGGGCAGGTAATGGAGACATTCATTAGCTTTATGACTGGGATGGTTTCATGGTATAACTTAAATTGTTACACTCTAAGCGCAAGCTGTTTACTGTAGGTCAATTACACCTTCACAAAGCAGAACTAGTCAATGCTGTTAGGAGTCAGAATACTGATTACCCTTGGTTGGGGGCGTGTAGCTAGAAGGGGGGGCTTTGGGGTGCTGACGATGGTCTGGGCGCTGGTAACGAGGATGGGTTCCATTGGTAAATGTACTTCTGACGTGGCACTTTTCTATATGTATGTGATACTTCAATAAACAGTTTTTCAAAATAAGGCTGGCAAACCACTGACTATTCAGATCTGGACAAGCAACTTATTTCTGTATAGGGTCTTGGGAGGGCCGGGTCAGAGCTCGCTGACAGCTGAGGCCCCGTCCAAAAGCCCGAGCCGGTGAGGGGTGGGAGCAAGGTGGGTGTGGGCTCCCGCCTTACCTCCTGCTGCACGGTGCTCATCTTTCTGGATCTTTCTCCCAGTCAGGGTTGGCCTTCTGGGGTGTGGGCCCTGGTTCTGGGGGCTTCTCCAGCTGGGCCTCTCTCTCCTCCTCCCGCCCCGAGAATGACTTCTGACCAAACAGCCTGAAGGCGATTTCCTCTGCATTTTCCAGCCGGAGCCCCACCTGGGAAGGGAAGCCTGTGGCTCAGGAAATATGATTCAACCACATGGGTGATCAAGATTTGGGGCTCCAAGAGGGGGCCCAGCAGCTTGAGCATGGCACCCTGGGCTCCACAGAGTCCCAAGCAAAGGGGCCCACCTCGGGAATCATCAAGCTTTGCATCTGCTTGGCAGCTGCCTCACAGCAAGAATTCTAACCCACTCGTTGAGGCCTGGGTCAAATGTCACCACCTCTGGGAAGTCTTCCTTGCATTCCCATGTCACTCCTCCCCCACATTCCCCACCACTATGTCAATATCACTGCTTCCTCTGAGCATCCAGCACACACTCCAAGGTCACGCCCAGGCACTCCTCTGCACGCCTCCCTTGCTGAGAGCCTGAGCTCCATGAAGGCAGGAACCCACAGCTCATCGAGTAGGCACAGCCTGGTGTCGTGGTTAATTCTGTGTTGACTTGACAGGGTCACAGGGCGCTGAGATGTTTGGTCACACGTTATTTTGGGTGTTTCTGTGAGAGTGTTCTTGGATGAGTTTTACATTTAAATCAATAGACTGAGTCAAGCAGACTGCCGCGCATAACGTAAGTGGACCTCATCCGATCTGAAAGGCGTGCATAGAACAAGAGGCTGGCCCTCCCTGGGGTTAGAGGGAATTCCTCCTGCCTGACTGTCTTTCGGCCAGAGCACAGGCCTTTTCGTGCCCTCAGACTTGACTGAAACATCAGCTCTTCTAGGTCTCAAGCTCGCTGACCCTCGGCGGGGACCTACACCATCGGCTCTGGTTCTCAAGCCTGTGGACTCGGGCTGGAACTACGCCATCGGCTCCCCTGAGTGTCCAGCTTGCTGACACCGACCCTGGGACTTGTCAGCCTCCATAATCCTGTGAGCCCATTCCTTGCAATAAATCTCTTTCTGGATATATAAGTATAAATACACATGGCCTGGCTGGTTCTAAACATCTGATGGATAAGAGATGAGCCCTCCCTTCTGTCCCTCTTTCCTTCCGTCTGCCCACCCATCCACCCATCTGTTCACTCATCCTTTCGGCCTTCCCACCCACCCATTCCTTTGTCCTTCCAGACGCCTTCCCTTCCCCTCCCTTCCATCTATTCGGCCTCCCATCATTCCATGCAAATGTCTCTGAGAGCATCTGCGGAGGCACCACGAGAGGGCCCGGCCCTGGAAGACCGAGGCCCATGCCCCCAGTTGGCCAAGTCTGGATGATGAACCCTGTGTTCTCCATCATTAGAAGGGACTGGGGTGGCACAGAGCACCCCCCTCGGACATGCTCCAGGGGCCAAGGTAATCCATCACTCTGAAGTTTGCTGGACACAGAACCTCAGAGACATTCCCTCTTCCATCCCTGAATCCCATGACCCCTGTTCCCCACACCTGCCAGAAGGTTCAAATCACATTATGGCACTCTCTTGCTCAAAACCTCCCATGTCGGGACCCTGCTCCCCTTCTGCCCTCCATCTGACCATTTTCCTTCAGGGCCCTTAAGCAAGGGCCCCTCTTACCTCCAGGAGGTTGAAAGCATGGCCTAGGGCATGGATGGTCAGGTTAGCAGTGGCAGAACGGGGCAAGGAGGAGGCTGGAGAAAAGAGAAGGGTCCCCTCCAGGATGGCTCCCAGGTTGCCAGATGCCCGAAGAAGAGAGACAGGTCAGTATACTGCACACCCCTCACAGGGCAGGGCCTGCCAGGCCACGGCCTGAGACAGGGCCACACACGTGGCGCATGCTTTCAGCCAGGGTGGGCGGCCTTGGATAGCCTTAGTAAAGGCAGAGTGAAGGCTGGACAGAAGGGTCACAGATGTACCCAGCCCTGCTCACAGGCAGAGAGGGGGCAGCCAGAGCACCCTGCCCCCTTCTTCCCAGAGCGGTTCAGGCAATTCAGGTGCTAAGCTAGAGTGGGGGTCCCTTTTTGATTCTCTAATTACAACAGAGACAGCTGGCCGAGTTTGGTGCTAATCTCCCTTTTCACCACAGGGAAAAACTGTTCTCGAATTCACAGCCCTCGGCAGGTGACAGAATCTGTATTTACCACTGTTCTGCCATCATTTCTTTTTAGGGTTAGCTTATTCTTTAAGAATTAAACTGATTTTTTATTAATGGTAGTGATACAAAGTTTCCTTTTAAAGTAGATGCAAGTTAAAAAGAACCAGTTTAGACTCCAAGAAGGGACTAGCGATTATCAAAGGGGAGTAGTGGGGAGGGCGGGAGAAGGGGATTGAGGGGTATTATGATGGGCACACAGGGTGTGGGGGGATCATGGGGAAGACAGTGTAGCACAGAGAAGACAAGTAGTGACTCTGTGGCATCTTACTACACTGATGGACAGTGACTGCAATGGGGTATGAGGGGGGCACTCAACAATATGGGTGAATGTAGTTAACTACTTTGTCACGTGAAACCTTCATAAGAGTGTATATCAATGATACCTTAATAAAAATTTTTCAAAAGGCTGATAGTTAACTATGTTTTACCTCCTCCAACCACAGAAATGTAGCAAAAAATCAAGCAGGTAGCACGTAAACATTTGACAAGGAAAATAGCATCCTTGATCCACACGTCCTCAAGGGTTAGAGCTCCCGAGTCCCCAAGACTTTCTAGCCCCAGGAGGCTGCCCAGGATGGCCATACCTGAGCGGAAGGGGGCGTCGGAATAGGAGGAGTGTTTCCAGGTCTCTGAGTGGAACTGCCGGCTGAGGATGTCCTTGGGGAGGGCCTGTTTCAGAGGGTCGTCTGTCCCAGCAGCTGCAGGAGGTGGCTCCGTAGAGAGGAGCCCACTGCAGGCAGTCACAGACAGCAGGGAGGGGAAAGAAGGACAATGAGGCTTGGATCTGGAGCTGGCATGGCCCAGAAAAAACACTCCCCACCAGCCCCCATCCTGGGTCCTGCTGTGTCCACATGCCAGGGGTTTCTCAGGAGCCTAGTTACTGAGACCATTTCTTCTCTCTGAAGAAGCAATGGCAAACAGCAATTTAATTAAGTTTCTTAAAGAAACTTGGCAATCGGGCCTGGCCACAGCATTCTGATGTGCTTTCTGGAAGGGAAAGGAAGGTATGAATCCCTAGCTTGAAAGACCTGAGTCTGAATACTAGTTCTAACTTCTTCTGAGCTGTGTGACCTCAGCCGGTCACTCCACCTCTCTGAGCCTTAGTATCCTCACCTGTATGATGACATAACAACCCATCTCCCAAGGATGTTTGCACAGATCAGTCAAGAGGTGAGCATGGACCTAAAGGGTTGAGTGTGTTTGATGGGGACCCTCTCAGACTCTCTGGAGGGGTAAAAATTAAGAGCATCAGTGGGAGAGAGTCCAGGGGGGGATATCAGAGTCTAATGGGAACCTTCACTCTTCTTGGTTGTCACAGGCTCTCAGAGTGCCCGGCAGGGAGCTTCTGGAACAATCCACCATGGATTAGAGCTGAGTCTGGCTTTTGGTCCTATTGGGCAGTACCCAAGCCTGGTACCCCAGGGCGTCCATGGAGGCTGAGCCCCTTGGCTGATCCCCTATGAGGGGGCTTGGCTTAGTGATCTACTTGATACAAAACAGCCCCCAGCCCCATCCCATACATATCTCATCTGATCCCTAAAACTGCCAAAGATCTTCTAGCAGTACCATTTCTTTTCCTTTCTGGGGGGCTGATATTTCCTTAGAAGGTAATTTAGCAGCATCCTATCAGACTTTTAAATGCGTACACCCTTTGTCTTGGCTATTTCTCTCCTGGGAAATTATCCTACAGCTAGAGTGGCACAATGGCCTAAGGTAGATGTTCATTTTGGTTATTGCTTCTCGTGGCAAAAGACAAGAAATTATCTAAATGCCTATCAAGTGGGGGCTGGTAAAATGGATTATGGTGCAAGCTCCTGCATGGAACACCAAGCAGCCATAGGTAAGAGTCCATATGCCCTGATGTGGAAAGAGCTCCTGGAAACACTGAAGGCAAAAAGCAAGAAGCACAATAGCATGTATAACATGACCCTGAGTTGCTGTTGTTAAGGCAATACATGCATATGCTTGTCTATTCACTACAAGTTCTGATGGGACACACAAGAACACAGTTCTCAGTGCATATCTTCAGGAAATGGGACTGGAGGGTCATGGGAAGAGGACAATTTTAACTTTCCATTTATACCTTGCCATCTGCTTTGAAACTTTAATCACAAGGTTATCCTTCAATAACGGCAATAGTGATAATAACACTAAATGCAACAGCCACGCATACAGCACTTAAATCTCTTCATATATTAATGCATTTTATGCTCCCTATATGGGGGCAGCACTGTTATTATCCCCATTTCACAGATGTAGAAATAGACGCTCACAAAAGTTTAGTAACTTGCCCCAAAGACACACAGATAGGAAGGGACTGAACTACGGTGTGAAACCAGGCTATGAGGCTCCAGGCTCTCAACGCATCATGCACAGTGGAATAAATTTTTTTTTATAATTTATTTTGGTATCATTAATCCACAATTACATGTGCAATATTATGGTTATTAAACTACCCCCTTCATCAGGTCCCCCCCACCAACCCCATTACAGTCACTGTCCGTCAGCGTAGTGAGATGCTATAGAATCACTACTTGTCTTCTCTGAGTTGTACAGCCCTCCCCGTGCCCCCCCAACATTACATCTGCTAATCGTAATGCCCCTTTTTCCCCCTTATCCCTCCCTTCCCACCCATCTGCCCCAGTCCCTTTCCCTTTGGTAACTATTAGTCGGTTCTTGGGTTCTGTGAGTCTGCTGCTGTTTTGTTCCTTCAGTTTTTTTCTTTGTTCTTATGCTCCACATATGAGTGACTTCACTTGATACTTGTCTTTTTTGGCTTGGCTTATTTCACTGAGCATAACACCCTCTAGCTCCATCCATGTTGTTGCAAATGGTAGGATTTGTTTTCTTCTTATGGCTGAATAATATTCCATTGTGTATATGTACCACCTCTTCTTTATCCATTCATCTACTGGTGGACACTTAGGTTGCTTCCATTTCTTGGCTATTGTAAATAGTGCTGCAATAAACATAGGGGTGCATCTGTTTTTTTGAAACTGGGCTGCTGCATTCTTAGGGTAAATTCCTAGGAGTGGGATTCCTAGGTCAAATGGTATTTCTATTTTGAGTTTTTTGAGGAACCTCCATACTGCTTTCCACAATGGTTGAACTAATTTGCATTCCCACCAGCAGTGTAGGAGGGTTCCCTTTTCTCCACATCCTCGCCAACATTTGTTGTTGTTTGTGTTTTGGATGTTGGCCATCCTCACTGGTGTGAGGTGATATCTCATTGTGGTTTTCATCTGCATTTCTCTGATGATTAGCGATGTGGAGCATCTTTTCATGTGCCTGTTGGCCATCTGAATTCCTTCTTTGGAGAAGTGTCTATTCATGTCCTCTGCCTATTTCTTAATTGTATTATTTGCTTTTTGTTTGTTAATGTGCATGAGTTCTTTATATATTTTGGGTGCCAACCCTTTATCGAATATGTCATTTATGAATATATTCTCCCATACTATAGGATCTCTTTTTGTTCTACTGATGGTGTCCTTTGCTGTACAGAAGCTTTTCAGCTTGATATACTCCCACTTGTTCATTTTTGCTTTTTTTTCTCTTGCCCGGGGAGTTATGTTCATGAAGAAGTCACTTATGCTTATGTCCAAGTGATTTTTGCCTATGTTTTTTTCTAAGAGTTTTATGGTTTCATGACTTACATTCAGGTCTTTGATCCACCTTGAGTTTACCTTTGTGTATGGGGTTAGACAGTAGTCCAGTTTCATTCTCTTACATGTAGCTGTCCAGTTTTTCCAACACCAGCTGCTGAAGAGGCTCTCATCTCCCCATTGTATATCCAAGGCTCCTTTATCAAATATTAATTGATTGTATATGTTTGGCTTAATGTTTGGATTTTCTATTCTGTTACACTGGTCTGTGGGTCTGTTTTTGTGCCAGTACCAAATTGTCTTGATTACTGTGGCTTTGTAGTAGAGCTTGAAGTCAGGGAGCATAATTCCCCCTGTTTTATTCCTCCTTCTCAGGATTGCTTTCGCTATCTGGGGTCTTTTGTGGTTCCATATGAATTTTAGAATTATTTGTTCCAGTTCATTGAAGAAAGCTGTTGGTAGTTTGATAGGGATTGTGTTGAATCTGTAGATTGCTTTAGGTAGTATAGCCAATTTGACAATATTTATTCTTCCTACCAAGAGCATGGGATGCATTTCCATTTGTTAGTGTCCTCTTTAATTTCTCTTAGGAGTGTCTTGTAGTTTTCAGAGTACAGGTCTTTCACTTCTTTCGTTAGGTTTATTCCTAGGTATTTCATTCTTTTTGATGCAATTGTGAATGGAATTGTTTTCTAATTTCTCTTTCTGTTAGTTCATCGTTAGTGTATAGGAAAGCAACAGATTTCTGTGTGTTAATTTTGTATTCTGCAACTTTGCTGAATTCAGATATTAGTTCTAGTAGTTTTGGAGTGAAGTCTTTAGGGTTTTTTATGCACAATATCATGTTATCTGCAAATAGTGACAATTTGACTTCTTCTTTACCAATCTGGATGCCTTGTATGTCTTTGTTTTGTCTGATTGCCGTGGCTAGGACCTCCAGTACTATGTTGAATAACAGTGGAGAGAGTGGGCATCCCTGTCTTGTTCCCAATCCCAGGTGAAAAGCTTTCACCTTCTCACTGTTAAGTATGATGTTAGCTGTGGGTTTGTCATATATGACCTTTATGATGTTGAGGTACTTGCCATCTATACCCATTTTGTTGAGAGTTTTAATCATGAATGGATGCTGAATTTTGTCAAATGCTTTTTCAGCATCTATGGAGATGATCATGTGGTTTTTGTTCTTCTTTTGTTGATGTGGTGGATGATGTTGATGGCTTTTCAAATGTTGTACCATCCTTGCATCCCTGGGATGAATCCCACTTGATCATGGTGTATGATCCTCTTGATGTATTTTTGAATTCGGTTTGCTAATATTTTGTTGAGTATTTTTGCATCTACGTTCATCAGGGATATTGGTCTGTAATTTTCTTTTTTGGTGAGGTCTTTGCCCGGTTTTGGTATTAGAGTGATGCTGGCTTCATAGAAAGAGTTTGGAAGTATTCCCTCCTCTTCTAGTTTTTGGAAAACTTTAAGAAGAATGGGTGTTATTTCTTCTCTATATGTCTGGTAGAATTCAGAGGTGAATCCATCTGGTCCGGGGGTTTTGTTCTTGGGTAGTTTTTTGATTACCGATTCAATTTCGTTGCTGGTGATTGGTCTGTTTAGTTTTTCTGTTTCTTGCTTGGTCAGTCTTGGAAGGTTGTATTTTTCTAAGAAGTTGTCCATTTCTTTTAGGTTTTCCAGTTTGTTAATATATAGATGCTCGTAATATTTTCTTATAATTCTTTGTATTTCTGTGAGGTCAATCGTTATGTTCCCTTTCTCATTTCTGATTCTTTTATGTGTGTAGATTCTCTTTTTCTCTTAATGAGTCTGGCTAGGGGTTCATCTATTTTGTTTATTTTTTCAAAGAACCAGCTCTTGGTTTCATTGATTTTTTCTATTGTTTTATTCTTCTCAATTTTATTTATTTCTTCTCTGATCTTTATTATGTCCCTCCTTCTGGTGACTTTGGGCCTCATTTGTTCTTCTTTTTCCAATTTCAGTAATTGTGTCTTTAGACTTTTCATTTGGGAATGTTCTTCCTTCTTTAAATAGGCCTGGATTGCAATGTACTTTCCTCTTAGAACTGCCTTTGCTGCATCCCACAGAAGTTGTGGCTTTGTGTTGTTGTTGTCATTAGTCTCCATATATTCTTTGATTTCTGTTTTGATTTGGTCATTAACCCATTGATTAATTAGGAGAATGTTGTTAAATCTCCATGTATGTGTGAGCCTTTTTGATTTCTTTCTAAAATTTATTTCTAGTTTTATACCTTTGTGATCTGAGAAGTTGGTTGGTAGGATTTCGATATTTTTGAATTTACTGAGGTTCTTTTTGTGGCCTAGTATGTGGTCTATTCTGGAAAATGTTCCATGTGCACTTGAGAAGAATGTGTATCCTGCTGCTTTTGGGTGCAGAGTTCTGTAGATGTCTGTTAGGTCCATCTGTTCTAGTGTGTTGTTTAGTGCCTCTGTGTCTTTACTTATTTTCTGTCTGGTTGATCTGTCCTTTGCAGTGAGTGGTGTGTTGAAGTCTCCTAAAATGAATGCATTGCTGTCTATTTCCTCCTTTAATTCTGTTAGTATTTGTTTCACATATGCTGGTGCTCCTGTGTTGGGTGCATATATATTTATAAAGGTTATATCTTCTTGTTGGACTGACCTCTTTATCATTATGTAATGTCCTTCTTTATCTCTTGCTACTTTCTTCATTTTGAAGTCTATTTTCTCTGATACAAGTACTGCAACACTTGCTTTTTTCTCCTTGTTTTTTGCATGAAATATCTTTTTCCATCCCTTCACTTTTAGTCTGTGTATATTTTTGGGTTTGAGGTGAGTCTCTTGTAAGCAGCATATAGATGGGTCTTGCTTTTTTATCCATTCTGCTACTCTGTGTCTTTTGATTGGTGCATTCACTCCATTTACATTTAAGGTGATTATCGACAGACATGTACTTATTGCCATTGCTGGCTTTAGATTTGTGGTTACTAAAGGTTCAAGGGTTGCTTCTTTGCTATCTAGCAATCTAACTTAACTTTCTTGTTAAGTTATTGTAAACACCATCTGATGTTTCTTTATTTCTCTCCCTTCTTATTCTTCCTCCTCCATTCTTTATATACTAGGTGTTTTATTCTTTACCTTTAGTTAGTATTTGGATGGTCTGCTTTCTTTGCTATGATTTTATTTTCTCTGGTGACATCTTTTTAGCCTTAGGGGTTCTTCCCTCTAGAGCAGTCCGTTTAAGATATCCTGTAGTGGTGGTTTATGAGAGGCAAACTCTCTCAACTTTCGTTTGCCTGGAAATTGTTTAATCCCTCTGTCATATTTAAGTGATAATCATGCTGGATACAATATTCTTGGTTCGAGGCCCTTCTGTTTCATTACGTTAAATATATCATGCCATTCTCTTCTGGCCTGTAAGGTTTCTGTTGAGAAGTCTGATGATAGTCTGATGGCTTTTCCTTTGTAGGTGATCTTTGTTCTCTCTCTAGTTGCCTTTAATACTCTGTCTTTATCTTTGATCTTTGCCATTTTAATTATTATGTGTCTTGGTGTTGTCTTCCTTGGGTGCCTTGTGTTGGGGGATCTGTGGGCTTCCATGGACTGTGAGACTATTTCCTTCCCCAACATGGGGAAGTTTTCAGCAATTATTTCTTCAAAGACATTTTCTATCCCTTTTTCTCTCTCTTCTTCCTCTGGTACTCCTATAATGTGAATATTGTTCCGTTTGGATTGGTCACACAGTTCTCTTAATATTCTTTCATTCCTAGAGATCCTTTTATCTCTCTCTGCCTCAGCTTCTCTGTATTCCTTTTCTCTGATTTCTATTCCATTAACAGTCTCTTGCATCTCGTCCAGTCTGTTGCTAAGCCTGTCTGTTGATCGCTTGTCTCATTTCTGCATTGTCTTTCCTCACTTCCCTCACTTCCACCCTCAGGTCTTGCACATTTCTCTGTAGATCCATCAGTATGGTTATGACTTTTGTTCTGAATTCTTTTTCAGGAAGGTTGTGCATTTCCATCCCTTCAGGTTCCCTCTCTGGTGTTGTCTGGGTCTGGGTGAGTTTGGTTTGTACCATATTCCTCTGTCTTTTCATGGTGATAGAAGTAGTCACTGGTAGGTGCCACGAATGTCAGCTGGGCTCTTTAAGACTTTTAAAAAGAAAAAAAAGAAAGAAAGAAAGAAAAGAGAATAAAAAAAAGAAAGAAAGGAAAAAAAGAAAGAAAAAAAAACGCCCACCAGGAGTAGATTCTGTGGCAATACTGTAGGTGGCGCTGTTGCTCCACTATTCCGCAGCCATGGCCGTGCTGCTCCGCAGGGCTCTTCGTAGCTCTGGCAGGGGTGGGAAGGAATGGGAGGCTGCTTATCTCTGTGGGAAGTCTGATTGCAGCTACTCTTTCCCAGTCACCAGTCAAGGGGTCCGAAATTCCCCAGGGCTCCCAGCCTGCTGGGCTGAGTGTGCTGGGACGATCCTGGGCCCTTGTCTCTTTAAGACCACTAAAAAAAAAAGCATGCACTTTTGTCCCGGGGAGCCAGCTGTGAGGACCCAGTGTGTTCCCAGGCTCAGATCCTGCACCCTCTGTCTCTCCAATCTTCGATACACCGTGCGATGTGTGTCAGCACTCCTGGCGCAGATCACCAGGGCTGGTTATTTCGCGGGCCTGTACTTCCACTCCCTCCTGGCTCTGAATCCTCTCCTCCCGCTGGTGCACTGGGGTGGGGGAGTGCTCGGGTCCCGCCGGGTCGCGGTTCCTATCTTACCTGCCTCGTGGGGTGCCAAGTTGTCTCAGGTGTAGGTGCAGGCTGGGTGCTGTCCTGTATCATCTGGTCTCTTTTTTAGGAATAGTGGTATTTGCTGTATTTTCATAAATACATATGGTTTTGGGAGGAGATTTCCGCTGCCCTGCTCACGCCACCATCTTCCCGGAAAAGTCTGGAATAAATTTTTGAAGATTAGTTGAACTTGTTTTTTTGAGTTACAGCCTTGGGTTTAGGAACGGCGGCCAGAGTTCCCTTATTTAAAAGGATCTCTAACCCCAGAATGGCTGAGATCTTCAGACACTGTCTCTCCCCTTTCCTGGGCCTCTCTTCCAGGCACTGCCACAAGTTGGTCAGAGCTACAAAGGAACTCAGTGATTTCCATCCCGTTTTACACATGAGGAAACAGGACCAGACAGGAGAAGCAACATGTCCAAGGTTGTCTAACTGCCACCTGAGTGATGGGGGTCAGGCCAAGGCACCTGTCCAGATGATGTGGCAAGAGAAGAGAACGGGAAGGTAACAGGACACCTGAGGGGTGGAAGAAGTGCATACCCAACCCCTTGCGCCCAACAGGGGGTGCCCGGGCCCAGCCCCACTGCTGCTCACCCTGGGTGGACTGCGCGCCTTCCTGCGCGTGCCGCACCTGGGCAAACGCCTCCTCGCCAGGGCACCTCATCAGGACCAGCTGGCATTGATGCAGACCTCAACATCCTCCTCGGGGGTTTGGTACAGGCGGGAGAGCACAGATCACTGGCTTGGGCAGAGGGAAGGCCATCGTCCAGGGCCCTCCACCTCCACCCAGAAGCACGCTGTCCCCTGACGTGCCTGCTCCAGCAGGCAGCCCCGCTGCCTGGGCCCGGCTGTCCCAACATCTCCACCGCTCCCGGCACTCTCACCTGTGGCCCAGTTGTGGGAGGTGGCAGATTCTCCACCATCCCACAGCCGTGTCCATCTCCATTGGTAACAACAGGTAAATAAGAGGGCGTGGTTGCATTCCAATAAATTATTTACCAAAACAGCACAGCGCCTGACACTAAAGGGCTCAAAAGGTGTGCTCTAAAGGGCTTGGCTTACCCTGGCCCCCTTCCTAAGCAAACCACCTTCCCCCACCCCATGACTCTCTCCCTCAGCCAGTTAGTTTCCCTCACAGCACAGCCATCCAGCCATCCACTCATGTAGCAATGTTTACTGAGCACCTACTATGTGTCTAGCACTGTGCTAGGTGCTGGGTGACAATCATGGGCAAGACAAACCCAGATTCTGTCCACCTGAAGCTTCCTTTCTAGCGCAGGGAGACAGACAGTAAGCAAGGTTAATATGGGAAATACATAATACATTAAGGGTGATAAACCCTGAAAAGGGAAAAATAAAATGGGGAAGCAAGACGTGTGAGGGACCTGGTACACTCAATTTCAGGTGAAAGAGCCAAGGAGGACCCTACCGTGAAAGTGATTTTTAAGCAGAGACCTACAGAAGGTGAAGGAGTGAAGCCTGGGGACATCCAGAGGAACAGCATTCCAGGAAGGGATAACAGCTTGTGCAAAGGGCCTGAGGCAGCAGCAGCCCAGAGTATGAGAATAACAGGGAGCCCAGCGTGGCTGGAGAGGAATAGGGGTCAAGGGAGGTAGGTGGTGGAACCAAGAGGCACTAGTGGGCTGGCGGTCAGCTCACACAGGGCCTGGTAGATTGAGTGAGGACTCCGGCTTTGACTCTAAGTGAGAAGGGAGCATCCAGGGTTTGGCAAGCTTTTTCTGTGAAGAGACAGCATATTTTATTGGCTTTGGGGCATGAAGGCTGTTGCAGCTACTCAGCTCTGCAGTCATAGCAAGAAAGCAGCCCCAGACAACACAGAAATGAGCAGGCACGGCTGTGCTCCAACAAAGCTTTCCATACAACACAGGCAGCTGGCCGGCTGTCACCTGTGGACCACAGCTCGCCGACCCTGAAACAGAGGGTCTGCCGCACGGTTGGTTTGTAGTCATATGTTTATTTGTGTGTTTGTTTAATGAGCTTCTGCATCCTGTGCCAGACACGGTGTCTGTGACCACAGACACCTGGACACCTAGTCACTCCAGCGCCTGACCCAGCGCCCAGCATGTAATAGGTGCTCAATAAATATGTGATGGATGAAGTGAGTTAACAAACTATCATTAGGATCCACCAACACCCATCACAACCCCAGTGAATAACACTCGGGAGCTCACGTCTGCAAAGCAGGGAACCCTCCGGAAAGCCTGGATGGCTCCCAGCTGAATCTCCAGGGGGCAGCTCCTCAGGGACGCACAGGTGCTCAGCATGGGGGGGAGAGCGGTGGCCGCCAGGCCTGCATTGCCAATCGTCTTCAGCACGAGCTGGAGCTGAAACCAGATGGCGGCAGGGCCTTGAGGGCTGGTGAAGGTGCCTGGCCCCACCTACCCAGCTTGTGGCTCATCGCTTGGCATGGGCCCCGCCGTCCTCACCTGCTCAGCACCCGAGGGCTTCCAGAAGGTGCAGTTGGCATCCAAGGCCTCTCCCAGGATCCTCACGAGGGAGCTGACCCCAGGCAGCCACCCGCAGGGCCCATCCAGTGAGGCACAGACGTTGTGTACCAGGGCTGAGAGGCCAAGGAAGGTGCTGGGGCTGCCCCCAGGGCCTGCTGCAGGGGCTGAGGACAGCCAAGGAGGCCGATCAGAGGTCCTTCACAGTCCTGGCCACGTGCAGATGGGGCCTCAGCCCCGCCGCACACAATCAACTGGGGCCCTTCCTAAAAATGCAAAGGCCTGGACCCCCTGCCCCTGAGAGTGAAAAACCTGGTCTGTGGTGGGGCCACAGGGAACATTTATTATGTGCATGGCAGATGGGAAACAGCATCCACGGGGCAGGGGACGTTTGGCAATTGTCTGAAGAGTTTGGGTTGCCACACTGGGAAGCAGTGCTGGCATCTAATGGGCAAAGCCCAGAGGTGCTGCTCAGCATTCCCGAATATGCCAGACAGCCCCCCACAAAAAGAATGGCTTGGCCCCAAATGTCACCAGTGCCAAGGTTGAGAAACCCTGGGCTAAATCGCCAGTTCGGGGGAGCAGGATGGGGGCGATGAGGCCTTCTGAGCAAACGTGGTGGAGAATCCCGGACGAGCCGTCAGACCCTGCATGGCGGTGCAGCTTCTCCCCAGACGTGGGACACATGCCACATGCAAAGCCAGCGTTCCCTCTCTGCAATCAGCAGGCGAAACGACGGAGCCAGCTTTTCATACCAACCTGCCTTCTTCCTTGTGGCAAAGCTGCACGAGAGACAAGCCATCTCTCCAGGGACCGGGTGACCCCGAGGACAGGTCACAGTCCCTCTGTGTTCAGCAGGGAGATGGAAATCAGGCAAGTTGGGCCATCCTCCAGGCCCTGCCACCCAGCCAGGCTGCTTTTCCCCAAATGACACCCCCTGCCTCCTATTCTGGGAGGGAGCTCCCAGGCCACCGTACCCCCTGCTTGTCAGCTGGAGTGACGGGCAGGGGTGATCAGGACCATGCTGTGATCCTATCCATGGTGGGGGGTGCAGGGCACCCCTCCCGGCTTTCCTCGTCCCTCAGGGTCTTGATAGGAAGTTGGTAAAAAGATGAAAAGGGGAGAGGATTTGCTCAAATTAGAGACTCTATACTGAGTTGGCTCTGGGTCAGTCTGAAAGAACAAAATGGAAGGGCACATCCAGAGGCGTGAGGGTCAGTGGCTAGCAAACGCCCCACCCAGGGAGAAGAAAGCCCTCTGCATGGCACTTGCCAATCTCCGTGGTGTAAATGCTCCCACCAGGGCCGATTTCCGCTGGCTCGCCGGCCGTGGAGCTGGGAGAACTGTGCTGTCAGCAGCAAGCACAGAGCGGGGGGCAGGTCCACACGGGGCCCGGCCGACGTAAACAAGCCCAAAGGCAGGGATGCAGGCACGCAGTTACAGGATTAGGAATTAAGTATCTATTACCTTTGTCTTTAATATAAATTCTCTAATTGCAAGCTTAGATCATTTAATTTTTATTAACGGCTGTGTTTTTTAAGCAGCTGAAAAATGGCCTAAAAATTGAGACACTCCCTCCTCCCGCCCTGCACGGAAGCACACGCTGGGGCCCCAGGGGTCTGGCGCCCTGAGGAGCAGGAGACCCCCTTCCTCCTTTGGGGACCAAACTGCCCCACCTGCCCAGCTCACCCAGGCCACGACTCCCAGGGCCTTGCATGGCGGCAAGCGGCCCAGGCTGCCTGGACTCGGGTCACGCCAGCTGCTTGGCAGACCCCCGCCAGACGCAGCCACACTGAGGCCAGGCAGGGGAGCACGGGTTCTAGATCGCTTGGAGGAAAAGCAAGGAAGATGTATTTGATCAGCACTTACATGGCGCTCCTGGCGTGCCAGCTGTGCTGCCGACACGTCACGCATCATCCCCCGCTTTCACCTGGAGACACGGAGAGGTTAAGTACTTGCCTAAGGTCACCCAGCCAGAAAGAGGTGGCGCCACAGCCTAGCTGTGGAGAGTCTGGGCCAGGATTTTCCTCCCCATACACGCTGCTTCTCGCAACGCGTATCCTGGGCTCGCTCGTGAACACCAGGCCCAGGCGGCACAGTCTTCCTTATGCCCAGCCACCCCAGAGCAGGGACGGCCTGGCAGCTCAGGACAGCCTGGAACCTCTGTACCAGCCCTCTGCTCCCCCTGGATTCATGTTCCTCCCCAGGTCTGTGTGCTCATGTGAGGGTGTCTCCATGTGTGAGTGTGTGTGTGGGATCCCCCGGGGGGGTGCACATGTCAGCGTACATGCATATCCCAGGACGTGAGCACAGGGACTGACCTGGGTGTGAGTCCCCGTGTGAGCACACGCATGTCCCAGTGTATCCTGGCGTGCGTGTGTGTGTATATGTGTGCGTGGGTGTTCCCGCGTGTCCCTGTGTGTGACTGTCCTGGTATGCGTGCGTGTGTGTGTACATGTATGGCATGTCTGTGTGCATATCCAGGCACACGGGTGAGTCTTGGTGTGTTTCAGTATGTCTCGATGCATAGGGTGCACGCCAATGTGTGTTCCCATGCGCATATGCGTCCCTGCATGTTCCCTTGAGAATGTCCTCCGGGTAAATGTATGAGTGTTGGTGTGTGTTTTCTTTTTGAAAGGAGGGGTCATGTGTGGCTTGGAAAAGCACAGTTATTCTAGCTTTGACAAATG
Source organism: Phataginus tricuspis (assembly GCA_029783875.1). Taxonomy (NCBI): domain Eukaryota; kingdom Metazoa; phylum Chordata; class Mammalia; order Pholidota; family Manidae; genus Phataginus; species Phataginus tricuspis. The sequence goes on along the minus strand of JAQQAC010010882.1, from coordinate 22,064,879 downwards.
AAAACAAACACTCCCTGTTTTCTTAATACAGAGGAGGGAAGGTGAGCGCAGATGGGAAGGCAGGGGTTATGGAGACCAGCCTCTCAGGAGCGCAGGAGGAGGTTCCCGCCTGCCCACAGTGTGATGGGCCAATGGCTGGAAAGGTCAGAATCTCTGCAACCCTTTGAGGTCACCAGCTGGGAGGGGCAGGAGGGCGCCTTCTGAAGCCAGAAATGCACTGCGTCTGGTTCTAGGGCTGGTCACACCGGTGAACTCCGGTTTAAAAGCATCAGATTGGATGCTTAAGTCTCCTGAGGGTACAATTTAAAGTGTAGTTAAAAGCACACACCCCTCACTACAGTGTATGGGACCCGGACCCGAGGACCTCTGTGGAGAAACCGGTGGGATATGAGCGGGGAGTTTGTTCTTAGTAACGTAAGGATGTCAGTTCCCTGGCTGAGACGGCTACACCCAGTCATGTGACACGTCCACGGTGGGGAAACAGGGCCCGAGGTGTGCGGGATCTCTCTCCACTGCCTTAGCAACTTTCCTGTAAATCTAAAATTATTCCAAAATAAAGTTGAAATTAAAATACTCTCCTGCCTTCCTTCCATCTCCCTCCTCCACCCTTCTCTTCCTCCCTCCCTCCTTCTCCCTGTCTCCAATCTGCTTCCTCCCCGGCCCCTTCCACGCCCCCCGACACGCACATCCTCATGGACAGGCTGAGAGAAGGAACACGCACAGTCCCAAGAGGCGCAAATCCTGGTCTAGAGGGATGAGTCCCTCCTGAGGCAGGCGATGGAAAATTCTGCGCTCCGTGAGCACGGGGACCCTGTGTACTCTGCCCACAGCGTGCCCCTGACAAGTGGTCACAGCAGTGACATCAGCCTCATACACGACCCTTGGCACACATCACAACTCAGTCTGCTCACCCTACAAGCTCCCCTGCACAGATGGGGAAACTGAGGCACAGACCAGGTAAGCGCTTTGCCCGAGGCCATCCTGGTAGGGGATGGTGGAGCTGGGATCTGAAGCTGGAAAGTCTAGGACCAGAGTCTGCTTTCAGCCACAGCTCTCCTGCCGACAAAGGGGCGAGTGGAAGCCAAGAAGAGCGACGCAGCTTCAGGGCGGCTGAGCCCACCCAGTGCCGGCTGGGCCCCGGTGGGTCCTGACAGAACAAGGGACTGAGAGTTCCGGCTGGAGAACCCCCACCCCTGGCGCAGTGGCCGCTGACGCCCCCGGGGACCCGCTCTAGAGGGTGTGCACTCCCCACCTGTAGCCCACCACCGGCACCCTCTGAATCCTTGCCCACTGCCAGCTGGGCCCCGGGGTGAGGAGCACAGGCGACAGCGTCCCCAGGCAGTGAGGACATGCCCCAGAAGAAAGGAGGGCGGCTGCATCACCCTCCTTGGGCCTCAGTCTCCTCATCTGTAATATGGGGTAAGAAGAACACTGGCTTCCTAGAGGCGCCTTGAAAGGTGAGGGTTAAATGAGGCCTAACGTGTTACTAGAAATCACTGGCCTACTTGTACGTGCATCTCCTAGTCTCACACTCATTAAACATGTTTGCTGACAATAACAGCAGCTCTAATGTAAGGTCCCTGGACTCTGTGTGTCAGACACCGGAACTGCTCTACCTGCAGCATCTTATTTCTCACAACAGGCCCGGGACGGAGGCACTTGTTCCACCCTGTGTACAGGTCAGAAAACAGGCTCAGGGCAGTGCAGTCCCTTGCCCAGGGTCACCCAGCCAGAAGGCCCACTGCTGCGGCTCGGACCCAGACCTCTCTGACTAGCCCACACTGTGCCCACGAGGGGCTGCCACCAAGCCCTGGCGAGAGCAGGTTGTCCCTGCGCCCCGTCAGCAGCCACGCGGCGGAGGGACTTCAGGGGGCCGGGGAGGGGCACGGGGCTCCCCAGCAGCGTGTAGGCCCTGGCATCCGTGGGCTGCGGGATGAAGGCCAGCGACCACAGCCACGCCTCTGCCTCGTCCGCCGCCACCTCTCCCGACGTGATGGGCTCCTTCAAGAGGCCCACGCAGGGCCCAGTGCCGCAGGAGGACAGGGCATCCACCAGCGGCTGCCTGAGACAGGAGAGGCCAAGGGATGTCACGACGGCGGCACACACACGCTGAGCGCCTACTGGGCCTCTTCTCCAGGCAGCCTCAGGTCTCCCAGTCACACACCTCAGAAGGGGACGGAGCTGGACCAGGGACCGGCCTCCCTCCCTCCTTTCCTTCATGCGAGATTGCAGAAAGGTGGAGAAGCTCTGGAAAGGTTTCCTTTCAACTTTTGTACAACGGTGGGTCTGAAGAGGGAAGTGATTGAACGGGGGCAGGTCCCCGGTTCACGGCACACGTGGGGGGCTCCCAGCACTGGGGGCCACACGAGCCCACGGGGCCCACGGGTGGGGGTGGGCTGGACCGCTGCCCCACCAACCTTGCTGAGCGACCCTGCTAGCGCAGAGGACCAGGCACCCCCGCCCCTACACACACGGTTCCTCGGTAGTCTCTGGCCTCGGTTCGCTCATCTGGGAAACGGGCATGCCGCAGGGACACAGGCCACCTCATCTGTCTAAGGACCTGCCTGCTCTTCCCAGCTTTCGTCCTGCATTTCTTCTTTTCTCATTATAAGTTTGGGTCCTCGGGAACCAGGCTCTGGGCAGAAGGGGAGGAGGTAAGGGCAAGAGCGTCCTCAGAGACGTCTGGGTTTGGGGTGGGTCTCCCGCCTCCCTGACATCTAGGTTGACAGGTGAGACACTGGAAAAACTACAGTGACAAGCAGGGTGTGCCACCAGGTGAACAGGCAGCTCCATACAAAGACCCAGAGGTCCTTCCCTACAGGAAACATGACAACGTGCCCAAGTCAACTGTCATGTATATTTAAGCCCCTGAGAATTGGATGGAGAAGCACAGGCCCTCTGGGTTTAAATCCCAACTCTGCTGTGTGACTTTGGGCACGTTTCCTAACTGCTCTGTGCAATGGTTTCCTTCTGCAAATGTAAAGTAGGAATACCACCACCACCTACCCATCCCCACTCCCCCAGTCACTGTGAGGATTAAATGAAAGAATAGGGATAAAAGGCTTGGAAAGGTGTCTATGCATTAGCTATTCTGTTTTGTAATCACTCAATTAGACATTTGGTAATGTTGATTTTGCAAGGGGGTTTTCTTTCATATTTTGGAGTCGATAAAAATTTTTCAGGTCTCAAAATCTTTTTGAGAGCCTTGAAAAACTCACAGGCCTGAAGTCTGGATCTCAGGGGCCTCTGTTGAACAGCGGGACTCTGGGAAGGAGCCCCAAGGTTTTCCCTCGCACAGCCCTGAGCTCATAGTTTCTCAGAGATTCCCCTGCACACTTGGGGGTCTCTTACATCCCTTGCTGGCCCCACATCAGCGGCATCAGGGGTCCCTGCCCAGCACCAGCACCCCCACCCAGGGGTGCCCAAGCACGTTGGAATGCTAATTCCAGCTCTCAGCAGGAGGGTCCCAGAGTCAGGGAGAGAACAATGCCTGGCTTTACAGCACCAGGCCCGTCGTTCCTACTACCCACAAGAGAGGGCTCAGCTCGTGGGAACCTCTAAGCTCCCCACTTAATCGCCTCCTTGGCAGACACCCCAGACTGAAGGACAAGCCAACATCACAGGAAAGAGATAAGCCATCACCAACCATCCCTCAGTGGGGACCCGGGAGAGCGTTAAGGCCACCCACCGCCAGCAGGACCCTCGGTCAGAGCCCGGGCCAGCCCCCCACCCGGAGAGAGGCCCTTACCAGTTGTCTCGGCATTTAAAGGAAGACTGTCGCCAGAGGTCCGCCATCTCATCCGTGGAGAGGTCCTGCAGCTTGGACACCAGCTTCAGGAACAGCCCTGCAGCCCGGGGACCACAGGGGAAGCGTGAGAGGCCCAGCCCACGGAGGAAGCCCAGCGGCCCTCTCATCCATCCCCAGGCCTCCAGACAGGACTTCAGGGAGTGTGGGAATAATACGTATCTTCTGGCCAATGACATGGGGCCACCTCTCTGGGCTTCTCTTCCCTGAATCCCAAGCCCCTAGCACACAGGCTGGCCCATTTTTATTTTACTGGTATTTATTGGGCACCTACTGTGCGCCAGGCACTGCACTAGGGTTTGGTGATACACTGGCAAAAAGACTTGGTGTCTGCATTTGTGGGCTCTAGGCGCCCATAAAAGTTCGATAAATGTTCGCCATGATTATAATCTAGTTATTATATGAGCCTTAGCACATTTCACATAGTGAGGTGGCTATATTTTCCAATATGTTTAATGAAAACAACACGTAAACGTTTTTTGGAATTAAGAAGAGTGATGGCCAACCAAGGGTAGTTTGCAGGTATTGTCCCTCGTCTGAAGGCCTCACCAGCAATGGTCACTTAGCATCCAAAACCTCAGGAACTAGAGGGATCTGCTCCAAGCACATACCCCTCAGGTTTCAGGAGACATTTGCTTTGGTCTCAGCTTCTTGTTGGCGGCCCCACTTACCTCCAGGGTTGGCCAAGGCCAGGACGGAAGCCTCCCACCCGGACCCCAGCCAGGGGTCTGCTGGTGCTGGGACGGGCGAGCCCAGCCTGGGGCCTCCAGTCCTGTGAGGGGCTGGGACTGAGCCCCTCCCCATGCACACAGCTTAGCTCGGCAAGATTCAGGCTGCAAAATGGACCCTGTGCTGGCCAGCTCAGCCCACCCGCCCCTCCCAGCACCACACTTGCCTCCCAGGGTCTGCACCGCAGTCCCACGGTGTGCCTCCTGTTGGTGGAGCCGGTGGCAGTTCCTTAGCTCCGCCTTTATCTCCTCACGCAGGAAACTCAAGCCAGCCCCTGGGGTGGGCCCCCCACCACCACAGCTGGCCCTGACTGCTGGCAGCCCTGTTTGGGGCAGCTACTCAGGGACTTTCGATCCTGGGCCTGCTGCCTGCCTTCCGAATGGGCTCAGCTCCATTTCCCTCCAGCTGGTGGCTGCCTTTCCCCGGCATCACCGGAGAATCTCTGGGCTCAGACGTGCATGCCCTTAAGACCTCCAGTGAATGTGCACACTGCTGTGGCCAGCAGGGCATCCTCCCATGGCGAAAGAGCCATGTGTCTACCCAGGAGAGCTCCCCCTGCTCTGGGGAGGCCTCCAGCCCCAAGTGCTGGCTCAGGACTAGCATTCCAGGGCCAGGCACGGCAGGAGGGGCCCCTCCGGCAGGAAGAGGGGAACTCAGAACGGGCGGTTCCGGCCTGCTGGGTGAGAAGCCTGTCGCCACTACAGAGAATGCACAGTCACACCACCACCAACAACCACCGGTTACTGTGATGGAGCCTTTCCCGCGCGCCAGGCCCTGCTCTAGGCACTCTGCATGCACTGTCTCATTTGACCTCACAACACCCTATGACGAATGGCTGCCACTGTCCCCACTTAACAGAGAAGGAATATGACACTCAGGGCCAGGTGCCAGGGGCCTTATACCTACTAAATGGCAGAGTCAAGACCTGAACCCAGGCCACCCAGCTCCTAAACACATACTCTTAACTCTGGAAAAAAAGCAAGCTGTGATTTGTAGCACTGGCCAATTTCCACAGTGCAAACATCCCACTACCGCCCATTCAAGCTATCCATGCACTGTCGCTGAACACAGACCGGGAAGAGCGTTCCAGAAGCACAACACTCACCCTATGTCCACACAGCAGCTACACAGACCCCAACAACCTCAAGTGCAAAGATAACAGTAAAATGCAGTGAAGTACCTGGGTGGTGTTGATTCTGAGTGTTTGTTACCTGTGTTTCTGATTCATTTTAACTGCAAGATGGTATAACTGAATCCTTAATAATAGCTGTGTTTAACAACCAGCCTGCAGGACTCCTGGAAATCTAACCATCTGCTGGAGAGCCAGTACAAGCCAGCTCTGGTACACCACTGTCTACCTGTCTCTGAAGGGCTTGGCTGTACACAGTTGGCATTTAATAAATGCCCGTGACTTGGGCTCCTGTTGGTACAATACCAGAATGGTGGGCAGGAGCCATGCCCTCTCCCAGGTGAACCCCAGGAGAGCTGGCCCACCCTGCTCCTCTCCCAGCCTTCTGCACTCCTGAGTGATACTCTTGGTCACCCCAGCCCACTGCCCCCCACGTTGAAACTCCAGGGCCTCTCTGGGGGGCAGGCTGGGGAATTTGCTCTCCACTGAGTACTGAGTCCGGGCTTTGTTTCCAGGTTGAAAAGCCAATCTTGTCTCCTGCCTACCAACACTGGGGGCGGGGGTGGGGGGCCGAGGCATTCCAAACTGAAGCCCATGAGGTCTGTCCCCAGCAACCGGGCAGGCCTCCAGGGGAACCACAGAGCTGCTCAGAGCATGCACTAAGGCGTCCCTGAAAAGCCATTCTCATCAGCAGTTTACCCCCAGTGCAGAGCACCTCCCCAATGGGAACAAGTTACTTCCTTTCTGGTGCTATAAATATAAGACAGCCGCCCCGTACCCTCTGGGGCTGGCACTGCCAGTCTCCGGAAAGGGGGACACAGGCTTGCAGCACGCCTTGTCCTGAGCCACCTCTGCCAGGGAAAATGTCTGGTCAGGGGTCAGAGGGTGCTCTGGGGCCAGACAACAGGAAACAGGCCAGTCCTGTGGCTTCCCGGCACGCCGTGAGTTTCAGCAGCACAACGGTTAGAGCACAGGCTGCAGAGTTCTCAGCGGGGGCAACCGCCCTCCCTGGGAGACTTCCAACAACACCAGGAGACACTCGGTTGTCACCACGGGGGTCGGGGCAACGCTAGCACGGGGTGGGCAGAGGCCAAGGCCTACGGTGCACAGGACAGCCCAGCTCACAGCACCAGCAGTGCCCACGTGGAAACCCTGCCGTGGGCCAGACGGCCTGGCTAACAGCTGGCTCGGTCACTGGCTGAGGCTTGGAGCACCATCTCGGGAGGCAGGCAGCCCACCCGAGCACGGATTCGGGAGGACAGCAAGCTGCAAGCCCAGCAAAGAGAGAAGAACAGCCGCTGGGTGCGTCTCTGCGACACAAACGGTCTGATGAACATATATGTGTGTGTTCAGCGTGCACTCAATACACACGTCTGTAATATATAGTCTGTTTATTCAGCATCTATTCACTATGTGTTCTATACAATCAGCATGTAATCAGTATAGCCGAAAGATACTCAGTATATATATTCAATACATTATATGCGTACAGTTGACCCTTGAACGTGGGAGTCAGCACCCTTCATCTCCCAGTCACAAGCCCACGAATGACTTCTGGCTCCCCCAAAACTCAACTAATAGCCTACTGCTGATCAGATGCCTTACCGATGATGTGAACCATCAATACATATTTTGTATGTTAAATGTATCATATACACTGTATTCCTGCAATGAAGTAAGCTAAAAAAAAATGTTTTTTCAACTTGTTGCAAATCTCCAAAAAAAATCTTCCAATACATTTGCTGAAAAATATCCGTGTGTAAGTGGACCTGCACAGTTCCAAGCCGTGTTGAAGGTTCAACTGTGCTACACAGTTTCACCTATACCTGAACCTGACCGTTTCTCCCCGCCCGCCGGCCACCGCGGATGACCTCGCCCCCTTCATGTCCCGTGTGTGTCACTGCAGCAGCCTCGTCACAGGGCACCTGGCCTCCGGGCCGGCCCTCAGTCTACACTCCATCCTCGGCCGGAATGCGAGTGTCCAGATGTGCCTCGGATGGTGACCTCCTTCCTCTGCACGACTCCCCACAAGGCCCCCCACTTACCCCAACGAACAGTGATCTGTGTGCCACTCCAAGGGGGTGACCCTCGCCCCTCTTGCCCTCCCCACCCTCCTCCAATCTCACAGGCCTCCTTGCCACCAAACTCGATCTCAGGGCCCAGCTCCTGCCCTGTGCCCCCCTATATCGGCACACACACACACACACTCTGAATCTCCTTCAGGCTGTAACCCAATATCACCTCTTCAGCGAGGCCTTCCCGGGCCATCCATCATTTAAAATTGCCTCCCATGCCAGTTGCACCTTGTCCCCCAAACCCCCCTCCTCAGCCCCCTGGGGCTCAGGACACCCACACACCTCTGTGGGCGTCCCCAGTCGTGTCCCCTGCTCTGGGTACCTGGATCTGCTTCCTGAGGCCAAATGGGACACAGGGGTTTGCACTCTCTCAGCCCAGCCCCCTGGAGACTGAGGCCAGCTAACTTCAGCCTGGTGCCTCTGGCCCATCCCCTCCAAGTTCATGAACAAACGTTCCACCCCACACAGGCAGTGGTACCCTTGAGGGCCACTGGCGCCGAGAATTCCAGACGGAGGCATTTCTGAACCTCAGGTGCTCGGATCCGAGCTGCGGCTGGTGGACACGCCCCCACAACACCCTTCTGCGCCCTGACTCCGCATGAGAAGCGTCAAGACATGCAGAGCTGTGCACCCAGTGACCAGTGCCCCACCCGACCTGCCAGGTCAGAATATTGAGGGCTGGGGTCTGTACATCTGAGAAGCCCCCGTGCCCAGGCCGAGCTGCTGGAGGGTGGGGCTGGGGTAGTGCCACACGAAGACCTGGAGACAGGAGCCCAGCCCTGCCCACACCCTGAGCGACCCATTTCTGTCTGTGCTGGGCGCATAGCCGCCCCCAGGCCCTCAGTCCCGTGCAGCAGCCAGTGAAACTGGTGTTTATTTGGCAGCATCCCAAATAAACAAGTAAACGTGAACCAACCCAGGCTGTTATGGAATCAAAGAAAAAACACCCCATTCTCCACTCCACAGCACACAAGCCCTGGGGCCTGAATCAGAAAAATGCCAGCAACTTTAAGGCCCCTCAGGAAAGGCTCTGGTTCTTGTGTTAATGTCAGAGCTACGCTGCGATAGGGCAGAAAAGGTGGACCCCACGGACGTCCCCAAAATGTCACTGGTGACATCCAGCCCTGAGCTATAAATAGCGGAGATGGTACAAAGATCGCTACGTGTCTAGAATGTTCTGGAAGTCATCCTGACCCTGCAGCTGGTTCTCACTGTCTGGGCCCAGCGAGGCTGGCCTGCCTGCTCCCGAAACACGACCACTCCGTTCAGACTCAGGACTTCGGCCCTTCCAAACCCTCTTTTCTGGGCACTTTGCCCCTGGATTTTCAAGCAACTGCCCCAATGTCTTCGGCTCAGACCCCTGGTCTAAAGTGGCCACCCAGCCACATCCCCACTCCATCCCCCTCACAGTGCCCATCTGTGGCTAAAATTCTTGTTCCTTCGCCATGACTAGGTCCACCTCCCCCACACTGGAGTGTGTGCTGAGCAAAGCGGAGAACTCACAGCTTGGGAACCAGCCACCCCGGGCCCTGCCGGTGGGAACACTGCTCCCGTGACTACAGGAGGGTCTATCAGGAGGGCAGAGAGGGGAGGCGGCCTTTATGTGGGCCCCAAGCACGCCGTTCTCCTTCCCCAGGGACAGTGCCAAGCCTTCTCTCAGGCTCTCTTTCAGCATGGAATAGGCAGGGAGAGGGTGTCATCCGAGCGTGGTCCTGGTGCTCTCAGACACTGTCATAGGTCACAAAGGGGGGGGGTAGCCAGATGCCTCAGAGCCTCCGGAGCCTCTCTGAGCTCTGACACCAGCACACCACATCCAGCCTCGACTTTACACAGCCACGACTTCCAGGGAAGGCTGGGGCCTTCTGTTTCTGACTCGCTTGGGGCTTGTTGGGAAGCCCTCTATGCTGAGGCCTGGGTATGGCTAGAAACTTCCCAAGAGATTTCTGGGATGGGACAGGTTCATAAGCTTAGACTGTTTGCCCACAGACAGATGAGGAAAAAGGCCTCCTCTTTGCTCACATCCAATCTGCAGTGGGGCACGAGGCTTGGCACACACCAGCTAGATTTTTTTTCCCTTTCTTTACTTTTGCAAGCAGGCACAATTGTACAGGGTGCTGCCCAACTGTTTTAAACATCTGGGAGGGTGGCCCATAAAGCAACTGCCAGGAAGAGGAGGTGTCCCAGGGACACAGGCCCAGGACAGTCTCTGACCTGGGGCTGAAGAAGCCACTTGCCTCAAAACTGGTGGTCTGAGCCAAGCACAGCTTCCTCACCGATTCAGCCACTGTGGACACAGCAGCTTGGGAACTGTCTTCCCATTCATATAACAGGCTGCTCGGAGTTCAGTCTCCATCATCTGGATCTGAGATGGGAAGTACTGGAAGGGAACAACCAAATGGGGGAAGGCCAGAGTGAGCAGAAGTTCCCTGCGGGCCACCCCGCACCCCCCAGTGCTTCGTCCGCATGCTTCTGCTAACAGGTGAGGGGGACACACACAAGGGAAACATGGCCGTGCTGCTAACAGCAAGAGAGGAGAAACAAGGGATGCATCCATCAGGAGGGGTGGTCAAGTAAACTGTCTCCCTTGGGATCGACAGAAAACATGAAAAGCTCACGCATACAATGGAAGATTATTCAGCAACAGCAAAAAAAAGAAAAAGATGCAGTTCTGACACCTGCTACAATATGGATGGGCCTCAAAAACAGGCACATGGATGACTTGTAGGGCATGTGAATTAGGTTTCAATAAAGCTGTTTGAAGAAAAAGGAAAATCATTCAACTCCATGGGGAACCACTAGGTCCCTGAGGTGGGGCGCAGGGGCAGGTCAGGCTGAGGTCTTAGAGGGTGTTCCACGGGCCAGTTCTCTGAGGCAAGCAGGATTACCAGCCGGGGCTGTAGAGCAGACTCGGGTTCCAATCTCAGCCCTTCTCTATGTGACCTTGGACAATCATTTCACCTCCTGGGGCCACAGTTCCCTTATCTGCAAATGTAACTATTAGCCACACCTTCCTAACGGGCTCGTGATGAGAACTGAAGTCAATCATCCACATAAAGTACTCAGCACAGCTACTGCCCATAGTAAATCCTTCCAAATCACCAGCAATAAGAATTAACCATTCTCTTATGTCGATTATACCTCAAAAACAAAAACAAAAAGGAATTCACCATTCTTACTCATTATTGAGGGAAATAACCAATTTTTTGATCATGAAAAAAGCTCTCTTTTCCCCAGACGCATGCCTTGCTTGCTACTTTCCATGCAAAGTTGCAGGCAGGAGCTAAGCTCCAGGGAATGCTATATGTGAGAAAGAACAATCCAGAAAATCCAGAAGCCCGAGTCAACTGCCCCCCAAAGTGGTCAGGCTGAAGGGTCATCAGATGTAGAGTGGATTCACCCACAAAAGCTGGGAACCAGAAGTTCCTTCTCCACTGAGGACACCCCAGGGAGAAGGCCAAGAGCAAACCTAGGCCCCTAGAGCAAGTAGAAACTTCTAGAGAAACTTCTAGAAAGAGGCTGACTCTCCCAACAATGGTCATTTTCAGAAATGGTTAGAAGCTGTCCAGACAGGGATAAAGCAATGGAGCCTATGCCTGAGGGTCCACATCCACCCCCACCACCCTGCCCCTCGGTCACTTGTGACAGCTGGATCCAGGGACCTCTCATGCAGCAGCGTGAACGAGGAAAGAGTCCACATCTGCACAGCACTTGCCTCCCCAGATACGGGTCCCACGGTGTCCAGCTCCATGCAGGAGGCCTCTCTCGGCACCCAGCCTGGAAACTCTGCACGCAGGTCAGATGGGAGGCAAGGCTGGGCTGCTGGATGACAGCAGGAGGAGGGCTCAGGCCAGGCCCTGGCTGGACCAGAATCCAGCCTGCACCCCTGAGGCCTGGCAGGGAGGACCAGGGCTGGGCGCCATGTGGGAGCTTCAGCCCTCCCCTGCCATCTGGACAGTAGCAACAGCAAAGCCTGACAGAGACGGAAGGACAGGGCAGGAAAAAGCCCAGCAAACAGTAATCTGAGGAGAGGAACCATCAACCCTCAGCTTGAAAATGAAAAACACTGAAGTCAGCAAAGTCCTGCTTCAGCCTCTAGACGTTAGGACTTTGTGTAACTAGTTAATGTGAACAATGATCATCTCTTATCCTTATTCAGACGTGTACTAAATGCAAAACATTTTTGTCTGCAGAAGGAGCTGTGCCAGGAGAGGAGAAGAGGGGAGGGAAGACGGTAAGGAGGGCCCGCCCACCTGCCTCCCCACCGGCGCAGGGCCTGGGAGCGCCCTGTGCAGGGAGCACCATGCCAGGTCCTTGGTCTTGTGGAGTCTGGCACCGCGTGGCTGGTATGTGGTGGGGCACCTGCCCAGGACATCCACCTTGGGCGAGCGGACCCGGTCAGGCCTGTGCTCCACCCCCATACCACCACCCCCTCCCCCAGGCTCCCAGCCTCACCTCCTCCACTCTGGGCCATGTGCCCCTGAGTGGCCCTGCAGGAGGCTCTGCAGAGCGCACTTGACATTCAGCATCCAGCGCTGCTCTGCGTGGTGGGGACACGGGCGGGTCACGTGCCCTGCATGGAGTATGAAGCGGAGCGGGTGGCGGCCCAGGCCGGCACTGCAGGCGGCAGGACGGGCATCAGGCAGTGCCCATCTATGGCACCACGCCACCTCTTCACTGTTGGGTCCAGTGGCGCCCCTGCTCCTCCTGACCTCCTACAGGTCAGCGCCCACAGGAGGCACCCACATCCTCCCAGATGGCCTTGCTTCCCTCTCATCTGGGCTCTCCAGAAACTTTTGAATCAAACAACGGAAGAGGAAGCCAACTCTTCACTCAGAGCTGTCCGCAGCCTGTTGCCACTTGGACCAAAAGTACATGCATGAGCCCAGCATGAAATAATAAACAGCCGAGCTCCCAAGAGCTTCCTGCATTCGAAGGCTCCTCATACCCCCAGCTCACTAGGGAAGGAACTCAGCATGAGGAAATCCAGGCTCAGAGCAGTAAAGTGATTTGCTCGGGGCCAAAGCTGGGATGGGAGCCCAGGTGGGCTTCGGGGTCAAGGGTCTCAGAAACCCTGCGCTGGACAGACTCAGTCATTGTGGAGGTGAGGAACCGAGGCCCACAGAGGGGGAGCTCCTGGGGGGGG
>JAQQAC010010882.1:22020984-22051498 GCA_029783875.1 Phataginus tricuspis | reverse complement strand
CCCGCCCCTTTCAGAACGGCAGAGGTCAGTCTGGCCTCAAGGAGCTGACAACCCCCGGCCCCGTGACTTGGCGTTTGTGATGAGGACCCTGGGGACAATAGGTCAATAGGTCTCACCGGCCCCTTGGAGGAGACGCTCTAAGCCTTTCAGCAGCATCCCCATCCCTGCACAAAGGCTTTTCTTTTTTAACAAACGAATTTGCAATAAAAAGGGAAGAGGAATCTGGGGAGATGGGCCTGTCTTCAGGCCTGCGGCTGCCCTGAGCTTGGCAGCCACTGAGGCCTCTGTCAGGGAGTCCTGGGAAACAAGTCAGAGGGAGAAGCCCAGGCTTGGCTGGGTCACAAAAGGGGGGCTTAGCTCTTGAAGGGAGAGGCCATGGGTCTCCAGGAAACCCCCATCTTGGCAGATGGAAGGAAGGAGGGGAGACGGGCAAGCCTCACTCGGTGCCCAGCATCTGCCGGAATGTGCTAAGCACGATGCCCAGATGTGCTTGGCAGATATTAGGGGTGACAAGCAGGGAAATACAGGGCAAGGTCCTTTCACCAGGTAAGGGAAGGTCAACTGAGGCTTTCTGGAGTCACTCAAGGCTTCTACATCATGACAAATCCGTTGTCCCCATCAAGGGTCTGGGTGCTTATGAGGCCGAAACACGAAGATGGAACCCGCTTTCAACTTCAGTCCAAGCGGGCATCTCTCTGCTGCAAAGCAGTCGGCCTCACTGGGTTCTCCCAACCTAACTTGGGGCACCCGGTGCCCAGCAGCCGATGAAAGAGGACTGAGGGCTCGCACAGCCGGTGCCATCAGGAGCGAGGCCCAGCTTCTTACCTCAAACTCTGTGACTCCTTCCGAGCCCCGCCTCGGAGCCCAGGATGGAGGTCACCCAGAGGCCTTGCAGCTAAAGCACAAAGCGCCATCAGTCGGTGACCTCCCCCAGGACCCCTCAGGGCCTCCCCAGCACCTCCCCCCGCAAGGCAGTTCTGGGCCCCACATGATACACAGCCCAGGGCGGGGGGCTAGGCAGAGCGCCCTCCCTTAAACAGAAGGTTCTAGTTCCTGGGTGGTGGGTGCCAAGTATCTCCAAGGGGCACACAACTGAAATAGCCAGGGGTCTACCACTCCCTGATGAATGTTCAGAAATGTCTCACTAGCCTCTCGTTTTGCCCAAAAAGGCCCTTGCAGTTTGGGTGAGAGATGCATATGGCCCTATGGTATAAATACGAATATGCATTCGCGGGGGGCTGTGTGTGTGTGTGTACAGGTGCTTATGACAAAAGAAGATACTTTCTAAAGATGAAAATCACCCCTAAAACCTGCCTCCCTAACACAACTGATTTCACTGTCTTAAAAAGATAGACTATTTTTAGAGCAGCTTAATGTTCATGGCAATATTGAGCAGAAGGTACAGAGGTTTCCCCTACACCTGTATCCACACACGCAGCCTCCTCCCTCGTCAGCATCCCCCAGGGGGTACACTTGCTATAATGAATGAGCCTGCGCTGTCACGTCATTAGCACCTGAAGCCCTGGTTTCCATTAGGATTCACTCTTGGGGGCCGGGGTGCAGATTCTATGGGTCTGGACAAACGTACAATGACATGTGCCCACCACTATATACTACCCTACAGATGAGTTTCACTGCGTATGATTTCACTTTTCCAAAGTAACTAGTCCTCATTCATCTTGTCTAAACGCCAGTCCTCTGTCTCGGCAAAACCAGCTCCCTCTCCCCAAGTGAGTCTTTCATCTCCCTGGTCACCCAAGCTTGAAATCTTAGGGTGAAATATAGCTCCACTCGGCACTGAGTTGTCCTGGACAGTGGCTCCCTCAGCCACACTTTTGACACCCTCACTGTTTGACGACTTGGTTGAAAGCCATCTGATAAAACTGTATTCCATATGTTCAAAAAGTTAGAGACATGGATGAGATATAGATCTATATAACAACCTACTGAACGGTACACTTAAAAATGACTGAAAGAGTTTTATGTGGCTTTTCTTTAACCACAATAAAAAATAAAAAATACGTTTTTGAAAAAAGGAACGAAGCTCTAACTCATGCCACAATGCACATGCACATGGAAGTCAGACACAGAGGTCACCTATTGATGGTGATAAGTGATTCCACTTCCATGAGGTCCCTCATAAGCAAATTCATTTATGAGCAAATTCCAGAGACAGAAAGTCAAATACAGATTAGCAGGGCCTGAGGGAGAGGAGGAATGGGAGGTGGTCTTCTAATGGGGTACAGTGCTTCTCTTTGGGATGGTGAAAAATTTGTGGAGATGGATAGTGGGGATGGTTACCCAACACTGTGAATGTACTTCCTGCCACTGAATTGAATACCTACAATGGTCAAAATGGTAAGTTTTATGTTATGTATATGTGACCACAATAAAAAATGTTTAAAAGAATAAAAAGAAGCCAGATAAAAAAGAGAATGTTGTGTATGATTCCACTAAAAGAAGTTCAGAGACAGGCGAAACTGACCTACGGTGCCAGAACTGAGGAGGCCTTTGTGAGAAATGACCAGAACAGAGAATAAGGGGGGTTATGTTTTCTTTCTTGGTCTGTGGTAGCGGTACAGGCATGTTTCGTTCATGCAGATTCATTGCTCTGCATACTTATTTTCATACTTTACATGAAAATACATTTAATTGATTGCTTCCTGAGTTACTGTAAAATTTCCACTTTTATCAAAAATAAGTCCGTTCTTCCTTTTCTGGCCAACATTTGACATCGTCGATTTTTTTTAAATGCTAAAAACCAAGCAAGTGAATGAACCTGCAGTGCACAACTTGCGTGAACACTGGCCCTGAGGAAAAAAAAAACATGACTTCTCATGTTTTGATGGACATGAAAGAACACCACAAAACTCTAAAAAAAAAAAAAAGTGGGAACTCTGCCAGAAAAGACATTTTAGGTAGTTTTTAGTTTTAAGAATTCTAAGGCAGCTAGGATCCAACCCATCCACAGGAAAAACATCCTGTGGTCAACATGGGGAAAAAAAAGAAGTTTGAGAAACTCTTAACAGCAAGTGCTCCAGCCAGTTCAAAAATGCTTCTCAAGTATGAGATAAGACTTCAGGAAAACTAACAGGCTACTTATGCAGTAGGGGGAGGGTTTGTCCAGTAAACACACAAGAGGCATAGAAAAAGGACAAAGAGGAGGCAGAGATACTGCCACTCATGAGACCATGGTGGAGCTTCCAGAAAATCTTGATGAAAAGAAGCCTAAAGCCATCAAGTGCATCTAGCTCATGACTCTGCCTTGACTCTGCTGGTGAGGGCCACCAGCACCACTCACCTTACCATTTGTCTTTAACCTAAGCCTGTGGACCCAGGCACTGCAGGGCCAGCGTCCAGTACAAAGTGTGCCAGGAAGCCCCATCCAGGCCTTGGGTTTCTACCCTAGTCTGTTCCTTTGTCGACAAGGCCTTGACTTGGTTTGACTTTTTCACTCCTGACGCCTGCAGGTTCCCCAGTTTTGACCCTCAGTCCTGCCAACGATACAGCTTACCCTCATCCGGCGGCTCTACTTGTTCCAAGGAATACCCTCTTTTGTTAACCCCTGTCACTCGCCCACTGGGCCCCCTGTGACACCTCCTACAACCGAAATGGCACCACAATCCCATGTCACCCTCCAGGGTCAACTGCTGAATTTGAGATTCCTCAGAAAGCTCCTCTCCATTTACCAGGCAAATTAGAAACTTGGGGGGGTGTGGCTTCCCCCTGGCCCTCCCTAGTATAAATGTGACCCCTTGGTTGCCCAAAGACACTTACCCACAAGGCCATCTGGCATGGCCCAAGCACATTGAGGATGACCAAGCCTTGCAGGCCAAGGCTGCTGCCCTCCACCTGGGCCGCCTGCAGGCCTGTGCTGGTGTTGGTGGAAAAGCGATAGGTAAATCTGGTGCCCACCAGGAGGTGGGGACCAGCTGACCCTGGAGGGCAGACAGAGGGCACTGCGTTACCTTGACAATTCATCACCCTCAGAGACCCAACTCCAGAAGGTATTTGGACATCCTTGCTCCCAGCTCCCTCTTTCCATCTGGACCATGAGTGCTCCCAGCATCGGGGGAGACTGGGTGGCTGCATATCCCAACAAGGGTAAAAAGGAAAATTAAGACAGTAAGTGCTGTATCAATGTTAACTAGTATTGTCGTGTGCTAGGCCTCCTTCTAAGAGCTTTACACATCTTGAAGTTACTCAGCCTTGGCACTATCAGTATTTGGGGCTGCATATTCTATTGTGGGGGCATCCTGCGCACTGTAGTGTGTTTAGCAGCATCTCTGGCCTCTACCCACTAGATGCCAGTAGCATCTCCCAGTTGTGACAACCTTCTCTCTAGACATTGTAAAATGTCCCTGGGGGTGCAATTATCTGGGTTAAGAACCACTGATCTACCTTTGCATAACTCTTTCAACGTCATAACTAGCTTGGAGGTGAACACTCTTATGTTCTCCATTTTATGGAGCTCGAAACTGAGACTCAGAGAGGTTAACTAACGTACCCAAGGTCACACAGCTGGGATTCAAACCTTGATAGTCTGACTCCTCACCTACTGCCTTGTGGACGTAGTGTGTGTGAGGGGAGGGAGGTTATCCTCAGCCTTTACAGAGGACAGTGCTGTAAAGTTGCCAGCCCTGGAGTACTGGAGTTGGTGGGGAGGGGAGTAGGTGCTCTGAAGAAGGGCCGATTTAGGGAGCAGAGAGGTTTGCACCTCTCTAACCGCTGGCAATGGAATTAGCATTTTCATATTAATTTCATTGAGGTCACACAACCACCTCACATTTCCAGGTGCTTCTCTCCAAAGAATTTTCCCCAAGGCTCTGTCACCTACTCCACCCAAGATACAAATGGAGTCACTTGAACAAAAGTGTTTATGCTACCTGGGGATCCCAAGGTACCCTCACCTTGGAGGCTGGAATGTTTATGGCATTTTCCCCTGGTGTGCTGTGTGCTTCTCTGATCGCGGATGACTGAGTGACCTTCCAGAACTGGCCTCTCTGGGAATGTGGACAAGGCCTGCGGGGTTGCCCCTCACCATACCCTGCGGCGCAGCAGCTTCATTCCCTAAAACCACCCCTGTCCTGCGTCACGCTCCCTGTCACCACAGTGTGATAAGGTCTCCGGAGAGACTCGCTCGCCTGTGCGTGCTGTCAGGCCAGAGGCCACCTGTTCCTCTAGGGAATCTGGAATTTCAGAAATCACAAATTAGAGGGAACCAGGACAAAGCCAGAAGGAAGCATGAAACAGCCCACCCCAGAGTGGAGGAGGACGTTTAAGAGTCCAGGGGACCGAGGGGACAGGAAGAGAGAATGGCAACTCTCCTGTCCCTCACAGGGCTGGGAATGATCTCCCCACCCTTCACCCCACCTGTCCTTCCCCATCTTGGGCACTGGCACCACTGTCCCCCACCACTGCTCAAGCTGGTGACCTGGAAGTCGTCATTTCCCCTTACCACCAAACCCAAGTCTAACATGCCAGCAAGGTGTGCCAATTCCATGAACAAATGCAGACTTCCCTCTCTCTCCCTCGTGGGTCTCCACCTGCACGGTCATCATTCTAGACAAAGCCTAGATGGCTGCAGTAGCCTCCCACCTCTTCCCCCCATCCACAGTTCACTTCCTATCAACAGAACAGACTACAGACTTCCTCATCCTCCTGCCTCAGGCTACTCAGGACCCTCTGCAGGGGGCCCCAGGCCCTCTCTGGGAAGGATCGGCATCTCCCCGTTCACCCATCCCAACCTGGGGGCCCTCCCTTCCTCCTAATGTCAACCCCCACTTGTCCTCTCTGCCGGCCGCTTGCCTGGATCTGTCCTGGGAGCCATCTGTGCCCTGCCAGAACAGCCTTAGCCAGGGGGCCATCTGCAGCCACTCCACACAACAGCTTTTCAAAAATACCATTTCCATCCACAAAACTACCCTACCATGCCCAAGTTGATCATTACACATGTCCCCAAGTTTAATCCCTTGAAAAGAAAAACATGTCCCCCAGATGGGGGAAAGTGCTTTTTACACCATTTTGTTTAGACCCTTTGACACAATAGAATATGGTAGGATATTTGGCAGGGTTTATTTTTTCTTCCCTGAATGTCTTGTCTCATTTAATAAAATGCACTTTGCATTTAAGTAGAATATCGATGGATAAAGCCACATTTCAAAGACATTTAACCCAATCGACTTCCCTTCCAACTTTCCTTCCGTTCTTTGGTAACTTGGACTCTGGGCAACAAATTAAATGTGCTTATGCATAATCACTAAACTCCCAATTGCGCAGAGACCCGGCATTCTATTTGTTTGCCCGACGGACAACCCCTGCATCTTCTTTACCCCCAGCTATGCTGCAAAGCAGCCTAGCCTGCAAGCCCCGATCCACTGTGAGCTCCAGAAGCAAGGCGTGTCCAAAGAGCATTCTGTGTGAATTAAATCTGTTCCTTTCCCAATTCTCAAATGCTTAGAAACACAAACACATTTAAATTACAAAGAAAAGTTTTCAGAGAAACAAAAACCAGTCAATAATCCTACTAAATAGATCAACCAGAGGGAAAACACTGAGTGGGTGGAGGCAATAAGTCTTCCGATCAGATCCTACTCATTTCTAGGCGCAGATCTGAAATGGACTGAAATTAACGGCATCCCGACAGCCTTGGCAATGAAACTGAGTCTCCTCTCAGCTTTCTCAGATGTCAGTTCTGATCCCTGTTCATTCATTTATCCAGCCAACACAGATTTCCAAGTACTACTGTGTATCACTCAGACAGGTGCTCAAAAGAGCAAATGGAACAGCTGTGATCTGACCAGCACCATTCAGCATATAGCTGCCACCCCACGCGGCTATCCGGCATCTGAAATGTGGCTGGTATTATGGAGAAACTGTCCATTTTACATAACTTTACTTTATTTCAAATTAAAATTAAAAACAGATATTAAAGTCAGCTATGGGAAAACTTTCAAGTAGGTTTTGAAGCAACTCAGTATATGCAACGACTCTAAATTTTAGAAAGTCTAAATACAGATCAAGTATTTGCAATGAAAATTTCACAACCAAATCGAAACATGCTCTATAAAACACACTGCATTTCAAAAAGAGGAAAAGACATCTCATTAACACTTTTTTTTAATACTGATTATCTTTTCTAGTTATATTTTGGATACACTGGGTCAAATAAAATACAGTCTCAAAATTAACTGCACTTTTTTTTTGCATTTTTTTAAATGTGGCTACTAGAAAATGTTAAACTACATACTGGCTCTCAGTATAGTTTTATTGGCTAGTATGGCCTAGCCCCTCCTGCAATAAACACAACAAATACAAGTTCATTTCATGGCGTTAAGTCTGCAACACAGAGCTGCTTCATTCCAAGCAGAGCATCTCACGCCCCTCTAGACAGCGAAGCATCCCCACGCACGGGCTCAAGAAGCCTAGAAGTCAGCGTCTAGCACTCAGGATTCTAGATCTGGTCCCAGTTTCCAGAGGATGTTAGTGGAAGATGGGAGCAAGAGATGAGAGAGCCACCTGTCATCTCGCCCTCCTTTTCCCCATGAACTGCAAAACCATGGAAGGCAGCCGAGGGACAGGTAAGCAGGCATCTGGCCACAGAGATGCTGTCCCAGGAGGACCTGGGCGCTGCCCCTTCACCCCAGACAGAACCAGGACGGCAGCAGCTTTACTTACTCCCTGAAGTCACTGCCACCAGTGCCAAAGGCAGGGCCAGACCAAGGAGCCCCGTGGGCAGCAGCATTGCCGCTGGCCGGAGGGAGCCCCACACCACCAGCCTCTCTCCAGGGCGGCTGAGAACAGCCCTGAAAGGAACCTTCTTTCCCAAAGGAGCAGGCTCGGCCTCAACCCACTCTCCCAGACCAATAGGATGCGAGGGGAGGGGGCTTCCAGGACAAAGACCCCGCCAATCAGAAGCCTCCAATCAAGTTCTTAGCACCCTGCCCAGGAGGAAGGGAGGGAAGGGGCTTCGGACCAAAGAAGGGGACCAGCCTAAGGGGAAAAAGGTTTGCCTTTTCAGCTTTGTAAATGGAGCTCTTAGGACAGAAGGCAACACGGTTTGATACTTTGATTTTTTTGGGGGGGGGGAGTCTACTACCCCTCAAACGTACCATTTTCACCATTTCGAAGTGGCAGTTGGGTGGCACTGCGTGAGTACAGCCATGACGCTGCGCACCCACCACCACCGTCTAGTTCTTAAGTCTGATTTTTGGCTTGTCCTTCCCGCTGTCCAGGGTGGGCGAAGGCAGGCCTTGGAGATGGCTGCCCTGGAAGGGTGGACAGCTATGGCATTTTTCCCATGAGGATCACCGGCCACGAAGACAAGGCCCTTGGGGGTGGGGAGGCTCAGGCTCCTGGGCCCAGCATCAGCTCCCGGCCCCGCCTCTGCTTCCTCACCGCAAACTCCCCTCCACCTCTGCCCTGTGGTTTTTCAGCTCCAGGCAGCCAACTTCCTGGGCACCTCCTCTCTCAGCCTCATGGACTAGCTCCTCCTCAAACGGATTTACTTCTCACAAGCGTGCTTTTTATAGACCACTTTTTGAGGTCTTGCACCATACAACTCTCCCATCCAGAGTGCGCAGTTCAGTGGTGTTGAGTGTATTCGCAGAGCTGTGCAACCATCACAACTAATTCTAGAGCATTTCCATCACCCCAAAAGAAAACCACGTGCCCATTAAGCAGTCACTCATTCTCGTCATCCAGGCCAAGTCACCACTGACCTACTTTTTGTCTCTATGGGGTTGCCTACTCTGGGCATTTCCTATAAATGGAATTGTTCAATATGTGGCCTTCAGTGATTGGTTTCTTTCACTGAGCATCACGCTTTCAAGCCATTTGTAGCGTGTCAGCCCCCTTCATGCCTTTTATGGCTGAATACTATCCTACTGACCAGATGAACCAGTTTGTTTATGCATCATCCCTCGATGGACGGTTAAATTACGATGCCGTTGACTGGTTGCCATATGTTTCATGGAAACAAGCAATTATGCTTTTCAGACTTGGGCCATTTTCTTTTCCTATTTTGAAAGCAGTAATTCTGCCTTCCCTTCCTCCATCTCAAACATTTTCCCTGCTGGGAGCTCAGAAGCTCCCAACCCCCAGAACTGAAGATTGAAGAGACCCTTCGGCTTACAGCGGCCAGGGGGCCCGTGATGTGTTCAGGTGGTGCTAAATGCCATCAGGAAAAGGAGAGAACTACATCCTTGGGGGCCGGACTGGACGAGCTAAAATACCAGTGGGACGATGGGAGACGTGCGCAAAAGACGTAAAGCACAGCAAGGAGAGCTCTGGGATGGGTGTCGTGCTGGGGATTTGTCGGGAGCCGCTTATGAAGGAGAG
The DNA here is from genome assembly GCA_029783875.1 of Phataginus tricuspis. Lineage (NCBI taxonomy): Eukaryota > Metazoa > Chordata > Mammalia > Pholidota > Manidae > Phataginus > Phataginus tricuspis. The sequence continues at coordinate 22,042,159 of JAQQAC010010882.1, read as the reverse complement.
GTTTTCTTGGGGCTTCAACGATAAGTAATAATGTCATTAAAATACTGTATCCTTGCAATCTGTAGGTAAATAGGATAAATAATAGTTCTAAGTAAATAAACAAGACCTGAAACACAGTACAGTGATTCTAAACAAAACTGGATTATCAACAGTAAACCTGCTAATAGGTCAGATCTTACTTGTTCCCAACACTAGAGGACATAATGATTATGTGGCGTGACAGCGGTATTGGCTAATACTACGATGGTAACCGCGCTGTAATATAAATGCATCAAAGCAGTATGTTGTTCACCTTACAGCTACACAATGTTGTATGTCAAATATATCTAAAAAAAAAAATACTGTGTCAGGCATGCACACATTGAGAATTACCTCATTGACTCAAACCCCTACCTCGTCCCCACCGACCACCTGCAAGTGGAACTAGCATCAGCCCACTGCACAGACAACGAAGTGCAATTCTTGCCCAGGAACAAGGTAGACATGGGTAAGCAAGGCCAGAGATGGGGGAAAACCTACCCTGGCCAGCGGTGGTAGACTGGGGTGACGACAAACCCAGCTGGTCATCAGAATGGCCTGAAGGGGGGGGCCCCACTCTGGTGACTCTGATTTCCCAGGCACAGAACGTGACGTCTCTACACTGACTGTACACAGAGAGGTTAAGTCATTTGCCCAAAGCCACACAGCATGTGAGGATTTTAGCCCCATTTGACTCTGGAGTTGCCTCCCTTTTAACTCTGGCAGCTTTTCTCAGTGGTTACCACTTCCTCCATCTTCTCCTCTGGGAGACTCTAGTCACTGACTACACAGTCCTGGATTCCCGGATTCCAACCCCGATCGCAGCCAGGAGTCTGGGAGGAAAGCTTGTGATATTTCACGTGGTGGTTTCCAGTCGGCACAGAGACATCACGTTCTACGCCTGGGAAATCAGAGCCACCAGAGTGGGGCCCCCCTCCAGGCCATTCTGATGACCAGCTGGGCTCGCCGTCCCCCCAGTCTACCACAGCTGGCCAGGGTAGGGCTCCCCACATCTCTGGCCTTGCTTACCCCACGTCTACCTTGTTACTGGGCAGACATCGGTGAACCGGTTGGACGGAGCACCGAGACACAAGGACGTGAGTCATAGTTAAGCCCTTCTAGGCAAGTTTACCCACCTCCTCATCCTTCCACCAAAATTAAGTCCTGCTTCCTCCTTGAAAGAATTTGCAGGATTGGGATTGCCCATAATCAAGCTTCCGGTTCTGGATGAAGGCAGAGGATAAAATAAGGCCCATCATACCCAAGGCAGAGTTACCAAAATTAAGACATCTTTTGAACCATCAAAAGATGGTAGTATCGTGCAGAAGTCGGGAGAGAGATATCCCATGGTAGAGAGGCACTGGCCAGTGGTGGGCTCCGGGAGCTCTTCTTACCTGGGTGGAGGGTTTCACACGAGATTTGGTCCTTTATGAGCCACTAGCAGCCCTTGGCAGGTTACATAGACGGCATACGTTTCCCTGTGGTGTAGTAGTATGTAGCTGTAAAAAAGAATATGAGTCAGATCTGTGATACATTATTAAGTGGAAAATGTAAGACGTGGAGTCTTGCATTATTATATCACTGTTGTAGGTTAAAAGACAGATGGAAGAGAGAAAATATACATGTTTGCTTGTTAATGTGTAGAATTCTCTGGAAGGATCTGCCATGGACAAGTAACACTTTGATCTCAGTGTTGTGAAGCTGTACAGAGGCTGAGCCACAGTGCACCTAGATTTCTAACCTCAGAACGTTGAGATAATAAATGGGTGCTAATTTAAGCCACCCAATTTGTGGTGATGTTATGAAAGCAATAGAAAACTAATATAGGTAAGTTTCTAAAAATGATATCTCTTCTAGAAGTGGGTCAAAAGGTAAGTGCATGTTACATTTTAGTGGCTGCTAAATTTCCCATTCAAAGTTTTTGCCCATTTCTGCCTCACCGCAGTGTATGCAAATATTTGTTTCCCTATATATACTATAGCCAGAAGACTGTTTTTATCTCTGTCAGTCTGGTAGCTGAATAGGAGATCACATGGTAGAGTAAAAAAGAAAGTTGTATTGGCATATGATTGACATGTAGCAAACCACACATATTTAAAGAATACTATGTGATAAATTTTAACGCGTTTCTACCTGTGAAACCGTCACCACAATCAAGATAGGGAACACATTTATTGCCCACAGAAGTTTCCTCATTCTCCTTTGTGATGTAAACTCCCGGTTCTATTCCTCTCCTTGCAGCCACTGATCTACTTTCTAGAATTTTCAGTTTCTAGGATTTTATGTAATGGAGACATATAGTATGTACTTCTTTCCCCCAGCTTCTTTCAGAATAATTATTCTGAGGTTTATCCATGTTGTTGTGCATATCATTCGTTTCTCTTTATGGCTGAATAGTATTTCATTATATGGATGTAGCATGTCTATCCACCTATAGACAGGCATTCGGGTCATTTCCAAAGGTGCTGTGAATATTCATGTTCAAGTCTTTGCATGGATGTATGCTTTCATTTCTCTTGGGTAAATGTCTCAGAGCTGAGTAGCTGGGTCATATGGTAGCTCTATCTGTGACTTTTGAACAAACATATTTGGTAGCTTTGTTTTGTGTTTCTTTTATGTCTAAGGTTGAATCTCTTTTAGTTTGATGAAAATCTATTTTTGTGTTGTTTTCCATGAGCAAGGTGCTCACATAGTGTGTCCATTTATTGAATAATCTCTCTATAGGTGATGCTAGTTTTATCATGTGATAACTCCTGCATGTACTTGGTTCCTTTCTGGCCCCTCTGTTCTTCACTTGAGCACAATATGGAGCCAGAAGACCCTGGAGCTTAATGTTTAACAGAGTTTTGGTAGGGGGGTTTCCTTGCAGGTAGTTACATTGCTCTGACTGCAAATATCCTGCCTTGCTTTTTCCGGAGGCCCTCACCCTATTCTGTCTAAGCCCATGGTCCCTGTCTCAGGGTGGGTGTAGTGAAACTGTGCCTTCAATCAGAAGGACCCGGTGGGTTCCACTACCTCAGGGGGGGAGGCTTGGCTGTCCAAGGGGCGCCTGCTGCCCCCTCCTCATTCGCTGGTCATAATCTGCATTTCTTAATCGAATACACCGGCTACAGACGCCAACTACAAAGATCAAGTACCCATTCCAGCTGGGAGCCCAATTCCAGAAACATGGGGAAAATGACGGCTGAGCCTGCGATCACTTACCGCGGGCGGGGAAGCACCTGCGCCCCGGCCCACCTCCCCCCACCCCACCCCGGGGGGGCAGGGCGCTCACGGCGGGACAGGTGGATCAGCCCTGACGTGGGGGTCTTCTCACTGCTGAGGGAGCCCAGGCTCAGGCAATTTCATGGAGGAGGAGGTGCTAGGAGTGGAAAAGCTCAAGAGTCCTGAGTCCACGTGGGAAAATATGTCTTCGATTCCCCCTCTCCCCACCCACCATAGTGAGACAGGGACCGTGGGTGTAGTCAGAGTAGGGGGAGGGCCTCCAGAGAAAGCAGTCGGAGCAATGTAACTACATGCAAGGAAACCCCCTTCCAAAACTCTGTGTTAAACATTAAGCTCTAGGGTCATTCTTCAGGGAGATCAGTTGATACTCCCCAGATAAAGAAGAGAACCCCTTGTTGTTATTATGCTAACCACTTGTAAGATTCACTTCAGCATGCTAAAAGGCCCAGGACAAACTGGGCAACTAATTTAGCGTGCAGAGCCAGCTGTAAACAACATAGTGAAAGGCAGGGAAGATTCCACCTTAAAGATAAGATTGCATTTTAACACCCAGGAAGTTTGGGAAGCAGAATTCTTAACTTTCTCTTTAGCAAACAAACAATACCTCAGCCCACCTCGGGGGCTGGGCAGGCTGCCTTTTGATATGAACACCGGGACTCAGGTGTTCTGGAGAGAAATCCAGGTGGTGGAATTCCTTGTGTTAATTCGGGGTGTTCAGAAACACGTGGCAGGTCTACACCCCTAAACCTTTTCATGTTCTCGAAAAATCCTAATCTGCCTATAAAACCCCTAGACAACGCAGCACACCGGACTCTCTTGTCCCCTCCTGGCGTGAGCCGGGAGCTCTGTCCTATCACTTTATTTCTAAATAAAAGCCTGTACCTTGCTCTCCTACCTTGCCTGTTTGCTAAGCTCATTCTTCAGCTTTGTGAACAAGAACCCCGGCATCAATAGGGAGGCCTCAGCAGAGGCACCTGAAGGAGACCCCTGCCCAGGGCCCCAGGGCCTCAGATGAGATCTAGGAATGAAGGCGCCAGGGCTGGGATGGCGGGGGGGGGGGGGGGGGCCCCCTGCCCCCCCCCCCCCCCCCCAGGGACTGAAATGCATTGGCTGTCTGCAAGCATGTGGGGAGGGCAGCTTTCTCCGGGTGAGGTGGGGTGCTGCTATGCAGACCCCTTGTGGTTGCCTGTGGTGAGGCCTGAACAAGCACTCGGGCGTTTTCACTAGGAGCTGGACCCAGCTCTCAGATGGAGGACCTGTCAGAACAAGACAGCTCCCTGCTCTGGCCCGGCCCAGGAACCTCGAGTTGGCCCAGAACAGCCCCAGTCGCGCCTGCTGTCCGACAGAACCACAGAGGCGCCCCTCGCATCCTCAAAAGCTCCTACCTTGATTTGCCACAAGGAAATATTTTAAAAGAGTGAAGAGGAAAACTGTCTCGTAACGGTTTAGCTGGCCAATGGCACGCGGCCCATTCTTTCTTCAACAGCCGGTCAATTTTAGGACCATGAATTTCTTAGAGAAAGGACACCATCAACAGATGAATGGCTACGGCTATGCAAAAGGCAGCATCTCCATACACCCGAAGGCCATCGGACCATAAAAAAGAAACCGAGTATCAATATTCGCTGCAACATGGAAAAAACTTTTCTGCGGGGGGAGGGGGGGTGAAAATGTAACATTGATTGTGGTGACAGTTGTAGAATTCCATGAATATATCCTAGAAGAATCACTGAATTGTATGCTTGAGATGGGTAAATGACATGGTAGGAGAAGGCCATCTCAGTTAAATGAGTACCCAAAGGCAAACATTCTTACCTTGAAGGCCTCTGTCAGTGGCAGCTCGCAGAGGCCTTTCTGGACCCTTTGCATTGGAGGACTGCCTGGCCAGCTTTCCTTTCCTGCTACTCGGAGACCCATCAGCCACCTCGCCTAAGGTGCTCAACCCTACGACCCACACCTGCTTCCAGCCCGCGCCTCCCCCAGACAGAAGCACACCTGTCCCGTGTTCCTTGCCCTGTGTCAGTGAATGCAAGAGTCACTCCAATGGTGGCGCTCTCAGGCCAGGGAGGGAGGCGGCCCCCAGGGCCCCCCTGTGAAAGGAGCTTCCAGGTGACCTGCAGAGGTGGCCACCGGCTCCCTCCTCACGGTGAGCCAGGTGTGCTGACGCACATGGCTCACACCTGGCAGCAGACACTGGGAAGGGACACAGGTGGCCAGTTCTTGCCCTTCAGTCTCACCCCCTTGGCTGTTCTGATCCTGCTTATCAGAGCTGAACACTACCTGGTCCCATCTGAGACTCACTCCTTGGTGCTTGCCCCTGATAGGCCGAGAGCCAGCCCCTGGCACGTTCCAGCACGCTCGGGCATATTCTATGGCCTTCCCCGGACCTGCCCATTTCTAGCACAGACCTTTTAGAGCTGGGACGATCAGCCTGCCTCTTCTTAGGGAGGAGAGGAACTTGACTCAGGAGGTTTTAAATGACTTGCTCTCGCCACACACACTTAGGGCTCAGTCCCGGTTCTCCATGAACAGCTTTCAGCATTCCTTGGCAGTTCCACGAGCATGCACTAACCCCCTTACACTAACCCGGCGCCGTACAGGTTCCAGAGTTGGTGGTACTGAGGTCCCCCCTCAAACCCTCCCCTTTGCTTTATAGATAGTATTTAGTTACATGTCACTCTTTTGTTACACTTGTTAATGGTCGTGACCTTGGTTAACATCCATCCTGATTTTTGCTGCATTCGCAGTTCACTCTTCTCCTGTTGTACCAACTGTCACAATTAAATCATACAACTTGGCACATTTTTTTTTCATTGAGGCGAAACTCACCTAACAAAATTAACTGTTTTAGAGCAAACAATTCAGTGGCATTTAGTACATTCCCAGTTTATGCAGCCAGCTCTACCTAGTTCTGGAACATTTTCATCTCACCCCCACTCCCAGGGGGCCCCCGTACCCATTAGCAGCATTTCTCAAACTCACCTGCCCTTAGGACCTATCCCCATGATTTTTTTAAAAAATGCACACTCCTGGACCCTCCCCTAGGCCTTCTGAAACTGAACTTCCAGGAATCTGTATTTGGACAAGCCGAAGGTGAATTTTAGGACCAAAAAGAGTCACTCAGCTCTGGCTTGCTCAGCGGCCCTATGTAAATCCCACCTATGTCTCCATTACTCTACCTGTAAAATTGGTGGTGATGTTTTTCTTTTCCATCTGGAAGAATTCTTGGCAGGATTGGGGAAGACAGCATTCTCGGAAGCACGGCAGCGTGGAAGTGTTCATATGCAAGATAACATTATCATAACATGCAAAGCAATCCTAAAATGATGGCCTTCTTGTTGAGATTCCCCAAGAGCAAGGAGCCTGTCTCCATTTGCTTCTGTGTCCCTGGAACACAGGACACATCCAATCAGCATTTACTGAATGAAAGAGGCGCATCGAGGCTATCGTATCAATGACAGAGCTGCAAACTAAAACCAAACACCTGACCGGGGCTTGCAAACTGGAAAGCAGGCTGGAGCCACATGCTGACTTCTGTGGGCCCCTCACCCCATAAAACTACACTCAAATATGTATTTAAAGACTGCATTGGTAGAGAGAGGAATCTAATCAAGCTGGTTCATTATTATGTATTGATTATTATTTCCACTTCTGATTAAAAAATAAAAGCAATTCCATGGGTCTCCAAAAGAATATCATGGGTCCCCAGGCATTGGAAATGTCAGCCCTGAGGCTGGGTCTCACCCTGGAAAATTCTGATTCAGTTGGTGTGGGGTGCGGCCAGGCGGGGAGGTTTGTATGGGCTCCCCAGGCTGAGGGCAATCACAGCCCCAGGCCTATGGTGGAGGGGCCAGGAAGTCTTTTCCAAGTGGGATCACCTGCCTGAGGCCTAACGTGGGTCATGAAAAGGTCTGGAGGCCAGGTGTGTCCCTACCCACGCTGCACTCCAAGCAGCTTAAACCTAGGGAATGGAAGGAACCATCTTTTCTCCCTTTAGTCCCTGAGATCAGTGAGGGGACAGCCATTCCCCCACGGGGGTGCGTGGCCTGAAAGTCCTTGGGGGGGCCCCCAAGCTAGAGGACTGAAGGCACATTCGGGAAGCCCTGGAAGGGATGAGAAGGGGCGGCTTCTGGGAGGAAGCAGGGGGGGCAGCGCTTGCTTCCCTTTCTCCTATACACGCCCAGACGCCCGCCCCACAACCCACCCCCACCCTCACATACACACACACCCTCAGAGGCACGTGTGCAGTGGGTCACTGATGGAGGCTGGATCTAAGACTTTCCAATGGGGCGGGTGAAGATAAAAGGAAGAGGAAAATAGCCAGTTAGAAAAATAACAGAGGGAAAGTTAACCAAGGCAAACACAAAGAGAGGCTCCCAAGTGAACAGGGGGGATGAATCCCCTTACTATATGGTAGCAGTCAGCAGAGATCGGATGTGGACTGACGCAGGGCTGATGGACATGACACCCCCAGCACAGAGCCGGTCCTCAGCGGCTGGGAGCTCACAGCTGCACCGCTTCCTGTTTGAGGACATGCCGACAGGCAAGACCCCAACCCACTACCTCCACACCAACCTCATGAGAAGCACTTTTTTCTACCACTTTAATTTCAGACATGAGCAAGAAATGCAAGACAGCTAAGGAAATTGTCCTGAAGAGCTGTTTGTGTTCTTACCATACACGTCCTCCACCCCCCCACCCCCACCTCAACCCCCCCCCCCGCTCTCAGCCCAGGACCCCCTGGGAACGAAGCAACAGGGTCACCCCCACTGAAAGTTGGAAGTGACTTTCAAATGTTTCCACTTTCTCTTCTTCCACCATGTCCTTACTGGGGGTGGCAAAGTCTGCGCACATGAGCCCACGTGTGAGAGGGGGTCCCCACCACCCTCACGGGGAGATGCCTGGGAGAACACTACAGCCCTCGTCAGATGCGACGTTTCCTACTGGCCACAGGCAGGCAGGCAGGGCTCACACCCTCCTGGAATCGCCCACTTCCACCCCCTTCCTGAAAGCCAGCCTTACCCTTCCTGCTTATCCACAGGAAATCACAGACAAGAGCCAGAGAAGAGGATTGTGTTTCAAGGGCTGCCACTCTTCCAGTGGAAATGGAGGGAATCTGGCAATTCCCCCGGAGAGGGAGAAACAGCAAATGACATCACACAAAGGCCCAGAGCAGGCAGCTTACAGAACCACATGGCGCTGAAACCTGTCCGCTGCCTGATGACCAGCGGACATCGTCAGAAAGACTCGTCACGTCAGAGGATGAGGTGCCCCTTCCCCAGCACAGCCCCTGCAACACGCTGTGTGCCTGCACTGTTCCCTCCTGGTTTGCAATGTTACCTTTTCTTTTTTGATGTCTCTCCCTCCCCGCTACCATCAGTTCCCCAGGGAAAGGACAGCAGGGTAGGGAGGGGCCCCCTTTGCTGCTGCATATCAAGGTGGGTGCACACGTCAATAACCAAACACCTGAGGACTCTGAGAGTTCACAGCACCTTCTCAAAAGAGGGTCCATGCATTGGCCCGAGAGGCAGCATCCACCCCTCCTCCCTTTTCAGGCTCCGTGGAAACTCCAGAAGGACTGAGTAGGGTTCCAATCAGCTGAGGAGTGGAGGCAGGCCGGCCTGGGATGCAGGCCATCTTGCTCCAAATCCTTCTCTTTCGCCACCAGGCTGCTCCAAACAGCTGCAGGAAGACGATGAAGTTCTCCATCCAGGGCAGTTCCAAATGGGTGGCCCTTCCTAGACGTGGCTTTGCAATAGGGAAGAGCTCTGAAAAAACACGTCCACACACAAGCCTGCCAGCAAATGCCCACGGCATTATTCACACTAGCCAAAGGTGGACATAACTCGAATGTCCATCAGCAGATTAAGGGATGAATGCAGTGTGGTCTGTCCATGCAGTGGACTATTACTCAGCCACGGAAAGAAAGGGACAAAGTTGCTACACACTTGCTACAATGTGGATAAACCTTGAAAACATGATGCTGAATGAGAGAAGCTAGAAAAGGCTGCCTCTCTGGATTCCATTTATATGAAATGTCCGGAACAGGTAAATCCAGAGGAACGGAAGGCAAACTGGAGGCTGCCGGGTGCTGGGGACTGTTTCGATGGGCATGCATTTTTATGAAAACATTTTGGACTGATGAAAACATTTTGGAACTTGATAGAGGTGATGGCTGCCCAGCACGGTGAAATGCTCCATCCAAATTACAGGTTACCAAATTACACACTTTAATGTTAGGTGAAACTTAGCTTAAACGAAGAAGCATTCAACAAGGCTGGCAGGGCTGGGCCCACTGCTTACTCTTCCCAGGCATGGCTCGGTGTGGCAGCCAAGCTGGACAACGCCTAGGATACGGCAGGAGTCCATCAGTGATAAACAGGATGAAAAACACGAATGCGCCAGACTGGAGGCTCCTAGGTGTTGCGCTAGGGGCTCACTTTGCACCGTGAACAACCCCTCCACACACACACACACACACACACACACTACACACACACACAACTACATAAGCATGGGTTTCAAAACAACACTGCGCTCTCCTGTGCTACCGAACTCACCTGCTAAATGGATTTTGTCCATTTGGGAAACAGGACAAGACCACTCAAGACACACGGCAGTACTAAGAGGTTTCAAAGTACCTGAGTGCGTGGTCCATCCAGACCCTGGAGTAGTATTCAGCACTAAAAAGAAATGAGCTTTGAAGCCATGAGACTACGTGGAGGAAACTTAAATGCATATTGCTCAGTGAAAAAAGCCAGTGTGAGGATACTTACTGGATGCCCCCAGCTCTGTAGCATTCTGGAAAAGGCCGAACTCTGGAGACAGAAGGTGGGTGGTTGTCAGGGGGAGGTGGAGGGAGGGAGGAACAGGTGGGGCACAGAGGATTTTCAGGGCAGGGAAACTAGTTTCTGTGTGACAGCGCGATGGACACACATCAGGATACGTTCATCCAAACCTAGAGGGAACCCTGATGTAAACTATGGACTTTGGGTGATGTGTGAATGTAGGTTCATGAATTGTAATAAATGTCCCCTCTGGTTGGGATGTTGATAACAGGGGTGGGGAAAGGGAGGGTGCTGTGCCCGTATGTGGGTAGGGGATGTGTGGGAAATCTCTGTACCTTCTACTCAATTCTGCTGTCAACCTAAAACTGCTCTAAAAATACTGTATTTTTTTTTTAATATTTTATTTTATTTTAGTATCATTAACCTACAATTACATAAGCAATACCGTGTAAAAATACTGTATTTAAAAGGAAAAAAAAGTTACTTAAATGTGTGAACATTTTCCTAGTTCCACAGAGAACAGTCGCACAATGGTTAGGTTAACTGCACCGGGCTGTGTCCTTGGCAGTGAACTGTTTTGGTTTTTTAAAAATCTTTCTGAGACTCAGAATCCTGTTTCTTTAAAATTCTTAGACGCCCCCCCCCCCCAAAATCTGGTTTCTCTTTCATCACCTTGCTGGACCTTTTCCATTCAACAGACGACAGAAAAGCAGCCGACTCATTGTAAACATCTGAGTCATAAATGCAAGAGTTAACTTTAATAGGATCCAAAATGCAAATCAGAATTTTCTAAGTAAAATTCCACCATCTGCATTTACTCCTCACAGATATCTGAGCCCAGCAAGTTAGAGAAGGATTTTAGCATCCCACACACGAGAGGCTGTCACTGGGAAAAAAACAAGACCAAATTGTGTGCGAGTGTATGAAGCCACATTTATAAATAGTTCAGTGCCCAAAAGAGGTGTTCTCAGTAGCAACCGGGAAGCCAGTTTTCCCAGAGAAAACATTTTCATGGGTAATGCTACTCAGCCAGGAGTCAGTCATGTGCTTAAAATTGGCTTAAGATGCAGTGTCTGAATACTTTTTGTTAACAAGACACAAACTACTCCTTATGTATATAAGGCTACATTGCCTAGATGGACTTGGTATACAAAATATACAGCCATTGGGGTTTGAAATTGGTAAATTCTTCTGAGATCCAAGGAGAAATACAGCTCTTACATTCATTGAATGTGATTCAGTGTTTGCAACAAACTAACTCCAAAGTTCCCCAAACAGGGGCAGAACAAGAGTCTTTTAGTTCGTAAAAATGTATGAATAAGCCCGTGCTCTGAACAATAAAATGCAATGTCCAATGAACGCTTCAGACTCCCTGCATCTGATGTTATTTTTAAAGTTCCACAGAATGTAGATTTCCCAGTCCTTGAAACAGGGCTCCTGTTCTGAAGACTTTGCATATCTAATTAGTAACATAAGCTTGAGGCCATTTATATACCACCATCTCAGCCAAATTGCTAAATATATATGCATGGCGTCCAATTTTGTCAAATGAAAGAAACCTCATGACCAAGGTCAGGTGCGCACCAATTTTGCAAGACCACAGATTAGGGTTTCAGCCACAGCAAGATGACGTTATTTTCCAGCACCTTCCAAAATGAAGCTTGATCCCCAGGTAGGGAGAGTGACATTCATATTCCTGGCGAGTTCCGACATCCACCTAGCATCCCAGAACCACCCTGATCAATTAACAAAGCATGTTTTGTTCAGAGAATGAATGAGGACGGCTTTCTTCTCTGCATTTTATTAGGACTTGAAAGCTCGGGCCGGTTGCCATTGATGACGCCTACTGGGACTCCAATACCCTCACATTCAGATGTGACCAGCAATCCACCCAGCTAGCCCGTTGCTCATCTTGACACCGCGGGATATTCGGCAAGGCTGCAGATGGTATCACACAGGGTTTTCTACCGTTAGGGAGAGAATAAAGGTTCTTTGCAGCAATGGCTGGAAAAACAACACGACACCTTTCTTCACAGTTTAAGAATTGATAAATAGTTCACCGAGCGAACTAAAGACTTTTATTTTTTTCAAAGCAGATAACACCAAAGTACTATTCATATTCATTGCAAGAATAATTACTGGAACTTCCAAACTATCAAGCTAATAAGCTGAATCAGTGATTATAATGTTCAACCAATATACAGATTTTCGTTCAAGGTCAAGGCTTGATTTCTAAATATTATTCACATGCATTCCTTGTGTCTAGGTATTACCAACGTAGGGATTCTTGAAAGTTGAGCTCGGCCTTGTCTTGATTTCAGAATGACACAGCACCTGACAGAGAATTCTGCCTGCTGCTTCAGTCCTAGAAATCAAGTTTTCTGATGTTATACAACAAACTGTATTACAGAAAAATAAAATTAGACTTCTGATGCCTTTGAAACACTCAGGTCTCCAAGCTTTGCAGCACCATGGTGACCTGGACGTGCTCAAACATCTTTCCTTTGTCTTTCCAAACACACCACCAGGAACCCAAAAGGGGCCCTATTTTGAGAGTTCCGGGATGGAGGTTTTTAAGAACCACACTAAACCCAAATAAAGGCAGTGGATGAAATTATCCATTAATTTTTCTGTTAAGTGAAGATGCGGGACTACATTGGCAAATGGGAAAATAATACCAGCTATATGGCTGAGAAAAATGCTTCTATAAATCCCTCCTTTCTAAATTATGTTTAAAGGTGTTTAAGACCCAAAGGAGGTCATAAGACTGTTAATACAAATATTCCTCTACAAGAAAAAAGCTCTCTGTGGAATGTGGCTGAGGATCTGGTACAAAGACCTGAGGGAAGGTAGCTGGAAGGTAAGATCCAGCCCCATAGTCTGAGCATGCGCTTATGAACTCATGGATATGTATCTGGTGGGTGTGAATAGCCCCTTAAGCCGCCTTATACTTAAAAATGAATTAAGACATTAAAGTGAGTTTGTGTGCTAATGAAAAGCCTGCAGTTACAGAATCTGAGAGCCAAGCCCTTAGTCTATAAGGCAAGATTTTCACCATCAGAGGTGGGAACAGATGGATGTGATGGTAGGCACTGAAGGCTTGTTGGGCCGTATTCGGGCCAGAACAGTCTCAAAAATAAGGCAACCTGTGTCTTCTTGGTTTGAGAACACTATCATAAAGGCCCACTGAGGCAAGAAAAGCCGGCTCACGGCAAATCACCAGAAGATATTCAGACAGGGCAACAATCAGTTAGGTGGAATGATTTAGGAACACAGGTATGTGAGAAAACTTTGACCCAGCACTCGAAGTGACATCTCTGCACGTCCCACACGACTCCAAGCAGCAATTTCTGGGGTTTGGAGGTGTGTTACTTTTGCGACATTTTCCCCCCAAAAGAAGACACAAAGGTGGAGTCCCTGCAGAGATGAGCCCAGGGGGGCCCCCCCGCGGGGGGGGGGGGGGGGGGGCAGTCAAGAGAGGGCATCCCGCAGCGCACGGCTCCCTCCGGGGCTGGCAGAGTCCTACAAACGCTTGTAGGTGCCCAGGAGAGCTCTGCAGTTGGGACAGTAGTGGTCCACGTCCTGCAGGGCGTCCACGCAGAAGGGAATGAAGCAGCAGCCTGCTACGCACCTGGAAGAAGAACAGCCACACACAGGGCCCGTTACCCACGTCAGTAGCTCGATGGCGGGTGCCAAAAAGATATGTCAGACATCCCAGCCCCCAGAACCTAGGAACGTGACCTTATTTAGGAAAAAGCATCATCGGAGATGTAAGGATCTCAAGTTGGGATCATGCTGGGTTATCCTCCCTACACTCAGTGACCAATGCCCTTAAGGAAAGAGGAGGGGACACAGAGAAGTACAGGGAGGGACGAAGTCCATGGGAAGACAGAGGCAGAGGCTGGAGGGGTGCAGCCAGAAGCCAAGGAACGCTGGAGCCACCAAAGCGGGAAGAGGAAGGATTTTGCCTGTATGGTCTCCAGCGGGAGGGAGGCATCTTGATTATGGGCTTCTAGTCTCCAGAACTGTGAGTGAGCGTGTTTCCATGGTCTGCGGTCATCTGTTAAGGCAGCCTTAGGAAACTGATATGCCAACCAAGGCCAGGGCTGCCCCCACAGACAGACCATCCTGGGTGTATTTACAAATCCTGGGTCACTTGGGCATCTGTCAGAGTCTTAGGCTGGGGTCAGTAAACTCCTTTGGTAAAGGGCCAGACAAGACGGTTATGTAGTTTGGGCTACATGGGCCCTGTGCCATAGAGCAACCAGAAACAAATGGCATAATATGTTCCAACAAAACTTAAAATGGGCTGGACATGGCCCCGGGCTGTAGTTTGCTGACCTCTGTCTTAGACTGATCATTTCCCACATGCAGAGGCAGCAGTGACCAAATAAAGTCCCCAAATAATGTCTCTTAACCCATGTCATCCATCGTCAGCACACAGGCAGGCCCTCCCTTCACCCAGCCTTTATAGTATAAGAAGTGTCTGGTATTTGTCCCTGTTCTGGGCCCAGAAAACTCCAAAACTGTTGGAATTTCCTGAGTGACACTGGTGTCTTCTGTTATTCCCAACAAGCAGCTTTAAAGAATCACATCTGATTTTATGCGAACGAGGCAATGAGGGCGGGGCCCCTAGAGCCTCAGGATGGGGCTGGTCCCAGAAAGACCCAGGGATTGGAGAGTTGGAATCTTGCGCCTCAATCACAGACCTCCAGCAAGGGGCCAGGGGCTGGGAACTGGGATATAAAAGCCCTTGAAGTACAATTGCAGGGCTTCCGGGTTGGAAAACGCATCAATGTGCCACTCCGGGTGCACCCCAGCTCCACAGGGACAGAAGCTCCTGCACTTGGGACCCTTCAGGACCTCACCCTGTGCCCTTCTTCAACTAGCTGTTCACTTGCATCCTTAATAATAAACCAGAAACGTAAGTAAAGTGTCTTCCTGAGTTCTGTGAGTTGTTCTAGCAAATTATGGAACCTGGAGATGGGATAGTGAGATCCCTGATTTATAGCTGGCCAGAAGCATGAGTGGCCCAGGACTTGTGAGGTGGGGCTGAGCCTTAAACTGTCAGCTTTGTGTTGTCTTCCAGTTAGTCAGTGAACTGAATCACCAGATAGCCGGCTGGTGCTGGAGAAGTGGCTAGTGCCAGAAAATACCCCGCAGCCTTATAAACAAGGTTTGCCAAAAACGTAGGTAAAAAGATTCAACATGTTATAATGCACAGCATAGGGAATACAGTCCGTAATATTCTAATTACTTCGCTTGGTGACAGATGGCAACCAGACCAACTGTGGCCATTCTGTAACCTGTAAAAATATCTAATCACTCTCTGTATGCCTGAAACTAATATAATATTGTATGTCAATTATAATTCAATTAAAAAATATCCACATTTTACAAGAAGACATTGATTTACATGATGCAGAATCGGGAAAGAGCCTGATGAGGAATCAGTCTTATGAAAGGAATTTCCTCCCATTGCCTAAGCTTACCCAAAGTCAAGTAAAGGCAGCCAGCACATTCACAGACAACCCTGACCTAGGCTACCCGTGCGGGCCTGGCTCTGAGGAGCACGATACCCGCTTCCCCTCAACAAGCCCCCCAGGTGAGCATTAGTACCCCCAGTTTACAGATGAGGAAACTGAAGAACAGAGAGGGGAAGCCAGTTGCCTACAGTCACCCAGCAGCAAGAGGCAGGACTTGAACCCACAGCACCCCATTTAAGGAAGAGAGGACAGGAGGCACCGAAAAGCAGCTTCAGTTTGAAAGACAGATCAGCAGAGGTAGAGACTTAATAGAAGGGTCCATTCTGTCTTCCTGATTTCAAAGACAGAAACTCATTTTAATATGAGTGTCCAAAGGTGATGCATTCCCATTCGGCACTCTGCAGGGGGGGGACGGTGACAGCCGTCAGGGGAGCCCCGCGGGCAGGACGGGGCACCAGGTGCCAGGAACCCTGCTCCTCTCCTTTCTTCCCCTCTGGACACGTGTCCTCAAGGAAGTTAATTAAGTTCCCTGGGGCTCTGAGCCTCTCTGAAATTAGGTAGAGAAATAGCGTTCCTTCTCAACCTAGGTCACAAGCAATGAGGAAAGAGCCTGTTCTCTGAGTGACTCCCCTGCCAGGAATAAGAAGGCTGCCTATACCTGCTTGGAAAAAAAATTGTGTTTCCTTCAATTTCTCCCAGAACAGAAACTATTCTCTTTCAAAATAAGGCCCTTGGTGCAGAGCTTACACTCTCCTTGCGTGGGCAACAGGAAAAACCGTGGGGCCATAAAAGGATAAGAAGTTTTGAAGAGATGACTATAAAGTATTTTAACGTACAGGTTGTTTAAATCTTCTCTCAGTTAGGCAAACATTATTATTTGGGTCATGAAATTCTAGAAGAAAAAGAAATCCCTGAGGGTATAACCTTGCACAGACGTAAGGTCGCTATGCTTGTCCCTACGTGCAGGAAGTGGCTCGAGCAGGTGAGCAAGAACAGTGATGGACGGGACAGAAGCTTCCAGGCACTGATTTGCTCAAGAGCAGTGGCTCCCAACTGGGGACCGTTTCTGGGAATAACAATGGGGGGAGGGTGCTACCAGCGTCTCAAGGATAGAGGCTAGGGATGCCGTTCACCATCCCAGGGTGCACAGGACGGCCCCCCCCCACCTCCCAGAAGCACACACTGTGTTGAGAGATCCTGCAAGAGAGGCTGGGTTCTGAGTAGGCCTAACTTACCCCAGGAGACACAGGCTCCCGCAGGACAGCCAGGTCAGGGCGCCAGCATTGTAGGACAGCTGAGTCACAATCATCTTATTGCAGGAAGGACAACACATCTGGATTGGGCGGTCGAAAAAGGAGATGGGCTGCTGCACATAGACCGTCTGTACGGCAACTGGTGGAAGGGAAGCATACAAGCACAGGCTGATGGGTAAACAAGCACAGCAGCCATTAGATGACAAAACGCTGGAGGCAGGGCCTCCACAGGTATCTGAAACCCAGGTTCCCAGCAGTACCATTCACAAAGCCAAAGGGTGGAAGCAACCCAATGTCCACTGATGAATGAATGGATAAGCAAGATGTGGTCCATCCCTACAATGGGATATTCTTGAGCATTACAAGGAAGGATAATCTGCCACATGCTCACCTGGAGATGAACCTGGGGGACATGATGTTGAGGGCAATACGCCAGTCACAAAAGGATGGTGGATGATTGCACGTACAGGAGGCACCTAGTCTAATTCAGAGACAGAGAGAACGGTGGCAGCTAGGGGCTGGGGGAGGGTGGGGCGGGAATAGGGAGTTAATGTTTAAGGGGGCGGGGTTTCATTTTTGCAATATGAAAAACTTCTGGAAACAGATGGTGGGCGTGGCTGCACGACAGCGTGGATATACTTAATGCCACTGAATTGCACACTTAGAAACACAGTGTGTTGTGTGTATTTTACCACAATGGAAAAAAATTGGGGGGGGGAGAAAAAGGACAAAAAGGAAAAGATAGGAAATAGTTGCAGATTTCCAGAATTATCATTTGAGGGGCTCTCAAAGCCCTCGTGCATGAGATGGGTTAAAGTACCGTGTATTCCTAGACGGGGGATCTGGAGCAGGCTCTCCAACCCAACTGTCCATGGAACCACATGGGGAGCTTATCAGGAATGCAGATTCCTGGGCCCTGCTGCCCACACAGTCTGGGGCAGGGCCCCCAAACTGCTTGTTAAGCTTCCTGTGTGATTTTACAAAGGTGGTCTGCAGATGATAATTTCAGAAACGTGATGGGTTTTAGCTCATTTTCTTCATCCATACATAGATGAGTGGTTACCTGGGGCTGGGGCAAAGGGAAAGGAGGAGTGGCTCCTAAGGGGGACCGGGTTTCTTTCTGGGGTGATGGGAATGTCCTGGAATTACAATTTGCATTTGCACAATGCCATGAATATACTAAAACCAGTGAATTGTATACTTTAAAAAGAGTGACCTTTGTGGTGTGGGAATTATATCTCAATAAAGCTGTTACTTAAAAGAGGAAGTTAACAGAGCTGTCCTAGGGTTAAGTGACATAAAGATGGTAAAGAACCTCACCCTGGGCCTGGTACAAAGTGAACCCTCAATAAATAATCCCCTCTTTTGCCTCGGGTCTCCTCAATTAACTCGGAGGTGCAGTGAAAAGGCTGAGTTCAGTGAGCCAGGGAACACTGACCCCCTTCTTTACAGGCCGGGGAGCTGTGTCAGCACGTGAAACGAGGATAGAAAGTCAGGCTAAAAAGAGAAAACTATGTGAAAAATGTGCATAGACATCGTGAAGCCCTTAGAGTTCAGCACGTTCTTTCCATTTTCTTGGCAAAGTTGTTAAAGCTCATATTTCTGTGAGTGAATTCCTTCTGTCCCTTTCTACAGTATTGGGATGCCATATCTATAACCTAGGTATTAGGGGGAATTAATTATTGCTTAATTATAATTCAACTGAACTTAATACTCCTAGAAAGACCCAGAAGGACCCTCTAGAGTATGTTGAAGCACACTTTCGCACCTACCAATAAATTTTAGTATAAGTCCTTTTTTCAGCTGCCAGACCGAGCTATTCATTGATCAGAGCACGATGTGAAATTGTCTGAAGTCATTATCTTATTCTCTTCTAAACCAAGGTGTTAGTTACTTGAACACGATGAAAACAAGAGCTCCCTTTAATCGAGTGATTCCTTGCAGAACTTTAATTTTTACATCCCACTGATGCGGGTCTTTGATGAGCTCTATTTTACAGATGGGGAAACCAAGGCACGAGGCAGTTAGGTGAACCCAGACAGCCTGACTCACAGGCCCACTCCCCGAGCTGGCAATTTCCTCCTGAGCTGCCTGGGATACTGAGTCAGCTCTGTCCCTGGCCAGCAGGGAGTACCCAAGGGCAAGGACAGGAAGAAGGTGCTGGAAGGCAGGGGAGCGAGCTGCACACATGGCTGCGGAGGTGGGTTTCAGCTCCCATGGCGCCTGTTCCAGCCCCGGCCTCGGGGCAGGAGTTCTCCCATCAGATCTGCGGGAAGGGTGGGGCCCTTAAAAGCAGACGCCCATTCCCACAGCTGGTATGCCTCTGTGGTTAGAGCCAGGGGGTCCTTGATGAAAGCTCAGAAACTATACTTTGTGATAAGGAAGCTGTGAGCCTCCCAGATGTGGAATCTAAAAGACTGAACATAAAATTTCAGGACAAGGGGTAAAGCTGGATGGATGGGCACTCTGCTTAACCTCTTGGCAGTCATTTCGGCTACTCTCCTGATTCTCAGAGTCCTCAGGGCCAGGGTGGAGGGCCACGGAGAGTAAGGGGGCCCGGGAGGCCACATGTACCTGCATTGGCGTTGGGGACGGGCACTGGCTGGGTGTAACATGCTGGAGGATTCATGCCCTTCCCGTCCGGGCCTGTCATGAGCCCTGTGGTTGGCCCAGGCATGGGGGCAGCAGGCGTGGGGTAGTAACTGTTAATGGCCACCGTCTCTTCATAGGATGGGGGTGCGGTTGGCACCAGGGAGGGCCCAGCGGCCGCCTGGTAGGGTCCTGGAGCAGACATTTTACCTAAAGGAAAACCAAAAGATATGAGATCAGAAATTCAATTGTCATCTCTCTCTCTCTCACTTTCTGCCTGACAAACAGAAAATATGAGCAAATGACCTGTGTCCAGCCTTCCCCAAAAGCCAGAAGGAGAATTAACATCCCTTCAAGACCCCAGAGTGGTAGCACCTTAACAAGGGATTCCAAGCTAAGATAAAAGGTAAATGATGACAATCCCAAGTCACCAAAACCCAGCCGACACCAAGGGCAAACATCACCCAAAGCTGAGCAGAAGTTTTTTCACGCCTGATACCACCTCCCAGGGATGGCCTTTCACACCTAGCATTTTTCATTTTTTTTTTCAACTGCTGCGGTTTTCACTAATTGTATTTCAGGTGACAGAAAAGACAAAGGCATTCGAAACTCAACCACAGACTTCGCAAACAGAGCAGTGAACAAAAGCCACACGCTGGTATGCACACCCCGTGATGTCATTGGTGAAGTTCAGAGACAGGCAAACTGAGTCAGGAGCGCAGTGACTTTGGGGAGAGGCGCAGAGTCTGGAAGGGGGCAGGGGGCAGGAGAGGGGTCTTTAGAGGGCCTGGGGACGTACTCTTTCTTCATCTCGGCGTGGATATATGGGCGAGTTCGCTTTGTGGTGATTCGAGTTGTGTGATTAGGATGTGGGCGCTTTTCTGCAAGGATGTTAGAGTTTTAAAAAGTGACCCGCCACCCCAGCCCCGGCAAAAGCCAGTTCCCACATTGAAATATGAGGACCCAAGTAACCAGGCACGTATCTCTTTTTGTGAGAGCAGAGAAAGTTTTTTTTTTCCTGGCAGAGCTGATGCCTGCCTAGAATTACATCGCCGGTACCCAGGGTGTGTTCCTGTCTGAAGCCCTATGCTCGGCAGCTGCAGAAGGACACAGTGCCCTCCTTTGTGCGGCTGTCTGTCCAGTGGGGCAGGGCTAGTGCTGTGCTAGACGATCCATTCAAACCTGTCTCAGGAGAAATGGGGAAATGAGCTCCAGGGGCTGCGTGCCATGGGCCAGGGGCTCCCACAGGCCCGCTGCCACACGTTCTGCCTCGTCTTCTAGAACCCACGGGAAGCAGAGGCAGCAATTAATTCTGCAGTGGGGAGAAGGGAGAATCCTTACAAGAAGTTCTGTCTTTAAGCTGACTTCTCTAGGGGAGAGATGAAAAGAGTATTTCAAAGTGAAAGAGAGGCATGGGAAAGAGAACATGTGTAAAACGAGGTCAGTAAATAAAGCTTGGTTGGAGCTGGGTTCTGGAAAATTTGGAAAGTCCTATCAAGGTGTTTAGGCCTTATAAGCCTGTGCTGTCCAATGGAATTTTCTGGAAGGATAGACATGCTCTCTATTCATCCAATATGGTTGCCAACAGCCACACAAGGCTGCTGAACACTTGAAATGTGGAACTGAGTTTTAAAATTGTAAGTTTAATCCATTTAAATTTAAATTTGCAATTCAATTATTAGATAATTTTTATGAGTCTGGGACCCCTTGGGTACATGAACCTACTTTTTCAAAAGCAAATTGCTTTTGATAAACTTTTAGCATCCAATTTGGCATATGCTGCCAATGTAGTGTGCTCTGGATTTCAAAAACTTTT
>JAQQAC010010882.1:21939569-22020484 GCA_029783875.1 Phataginus tricuspis | reverse complement strand
ACATCAGCCTGGGTCCCACTTAATCCCCACTTGCACCCCTGCAAAATGTGCAGAACCATTATCTCCATTTCAGAGATGTAGAAACCTGGCTCAGAGAGGCTGAGGGCTTTGCCCAGGGTCACACAGCTGGCAGGAATTACTTCAGGGCTGGAGCTCCAGAGCCTCACCCGCGGTGCTCCAACTGATCATGAACCACACCGACCACATGCCAAGTGCTTAGAACGCGTCACTGCTTTTAATTTTTTACCACAAACTTAGGAGCTACATGCTGTTGTTAGTGCTGTTTCATAGATGAGGAAACTGAGGCCTGCATAAGGGAAACCACCTGCCTGGAGTCCAGACTCGGGGGCTGGCAGGGGCGGGGCCCAGACCCAGTGCTCTCCAGTGCCCACCACTCCCCTCTGGGCCTGGCTACTTCTCCTTTCAAATCAGTCACAAGACTCTTGGCTTCTGCACAGCTGGGCTGAGGCAGATCAGGTGACCCACACCATGACCTTCAGGCCAAGGACCCTGGGCTGTAGCCCCTCCTGCTTGCCTCCCTCCTACTCCCGGGGCGCCTCTACCAGACAAGCCCCCAAAAGAGTGACCCACATCTACACATACCGGAGCCGGAATGGGACACAAGGGACATTTGCCAGTGACACTGGCTGCGGAGGGGCTGAGGGGCCTTAGCCCCCATCACATGCTGGCCGGTGGGAGAACTTCCAGTCGAGTGCACCTCTCGCTGCCCTTGAGAGGCCATCTTCAGGCCACTCCCCACCCTGCAGGCTGTACTGTCCATCAGCGGAACCCACCGCCCTTCCCAGCCCCATGGAGAAGGGAGAAGCCGGGGTGTTTCGCCCACCTCTCCCTGTGTCTGCTCTGTGGTTCCAGCCCAGGACGCTGGGCTCGAGTCACTTCGTCCTCCTCCGGGTGTCCCTCCCGCCCCAGGGTGCCTTCCCAGGCCTCCGGCTCTCCGGCACCGGTGCGACTAGTAGTCCCCGACTTATTCACATGCACATCTCCTGCCTTGGCCCTGCCTGTCCCCCATCCCCGAGAAGCCCTTTAAAGAGGAAATGGAGCTGGAAGGAGGGACTGATGCTGAGGATAGGCAGACAGACAGGCAGCCTGGAGCAGGGTGAGGATGGCAGTCCGGGACACGGAAGACCCAGACAGCTGTGCTGAGCTTGAGGAAGCAGGAGGTGGACACGAGCTGTGGGCAAGCAATTCGTGCATCTACAGAGCACAAAATGGAAATTAAAATGCCCTGGTTTCTCCCCAACCAACAAGGCCCCCTGGAGGCCAAGCATGTGACTTTTAAAGAAATATCCTGGAAACTGGGCCTGGCTCAGCCAAGAGCCTTGGAATTTTTTTTTTCTTAAACAGATTTATCAGGATATTGATTCATGCACCATACAATTCACCCATTTAAAGCACACATGTCAGTGGTTTTTAGTGTGTTCGCTGATCCGTGCACCCATCCGTGCACCCATCCCCACGGCCCGTTTTAGAACATTTTCTGCACCTCGACAAGAGAACCTTTAGCTGTCACCTCCCCATCCCTCATCCCAGGTCCCCCAGTTTGAAGCAGTCGCTAATCGGACTTTCTGTGTCTATGCGTTTACCTATTCTGGACATTTCATAGACATGGTATCATGCAATTTGGGTGCTGGTCTCAGAAGGGGTTGGGGAATGCTGGGCAGGTAAAAGAATGTAACACCCACCAAAGGGCCCTGCCTGCCTGCTCAGATGTCCTGGAGCTCCAGGATTCTCCCCCTCATACCCTCAAGATGCTGCCCAGATCTCTGGGGAAGGGGTTTTCCCAGGCCTACCACTCTGGCCTCTGCCTCACTAGGTTCTGATACCCTGAGATAATCAGTCTCAAGAGGGAAGATCACCTCAGGGCCCGGGCAGAGAACAGGAGCAGAAATGGACCTCCTGGGTCATCAGTCTGTGCACACATGGGCGCCCATGTACGCACACACCCGTACAAGCTGGGCGCAGACACGTATGCTCAGGGTCCACACGTGCACCACCCGTAACAGGGTCATGCGGGGGTGCGGGAGGGAGAGAAGGGATCAATGGGGACGTTAAGCTGCAAGGGGCAGAAATGTAACTCAAACTCATACAGCCATGAAAGGGGATCTGCCAGCTCATGTTTTGGGGATGGATGGTGGGGTCCAGATCCAGGCATCAGATGCCCCCACGGTTCTTTCCCACTTCTCTAGTGTTTCTCTCTGTGTATCAGCTCCCCACAGCTGAGTCATCTTATCCCACTGGCAGCCCTACCTGGGCTCACACCTTCCGACACCTGCACTGTTCCAGCTGGCAAAAATCCCAGGGGATGCTTGTGATTGGCCCATCTCGGTCGCATGTTTGCACCCCTGGACCAATCACTGTGTCCCAAAGGAGCGGCAAGGATTCGTGCTCGAAAGGAGGGCACAGACATATGGAAAGTGACCATGAGCTGAAAAGCCGCCCCAGTGAGGGGGAGCCTAGTAATGGTGTGATCTGGACATGGCGCTTCATCCCCGTTTTCTCACCTACGAAGTCAGAATAATAATCAAACCTGCCTCTTAACTGCTTGTAAAGATTAGGTGAGTTAATCCGTATAAAGCACTTGGCACAATGCATGGCCCGTGGTAAGTAACAGAGGAGGTTTTCTTACTATTGGATAGTATCATTATTACTGCATCTGTACTCGCCGAGCAGCCCTGGGAGACAGGCAGTCTTCTACGCGGAGGAAAAGGAGGGAGAGACGGTCATAGAGCGCTTTTGCAGAGCTCTACACTCTGGGGAACTGAACATCATCAGGCAGTGACCTTCTGGAAACTGCCTCAGGGGGCTGAGAAAACCAAGTCACCAGAGTAGGAGTCCCAACACTCATGCCCACAGCGTCCTGGTCTTGGAGTCACCAGGAAAATACCACGTGGCCAAGTGCTGGCAGGAACAAGGGCTCTGCTCATACAGAGAAGGGACAGGACAAGACCCGTGTCAGCCGTGGGCATCGTCCCCACGGCCAGAGGGTGCCTCACGGCCGCCAGCGGAGGACCCTGGGCCTGCATGAACCCCTCCTGTGTCACAGAACGAAGGGCCCATCCCTTCCCTGGAGGAGACAGACACAGCAGTGGGGTTGGCCACGTGTCGTGTGGTGCACACAAATGCTTAAGCAGAACAAAGGAGCCCGCCCTGCGTCTGACCCAGGGATGACACCCCCACACAGGGCGCTGAGCGGCGCGGGCTGAGCCGGGACCACCTCCCCCTGCCCTGCCACTCGAGGTGTACAATTCAGTGGCTTTTAGTGTGTTCACACAGCTGTGCCATCAGATCTAGAACATTTCCATCAAATCCCATGCCTGTCACCAATCGCCACCTCCCAGGGTTTCCCGTTCCCTAGGACCCAGCAACTACTCACTTCTGTCTTAATGGACTTGCCCGTTCTGAACGTTTCCTATAAATGGATACAAGCATTATGTGGGTTTTAGTGACTGGCTTCATTCACTGAGCATGTTTTCAAAATTCATCTATGTGGGAATGTGTATCAGTGCATTTCCCTTTAAGGATGCACAGTATTCCACGGAATGGATACACCACAACCTATTTATCCATTCATCCGCTGAGGGGCATTTCTGTTGCCACATGCGAGTGTTCTTGTTAACTCCTGCTGACTGAAAGATTCCTCCATGCCAGCCTGACCTCTTGACTTGTAGACAGACGACACAGCCCTATAGGAGGTAAAGCAGTTCTCAGATAGTCAGGGAAACTGAGGCTCAGAATAGCCGAGGCACCAGTGCAACAAGCCTAATCAGAGCTCCTCCCCGAGGTCTGTCTGGTGGCCCAGGGGCCACCATGGAACACGCTGTGCTTGATCTGGCCTGAAAAGCATTCCACAGTTGTTTGAATTAGCTGGCCACGTTTGAAACTTGGGAGTTTTTGTGTTGAAGAACAAAACCAAAGACAG
This sequence comes from Phataginus tricuspis, assembly GCA_029783875.1. NCBI lineage: Eukaryota > Metazoa > Chordata > Mammalia > Pholidota > Manidae > Phataginus > Phataginus tricuspis. The sequence continues at coordinate 22,016,544 of JAQQAC010010882.1, read as the reverse complement.
ATTTCTAGCTTCTCTGGAAAGAAAAAAACAGTAAAACTCACAAGAGCTGTCTGCATAGTGCCTGCCTTTCCCTTTCCAGGAGTTTAGGGACAGCTGCTCAGGGCTGCGGCCCTCCCTTCAGGACAGGCCTGAACTCGGTCCTGTCCCCCAGCCCACCTGCTTGTTAGGGTGACCAACCATCCCAGCTTGCCCGGAACTATCCCAATTTCAAAACTGAAGGTCCAGTGCCCAGGAAACCCATCGGCCCCAGGCAAACCAGGTCAGTTGGTCACCCTATGGGTACTGAAACCTCACTGCCTGCCATCCTTGCCCCTGTCGTCCCACTGGTCCCCCAGGACCTTGCACTACAGAATCTCTGGCTTTTGTCGAATGGCTGGTGTTCTCAGTCAGGGTCTTTAACCATTTCTCTCTCTCTGCCCACATTCTCCAGGGCTAATGCCAGCCTCCAGCGTCTCATGGGTCCTTGGCATGATGAGAAAAATGAAGACTCTCAATTCTTCGTCAACCTGGACTTCCTCCGTTTCAACTCTCGTCCTTGATTCTGAGAGAGAGGTCCTCCTGCTGGTATGAGCACCCTTTCTTTGATGAAACGAATGGCAGGGGATTCCTTGGTGAGGTTTTAATGTCTCCATCTGGTAAAATAACAGTTAGCAATCTCATGGCCACCCTTAAATGTTTAAAAAATAAACTTTCAAATGTTAGACTCGTTTTAGATTTTGAGGAAAATCGTGGAAGTAGTACAGAGCTCCACATAACCATATCCCACTTCCCCTGTTACTGTCTGGTGCATTGGTCACAGTTGATGAACCAATATCGATACGTTATTATTAACTGAAGTCCAGGCTTTATTCCAATTTCCTTCGTTTTTTCCCTAATGTCCTCTTTCTGTCCCACGATCCCACCCAGGACACCCTGTTACCTTTAATCGCCACGTCACCTTAGACTCCTCCGGGCTGGGACAGTTTCTCAGACCCTCCTTGTGTTTCATGATGACCCTCCCAATTTTGAGAAATAGTTGTTATGCATTTTGCAGAAAGCCCCTCAGTTGGGATTTGCCTGATGTTTTGGGGTTGTGGGCTTGGGGAGCAGGACCGCAGAGGGGAAGGGTGACTGTCATCCCAGTCAGAGCAAGGGGGTACGTCCTAGGGGCGACCTGTCCCTGTGGGTGCTGACTTTGGCCACCTGGATGATCCGGGTGAGTTAGTGGTAATTCTCCTTGGGAGTTTCGCCCTTCCCCCAGTTAAAAAAAAATTATCAGCAAAGCCCTAGATTCTGGCTGTCACCCCTGCAGACTCCAACTGGCTAAGGGAAGATGGTAGGCCAGAGGAGAGAGAGCCCATGGGGGGCATTTCCACACCACACCAAAGGTCGTTTTCTAGCAAAAGGGGCTCAGCCTCCCCAGATTACAGATGAAACTGAGAGGCAGAGTGAGAGGCCCCAGGTCAGATGGTGTGTCAGCTGTAGGATTTGGGCCCACCCGCTTCCCACCTACCTCTCCACAACACCCCTAAGCTGCACTTGCTGCTGGGAGTGGGAAGAAACCCAGGCCAAAAAAGGGGGGAATTATACCAGCCGGAACCCCCCAGCCTCTACCCAGGGGATCCCCTCAGCCTGCAGAGAGAAGGCAGGGGTGCGGAACTTCAGAGGGCTCCCCTGCTGTTCCAGAAGGCTAGTCAGAAAATGGAAAAGGTCAGAAGATGGGATCCATGACGCCCGAGCCTAAAGGGCACCATCTGGCGTTGCCCCCCTCTTTATACAGCGTGTGGTGGGCGCCCACCCACAGGGAGAAGCCTGTACGCGTCATTCAGGGGGTCTTGGCTCACTCCCTGGTCTGGGAGACTCAGCCCATCATCCCCCTGTCTCCCAGCAGGCCCGGGCTGTAAAGGAAACTGGCGAGGCCCACTCCTAAGGGGAGCTCTGGGGTCCCGGACCCCACTCTTAACCTCTATGGTCTGGTGCCCTCAGACCTGGGAAATGCAGCTCGGGTTCCCAGGGGAAGCAGTGGACCCGGGAATGCTGAGATGCTGACTCACCGCTGGGAGAGCCCTTCCTACTCGCTGAGGCTCAGGGTCCCGCTCTGCAAAATGGATAAGAGATGACTCCCACCAGGCTTCGGCCGGCACAGCCACCCGGTGCCCGCGGCCTGTGACAGCAGCGCCCCCTTCTGGCCTCCTCGGCGCATACCCTGCTCTCTGCCTCCCCCTGAAGGTCATTGGGGGAAGGGCCGCTTAGTTGAAACCCACCAAAAGGGTGACCAGAACTAAGGTTTCCAGACTTGGCGCTCTCCTGGGTTCCAGTCTCGGTTCTACCACCTATTAATGGAACCTCAGGTGTGCCCATACTTTGCCATTTGTAAAATGCACATGACAGAGTTTGGAGGTTTAAATCTTTTTGGTTGAGGCATAAAACCGTTAGGGAAAGAAAAGCACACACCTTAAGTGCACAGATCACAAATCTTCACAAAGAAAACACATTCAGGAACCGCCCTGGGGAAGAACGGATGCACGGACATCCCAGAAACCCCGTGCAGCTCACGCCCTAGTCACAACTCCCTTCCTCCTCCCCAAGGCAGCCCACTAGCCTGAATTCCAGCGCTGCCAGCAATGGGTGTAAAATAACGCCTTCTCGCAGGGGTGTGGTGAGGATTACATGGGGGTAATGTGGGCCCTGAGCACGGAGGAGGGTGCTCAATACGTTGGTGTCCTCGTCCGCTCGCCCCACTTTCCTCACAGCTGTATTAGTAGCCCATGCCGAGTGGGGAAGAATGACGGGCTAAATCCACAGGTGACCAGGACATCTATGCCTCCCTCGTGGTGACATCTGCCCAGGAAATTATCGCTCCCCCAGCTTTGCAACTTCTGCATCCTCAATACTATTTTCACCCATCCAGCCCTGGGTCCCCGACCAGGCGAGGCCCTCAGCCTCTCTCTGCAAGCACTGGCTAGTCCTTCAAATGTCCCCGGGCTCCCCCTCCAGTGCACCCTCCCAACTGCAGCCTGGGTTCTCTTTCTAGAACACCTACAGGGGAGTTACTCTCCTGCTTGCAATGCTCAAAGGCTCCCTATTGCCCTCAGGGTAAAGTCACACCCTTCGAGGCTTTCACAACCTTTTACCTCACACCTGCCAGAATGACGTAAAAAAATAAACAAATAACAGGAAATAACAAGTGCTAGTGAGGACGTGGAAAGGGAGGGGAGCTCTTGTATACCGTTGGTGGGAATGTCAACTGGTGCAGCCACTATGGAAAACAGTAGGGTGATTCCTCAAAAAAATTAAAAATAGAAATACCATTTGACCCAGTAATTCCCCTTCAGGGTCTATATCCACAGGAAATGAAATCACCACCACCTTGAAAAGATATCTGCACCCCCATGGTCCCTGCAGCAGTATTACAATAGGCCTACACATGGAGGCAACCTAAGTGTCCATCAATGGGTAAGAGGATAAAGAAAATGTGGTGTGTGTGTGTATTATATATATATGTATATATATATGATACACACACACAAACACAATGATTATTCAGACATAAAAAAGAAGGAAATCCTGCCATTTGCAACAACATGATGGATCTTAAGGGCATTATGCTAAGTGAAACATGTCAAACAGCAAAAGACAAATACTGTATGATCTCACTTTATGTGGAATCTAAAAAAGCCAAACTCACAGACACAGAGAACAGACTGGGGGTTGCCAGAAGCTGGGGGCAGAGATGAGGGGCTGAAACTGGAGAAGGTAGTCAAAAGGTGCAAACTTCTAGCTATAAGATAAATAAGTTCCAGGGTTATAAGGTACAGCGTGGTGACTACAGTTAACAATAATGGACTGTGTATTTGAAAAAGGCTAAGAGACTAGATCTTAAGTTTTTATCACAAGAAAAAAGCTCTGTAGCTATGTGAGGTGATGAATATTAACTAGATTTATTGTGGTGATCACTTCACAATATGCACATACATCAAATCCTGACAGTGTACACGTAAAACTAATACAATGTTGTCAATTATGTCTCAATAAAACTGAGTAGAGGGGACCCTTTTAGACCTGAGTCCTGTCTTCTCTATAACCCAATTATTTACCACTTCCTTTTCCATCCTGGGCTCCTGCAACCCTCTGCAATTCTCAGCATCTGGGCCTTTGCATATGCTGTGCCCACTACCTGGAAGACCTTGCCTGTATCTCTGTCTTGTCCTTCAGGGTGCAGCTCAATTGTCCCTGGTGCTGAAGGCCTTTCCTTCCCTCTCCCCAGGCTGCCAAGAGCAGAGTGGGTCCTCCTTTTACTTGTCCATCACATCTCTGGCCAGGGTCCACCTCCTCCAGGAAGCCATCCCTGCCTACCACAACACCCCCAGGGTCCTTCCTTTACTCTCAGCGCACCCTGTGCTGGGTGGGGATAATCTGCCTTTGGCCTGTCTGCCCTTGGGGGCTGTGAGCTCTGTGAGGCCAGAGATTGTGTCTGGGTGCTCAAGTATCCCTGGCACCTAGCGAGGACCTGGCATAGAGGAAGAAGTCAGCTGGGGTCTGGCAGACAGATGAGTGAGTGAACAATGAGCAAATGAATGAATGAGGAATCTGGACAAGCATAATCAGAGCTGATGATGCCAAGAAAGGACTCCTGGGTGCTCCTTAGAGGGGCCTCCTGGCTTTGTGGGAAATAGAGAAGGCTTTGCTTTGGCACATATCTTGGCTCCGTACAAACCTGGAATAACAGTAATATGTTTCCCAGGGGTTTTGAGGACTGAATGGGATCATATATTTTTGGTATTGTTAGCCTAGATCACACGGTTTGGACCCCGACAGTCTGACCTTGAAGCTCATGGGCTGTTTAAGGGTTGCCCTCATGATGGGACAGTGCCCGAGGTCATCCAGCAGGCACCGTATCTTTGTCTCCAATCCCCACCCCCTCACCGGCCGTCAATCTGCTCCTTGCACTGAGCTCCAGGAGGGTTTCTCCAGCATCTGGCTCTAGCCTCCCTCAGGCTCTCTTGGGGCCTCTCTGCACTTTCCTGGTCCTGGTACCATCCATCAGTGTCTCGCCAGCTGTCAGCCAGAATAGGCGCTTCCTCCACCGGCCAGCCCCACATCCATCAACGCAGCCCCCTGGGACTTCAGCCCAGCTGCAGCCATCCGCCCCGCACCCCATCCTGGGCTGAGGTCCTGCAGCTTCTCCACTTAATCCCAGCTCTGAGTCTGGCCCCTCCCAGCAGCAGCTGGCCAGGGCGTAGGTCTGAGGGGACAAGGAGACCCCTCCAGCTGTTAGTAAGCGACCCCTCCCCACTGACATACCAGCAGAGCCCTTTTGCAGGCCTCGTCTTGGCAGGGCCTCTCAGCTACCCAGTAAATGGGAATAACAAGCCCAATGTTTCTAACAGCAATAATGGCTGCCGTCTACTGAGCACTTACCATGTGTCAGACCCTCTGCCAAGTGTATTCCCTGCCTCTGCTAATTAAATCTTTTTTTTTTTGGATTAAAAAAAAATACTTTATTTTGGTATCATTAATCTACAATTACACGTGCAATATTATGGTGATTAAACTACCCCTTTCATCAGGTCCCCCCCACCAACCCCATTACAGTCACTGTCCATCAGCGTAGTGAGATGCTATAGAATCACTACTTGTCTTCTCTGAGTTGTACAGCCCTCCCCGGGCCCCCCCCCACCTTACGTCTGCTAATCGTAATGCCCCTTTTACCCTCTTATCCCTCCCTTCCTTCCCATCCATCTTCCCCAGTCCCTTTCCCTTTGGTAACTATTAGTCCGTTCTTGGGTTCTGTGAGACTGCTGCTGTTTTGTTCCTTCAGTTTTTTTCTTTGTTCTTATACTCCAGATATGAGTGAGATCATTTGATACTTGTCTTTTTCGGCTTGGCTTATTTCACTGAGCATAATACCCTCTAACTCCATCCATGATGTTGCAAATGGTAGGATTTGTTTTCTTCTAATGGCTGAATAATATTCCATTGTGTATATGTACCACATCTTCTTTATCCATTCATCTACTGATGGACACTTAGGTTGCTTCCATTTCTTGGCTATTGTGAATAGTGCTGCGATAAACATAGGGGTGCATCTGTCTTTTTGAAACTGGGCTGCTGCGTTCTTAGGGTAAATTCCTAGGAGTGGGATTCCTGGGTCGAATGGTATTTCTATTTTGAGTTTTTTGAGGAACCTCCATACTGCTTTCCACAATGGTTGAACTAATTTGCATTCCCACCAGCAGTGTAGGAGGGTTCCCTTTTCTCCACATCCTCGCCAACATTTGTTGTTGTTTGTGTTTTGGATGTTGGCCATCCTCACTGGTGTGAGGTGATATCTCATTGTGGTTTTAATCTGCATTTCTCTGATGATTAGCGATGTGGAACATCTTTTCATGTGCCTGTTGGCCATCTGAATTTCTTCTTTAGAGAAGTGTCTATTCATGTCCTCTGCCCATTTCTTAATTGGATTATTTGCTTTTTGTTTGTTGAGGTGCATGAGTTCTTTATATATTTTGGATGTCAACCCCTTATTGGATACGTCATTTATGAATATATTCTCCCATACTGTAGGATCTCTTTTTGTTCTACTGATGGTGTCCTTTGCTGTACAGAAGCTTTTCAGCTTGATATAGTCCCACTTGTTCATTTTTGCTTTTGTTTCTCTTGCCCAGGGGGATATGTTCATGAAGAAGTTGCTCACGTTTATGTCCAAGAGATTTTTGCCTATGTTTTTTTCTAAGAGTTTTATGGTTTCATGACTTACATTCAGGTCTTTGATCCACCTTGAGTTTACCTTTGTGTATGGGGTTAGACAGTAGTCCAGTTTCATTCTCTTACATGTAGCTGTCCAGTTTTTCCAACACCAGCTGCTGAAGAGGCTGTCATCTCCCCATTGTATATCCAAGGCTCCTTTATCAAATATTAATTGACTGTATATGTTTGGGTTAATGTTTGGATTTTCTATTCTGTTCCACTGGTCTGTGGGTCTGTTTTTGTGCCAGTACCAAATTGTCTTGATTACTGTGGCTTTGTAGTAGAGTTTGAAGTCAGGGAGCGTAATTCCCCCTGTTTGATTCCTCCTTCTCAGGATTGCTTTGGCTATTCAGAGTCTTTTCTGGTTCCATATGAATTTTAGAATTATTTGTTCCAGTTCATTGAAGAAAGCTGTTGGTAGTTTGATAGGGATTGCATTGAATCTGTAGATTGCTTTAGGTAGTATAGCCATTTTGACAATATTTATTCTTCCTAGCCAAGAGCATGGGATGCATTTCCATTTGTTAGTGTCCTCTTTAATTTCTCTTAGGAGTGTCTTGTAGTTTTCAGAGTACAGGTCTTTCACTTCCTTCCTTAGGTTTATTCCTAGGTATTTTATTCTTTTTGATGCAATTGTGAATGGAATTGTTTTTCTGATTTCTCTTTCTGTTAGTTCATCGTTAGTGTATAGGAAAGCAACAGATTTCTGTGTGTTGCTAATTAAATCTTAAAAAGCAAACCGAAACAATCCATGAGGTAAGTTCTATTATTATCCCATTTTATAGGTGGGCAGCCTGAGGCTCAGAGAGACTGTGACTCACCTCTGGTCTCATGGCTGAGAAGTGCGGGAGCTGGGACTCAAACCCAGACTGAACAATTCTGGAGCCCATGCGCCCTCCACCCAACACAGGTGGCCCTGGTGGAGGCATGTGGAAGGCAGAAGAAATAAGGACAAAGGGTAGGAGGGGTTCCAGCGAAGAGAGGCCTTCAACGGGAACTTTGAGGGACTGGCAAGATATCAGCAGGCAGACAAACGATGAGGGAGTGTGCTCACCAGGGGAAGCAGCCTGAACAAAGGCACAGAATTGGAAGCGTGAGTCAGCATCACTCTCTGGGAGCGTGAGACCCAGACACGCAGTGTGAGACATGTATGTGTGATGTATGTGCGAATGACTGCATTAGTAAGCCAGTGTGACTGTGTGTGCGCATTGTGTTTATGTGTGTGCATGCACACGTATGTGTGTGTACTGTCAGGAAAAATTAGGAAACGTTTTGAAATGGGCAAAATAGATTACTGGGTGTCTTGCTTAGTGCATCCTTCTTGGTTATCTGGGCCTCTCTCTAAGAATAAGTTGAAGAAAGCTGATTGTAATGAAATTATTCCCCATACAAATGCAAATGAACCTCATGTATTAGAGACAAGTGATTACAGCCCTGTGGCTATTGACCAGTTTTGCGCCTATTTGTACATTCATTCAGCATTCCTAATTGCTACACATGTGTGCTTTGAACTGGCTGTAACATCTCATTAGTTCCCTCATTAATTAATGAGTTAAACATAATCTTTGACCCATGTTCAAAGATTTTATATCTGTCTGAGAGACATGAGTTTTATCTTTTTAAAAAGATGATCTTTTGCCAGTGCCCACATGCCTGTCCTCTCCCGGGCTGTGAAGCCTGCACACACACTATCCACTGCTCCTGACCGCCGCTGGCCTGTCCAGCTGTTCACAGACAGCAACGCTTTCAGGCAGAGATACCCAGACAAGTCATGGTTCACACGATATTAGTCAACACTTCCTATGTGCCCAGCTCTACACTGAGCAATTTAAATGTCTGAACTCGCTGTGTCTTCCTGTAATTCCTGTGAGGCAGGTGGTCTCATCACCTTCCTTTGATAGATGGAGTGGAGCTTCATAGAAGTGGAAATGTCAGCTGGAAAGAAGTGGCCAGGCCAGGATACGAATCTCAGCAGTCTAACTCGTGTGCTTCTGGGTTCCTCCGTGTAACTCCGGAGGGAAAAATCCCGGGGCAAAATACCTTTGAAACCGAAATCAGTCAAAGGGAGAAAGAAAGTGGGAGAAACCCGTTTATTGCTTACAAGCAGCCATCCACTTCTGCCCTCATGTGTCTCTCATGACCAGGCTGCCGAAGAAGGGACCCCACCCAACCTCTCTGGTCCAGATATGCCCTCACTCACCCTTGTAATTAATTACCTATTGATATGGAGATGGACTACTTCTCTCCACCTCTTGGAAACACCTATTGATATGGAGATGCACTAAGGCCAGGTGGAAGATTCTGGAAATATTGCAATTTTACCCACAGCCCACCCCTCCAGAAATTGTGCCTCACAATCTACTCACTCCCCATCTTCTGCAATGACCCCTGTGTGAGAAAACTGGAGCATTGTAACCAGACTAATAACATACAATAGCAACAGCAAAAAAATCATGACAACCCTCAAGCTGGAGGATTCAGCTAGGTTCAAAATCCTATGCAGATTAAGTCCATAGCTCGCCCATTCCACAGGCAGTCAGTAGCTGAACAGGTAGGGCGTTCAAAGCAATCATCACACGACAGCTACAGCCAGGGGGCAGGTCTGGGCCACAGGGACTGTAGAAGAAAATAACCTTAAGGGCAGTAAGATATATGTTTTAATGCACCAGCATAGCCAAATCTTGTCCATCAGGTAAAATGCATGCAAGAGAGTGGTCCTGTGACAGGACAGTGGCAGGAATGGGATCTCACCCTGGTCTAGTATACCAGCCTTTCACCCCCCTCCCTGTGGGAGTTACAGATGGGTCAATATATGGGGCTACGGGAGGTACATGCACTGGCTATAAAGATAAAACAAAATTTCCCCGTAAGATGCTCTTACCTCCTGGATGTTTTGGGTACACAACCATGATGTTTGGGGGCCCCTTGGCTGTTACTCCAGGAATACATATGAGGCCAGCTTCCAGGCCTTTCCCTCAAGGTGCCAGAAAGGCCAGCCATTGCTGGTCCATGTGTTGAAATGTCCAGAGCCATGTCCACTCAACAGTCTCCAGGGTTTAATGCAGTAGGGGCTGGCAGCAGGATGTTGCTCTGCTGGCCATATCCTGGCTTCAGTAACTCCTCTTTGGTTTGCACGTACAGTTGTATAGGAGAGGCAGCAAGGTGTGTTAGCACATCCACAGGGCTCAGGGCTCCTTTTCGGTGCTTCTCATTCAAACACCGTAGCACTGTCCATAAGCGAACTAACCAGCACTGTAGACTGTGGGTGTCCGACTTCAGGCCAGATTTCAACAAACCATTGTACCTATCATACCTGCCCTGGTAGGGTTATATGGTACATGAAACTTCCACTTTATTCCTAATTACTGCACCCATTCCGCTAACACGTGTCCCATAAAGTGGGTGCCTTGATGGCCCTCAATCACCTGTGGGCGGCCATAGGCTGCAAAGATACACTCTAGGCCCCTCTTGGTAGTTTGCTGATCTGCATGAGATGCAGGAAAAGCAACCAATAGGCCACTGTGTCCACACAAGTCATGGCATACTGTTATCCTTCTGATATGGGCAGAGGCCCAGTATAGTCTATTTGCCACCTGACAAGGGGTACTGGCCCCCTTACCCCCGTAACCATCTTCAGTCCCATGTTGCTGTGGAACTCGGTGTGTCCCTCCTAGAGCACATAAGGCACTCCTTCCAGGCTCGGCTGACTTCTTCAAAGGTCAATGGCAAGCTCCACCGACGGGCTACAGCCCACATTATCTTTTGCCCTATGTGAAACAAACGCTGATGTAACCATTGGGCCACATCAGAGGCAGGCTTTCCTTCCAGCCAGCGCACCTGGGCCAGTGTGTCTGCTTCATCATTCCCTGGATTCCCTGGGGATACCAAAGGCAAATGGCCAGTCACATGATATACGGTAACCACCTTAGTCTGACCAGAGGCCCATAGGTCTTGCCACAACTCTTGCCCCCAAAGGGGCTGGTGACCAACCATCCAGTTGGCATGATACCATGTCAGTAGCCACAAGGTCAAGCCCCAAGAGAAGGCCCAGCTGTCAGTGCAGACAACTATGGGGGAAGGCTCCTGGGTGATTATGAGCCATACTGCCCGCAACTCAGCCCATTGGCTGCCCTTCCCCTCTCCGTCCTCCATCCATACTGTCTCAGTCTTAGGATGGAAAGCCACAGCCCTCCACTTCAGGGTCTGCCCATGACTGGAGCCATGTGTAAACGAAGACTGGTATAGGTCACTGGCCCCAGTAAGCACTGGAGGTCTCCATGTAAGGGGCTAGAGGAGAGGGTGCTACACTGCTATAAAATATGCACCCCAGTTGGCTAGTGTAGGAGTCCATGGCACACCACTCCGTGGCCTTTGGGTCCAGTCTCGCACCGACCCTCCAGTGGGATAGGAGGTTATTACCTTGGTTGGCCTGTTACAGTGATGGGTTCGTAGCCTGCAAGGCATGGTACACAGCAGCCAGTTGCCTCAAGGTGTACCAGACCTCTGCTCCGTTCACAGTTGTGACCAGAATCCAATAGGTGTGGGCATCTGTTCAAACCACTGCCAAAGGCCCCATCTATAACCATCTTCAGTTACATGAACATCTAGCTCACAGGGCCTTGATGAATCCATTACACTCAGGGCCTGTGGGGCCTTGACTGCCCACTTAGCAGCAGTAAGAGCAGCTGCACGTATTTTACCCCAGTCCCCCCTGAAGCCCTTTCATATCAACTGGCATAAGGGCTTCAGAATTTGTGCCAAGAGCAGGATAAACACTCTCCAGTAGCCCCAAAGACCCAAAACTCATGGAATAGTACCACAGTGGTAGGGGTGGGGAAAGCCTGGACCTTGTCTGTGACTGGTTCTGGGATAACTTTAGTTTTACCCAACCAGACGACCCCCAAGAACTTTACAGACAAACCAGGTCCCTGAACCCTGGTGCTGTTCACAGCCCAGCCTGTCTCCTGCAGATGGTGCAGCAGTCTAGGAACTGCCCCTTCTGAATCTGCAAGAGAACCAGATGTGAGCATGATATCATCAATGTAGTGACACAGCCACACCGTTTGCGGTTTCTCCCAGGCGGCCAAGTCCTGGGCTACAAGTCTGACAAATGGTGGGACTGTGGAGGTATCCCTGTGGAAGGACAGTGAATTCCACTGCCAGCCTTCCCACGTGAAGGCAAACTGTTCCTGGCTTTCCTGTGCTATGTCAATAGAGAAGAAAGCATTAGCAGGGTCCACAACATAATGATGCATTCCCAGCTCGTGAGTGAGGGTGTCCATAAGGGTCGCTATAGAGGCGAGAGCAGCATGCAAAGGGGGTGTGACTTTATTCAATTCCCTGTAATCCACGGTCATACACCAGGAGCCATCTGGCTTTTTCATTGGCCAAACTGGGGAATTAAAAGGACTATGAGTGGGCTTTATGATGCCCACCTTCTCCAGTTCCTGTAGAGTTTCTCGTGGCCCTGTAGATATGTTTCCTTGTGCCCCACAGGTAATTTATACTGCTTAGTATTTGTCACCTGCTGAAGTACAGGAAGAGCTACAGGCAGGTGCTTAGCATGTCCCCTCAGAACTGCCTTTACCACACGGACCCTCAGTCGAGATTCACCTGCAGTGGTCTGTACCACAGGCCCTGCAGCATACTGACCCCCAAAATACATTCAGGGATGGGGAGATGTACACAGCATACTCCTTTGGGGGTAAACACCCTATCCCCAATGGGATTTGGTCTTTCTTCACTTAATTGCTTTACCCCTATACCATCTATCACAGCAGGGGTCCTGGGAAAATGCTCAGGGTTGCCATAAATCAGAGAACAATCAGCTCCTGTGTCCACCAGCGCCAGGACACACTGTACACTCATGGAGGACCAATAAATTGCTAATTCTACATGTGGCCTCTGGTCCCCACCACGTCCACCAGGGTGGGGACCTTGACCTCCCGCAGCCAAACCATGACGCCCAGTCGTCTGGTGGGGGTGAGGGCCCAGGCGGAGCCTGAGTGCTGTCCTCCAGGAAGTCTTGCAGGGACACAGGTTGGACATGGGCTTTGACTCCGGTTTCTGTGTCCTGGGCCTCAGTGGCTGGAACTGCTGCTCTAGCTTTAATTGGTGCCACAGTTCTAACAAGGTCCTATTGGGCTGCCCAACAAGTTTTTCTTTCACTATCCTGGCCTGTGTCAAATCAACCCACATCTGGGTCCTCAAGACCTTCACGGGGCCCTCTGCACCTCTCCTTTCAGTCGTAGCCCATACTTCCTTTTGTGCTCTTACTGTGTCAACCTCCCCCAGATCTGCTAAAGTACGAGTAGCCTCCCTTATGGGTTGCCCTATGTGGGGGGCAAGAGTAGTCACTAGGGACCCAAAGAGAGATGGGGGAGCTGTATGCAGCAGCAGATTCCTCATTCCTATGGTAAACAACTCACTGGGGCCCTGGGGGTCCATATTATAGATGATATTTTTCATGCCCAGCTCCTGTAACACCTGCTGGAGCTCTGCATACATTTTCCGGCCCATGGGTAGGTATGGTAAATCACCCTGATTAGGCCAAACTGCCCTGATGGCTGCTGTCAGCCAATCCAGAAGCACTTGATTTCCTGAGGTATGATGGGGACTTTGTAACCAACCACTGTTGGAGGGAAGGGTTAGTCATCAGGGAAGGCAGTCTACCCATTTCAGAGCCCAACATAACAATGTCTTCCACCCCATATCCCAGAGAAGCAAAAGCCATGCGGGCAGAGGTTCCGACAGCTTCTGCTGAAACCTGACGCTCATGTCCACCAGCTCATCCTGGGTATAGGGGCGGAGCATGGAGTGCCCCACAACCCGGGGAGGGGGTGGCTCCTCCCCCTGAGGAGCCCGTGATTGTTGCGTTTTTATTTTCTTAATTACAATGGGGCAGGCCTTTAATATGGGAGAGGCTGGTGCCTCCGGCGGTGGCCTCGGCAACAGATCAGCCCTCAGCCCCACCCCCTCAGCCCCTCCCTACATCTCCTCTACTATCTCCAGGGCTGAAGGCGCTGCTCTTTCCTCAATCAGAGTGAAGAAAGCCCAGCCTCCTGCAATGTGAACTCTCCTGATGCCTCTTCCCTCGCTGCTAACATATCTTCCAGGAGTGCAACCTGTCTTCTCAATAACTGTCTCTTTCTTAAGGGCATCCCATAGGTCATCTCTCAGGTCCTCCAAGCAATGCTGAAGTGTGTCTCTCTCCTGCCGAGGTCTCTCTCTCCTCGATAACCCTTTCCATTATCTCGAGAAAAAGATATCCCATAATCCCAGCTGCTACACAGCCACTCAGGGCCTCTAAGCAATCTTCTATCTCACGGAGGGCTAATTCTGCAACTTCCAGTGTCTTCACCTTTCCCCAATTTGGGGGAAGGCCCCACCTCTCTAGGAGGTGCTTTATCCTAGACCAATTCCCCACAGACAGGGGCTCCCAGGTGAAGCTGCCCCCTCCACCACTGCAGCCACTGGGGCCTCCCCACCATCCACATGGGGGGTTTCCAGGCATCTCTCCACCACCTCAAGGGGTAGCCCGCCCAAGGGTCAACCCATATAGACAGATTTTGGGTTCAGAGGTCCTGCTGACTACTGCCAGATGTTACTCTGGGGGGAAAATCCCAGGGCAAAATACCTTTGAAACCAAAATCAGTCAAAGGGAGAAAGAAAGTGGGAGAAACCCATTTACTGCTTACAAGCAGTCGTCCACTTCTGCTCTCCTGTGTCTCTCGCAACCCGGCTGTGGAAGGGACCCCACCCAGCCTCTCTGGCCCAGATATGCCCTCGCTTGCCCTTATAATTACCAACTGATATGGAGATGGACTACTTCTCTCCATCCCTTGAAAACACCTATTGATATGGAGATGCACTAAGGCCAGGTAAGAGATTCTGGAAATATTACAATTTTACCCACACTTCACTACCTATCCACTATCTAAGTGGGTCTTGGGAACCCCTAGACCTGGCTCAAGCAGACAAAAGTCCAGTTGTGAAGCGTCCTGTTTGCATGCAGTGATTTTCCTGTCAATGTCTGGTGACTGGGCACTTTCACTCAATCTGAGCAGAATGAGGTCTCTCCAGCCTGCCTTCCACTCAGATTCTATCTCATGACATGGGCTAAAGCACCCTACTGTTCCAGCTCAGTGAAGGGAGAAGCCAGGGCTCTTGACAGCTGAGTCCCAGCACTGGTTTGGAGCAGCTGGGGGAGGTTGTTCCTCAGCAGAAAGACAATCACTCCATGAATACCTACTATGTGCCAGGCCCTGGGCCAGGTAGGTCACATGAACCCTCCCACAGTGTCCTTCCCATAGAAAGGCAGGTCCTGCCTTGTCTTCATTGGACAGAGGAAGAGACTGAGGTTCAGACAGGCTAAGCAAGTTGCCCAAGATCATGGGGCAGAGCTGGGATTTGCACCCAGGCCTGGGTCACTCTTATCCCAGCCAGGGCTCAGAGGTGACCATAACCACTCAGCACAGGTGGATGCTGGAACCCCTGCTCTCACTCCTTCCTGCCTGGGGATACAGCAGTCCCTTCATGGGCAGCTGAGGTTGGGAGTGCATGGTGTGCAAGACCCAGG
Source organism: Phataginus tricuspis (assembly GCA_029783875.1). Taxonomy (NCBI): domain Eukaryota; kingdom Metazoa; phylum Chordata; class Mammalia; order Pholidota; family Manidae; genus Phataginus; species Phataginus tricuspis. The sequence goes on along the minus strand of JAQQAC010010882.1, from coordinate 22,001,237 downwards.
CCTGCTCCCTTCTCTACAAACAGTCTCAGGTCACCCTGTCTTCCTAATCACTGAAACTGGATCATTGCTGCTGTAGGTATGTGCCTCCATACCCAAGCCTCGGTTCCCCGCAACACCCTGAATCCTCTACCTCCACCATGCACAAAGGCCATGTGGTACAAGATTAGGAAGAGCCAGACCCTCAGTGCTTCCTGTCTCAGCAAGTGGCAACTCCATCTATACATGTGCACAAGCCAGAGAGCGAGGAGGCCTCCTTGCTGCCTCTCCCCACCATATCCAAACCCTCACAATGGGAGAGAGAGCTGCTGGCCTGCCCCTTTTTCCATAACAACAGAACTTCTCTGGGCATGGCCACTCAGAATTAAGACTATGTTTCCCAGACTCCCTTGCAGCTAGGTGTGGCCAGGTGATTAAATTCTGGCAAATGGGATATAAGCAAAAGTGATGTGTGCAACTTCCCAGTTGTGTCCTTAAGGGGAAGGCGGGTCCTCCTCCTTAACGACCTTCCATTCTCCCTCTTGCCGCTAGTCAGAGCGCAGGACACACTGTGCTCTATTTGGGCCATGAGAACAAGGGCACAAGTGTAGGAATGGCGGAGAAGGAGGAGCCTGGATTTCTAATGCCTCAAAATAGCCAAACCAGAACCAGAACACCTATACCAAAACTGTATGTAAAGGGAAAATAGGATTCTTTCTTGTTTAAACCAATTACTTTGCATCTCTGAAGTGGCAGGACAATCTAAATCCCAACAAACAGAATCACCATGTTCTGTGTATTTTACTTCCTAATTATAACCCAACTCATTTACTTCTTTCAAATCTTCACTGACCTCACCCCCAACAAAGGCAGAGCCCACCTCAGCCCCCTCACTTTCTGAACTCCAGCCTTGCCAGCCCTCTCTCAGCTACTTGAATGTATCATGCTTGTTCCTACTACAGGGCCTTAACACATGCTGCTGCCTAGAACCCTTGTCCCTCCTCTCTTCATCTAATCACTTCCCACTTTTCCTTCAGATCTTAGCATGATCACCACCTCCTCTGAGGAGCCTTCAGTGACTGCCCTGACTAGGGCAGGGCCCCTGTTAGGCATCCCCTGTGTAAATGTTTAATCACAGTTATGATTAAAAATCCCATGAGGTCCTCTCAAGTTTGCTGTGAACCTAAAATTGGTCTAAAAAAAGAGAATCTTAGGAGAAAACATTTTTAAAAAAGCCCCGTGAGGGCATCTAGGAATCGATCCTCAAAATACGCTGACCAAAATATGAAATTATGTACACGCAAGGTTTTTTGTTCCAGCACTACAAATACTAGCAGAAGATGGGAAACAACCCAAGCCTGTACCAAGAGGGAACTGGCTGAACAAACTGTGAACTGTCACATAGAACAGCATTATGCAGCTGCAAACAGGAACCAGGGAGCTCTCCCAGTACTGTACTGGGGCCATCTCCAGGATAAATGATTAAGTGGAAAAAAAAGCCAAGGAACAGAACTACGTACACCAAGTATGCTGTCTTATTAATATGTGTGGGGTGTACATACATTTGCTTACATTTTCAAGGAGAAACACTGGAAGAATAAAGCACAAAGTAACAGAAATGGTTACCTAGGCGGGGAGGGTGGGAAGAGGCAATGAGTGAAGGAGACAGGCATGGAAGTTAAACTTGTCTGAGTGTACCTTGTCTTAGAGTTCTTATTTTGTAAGTGTAAACAGTTTACAAAAGTTATAAAGCAAAGACCAAAAAAAAAAAAGCAATCCCTTAGAATAAAAAAACAAAAACAGAAATCAATAAACCTGACTGAATATCAACTTGGCAACTACACTCAAAAGGATTATTGGAAGTGACTTTAAAACAGCATTTTGATTGTAAATCCTTAATGAGCTTTATCCTAATTCCCACAGAATCACAAAGAAACAGAAGGAAACCTTCAGTTGTACTCAGTCACCTTATAGGTAGGTATTATATTGGTATTGCTATGTTGAAACTCTGAGCTCTGTAATAAAGGATAAGGAAAAGAAGAAATTGTGTTAATATTGTTAGGAATCAAGATTTTCTGTGTAAGGAAAAAGATAAAAAACAAAATCAAAGAAGTCAAATGAAAACCTTATATTCTTAAATGTGACAGAATTATCAGTTTCTCCAGCTTTAGACATAGACACAATGATAACCCAGTTGTCATGAGCACTGCTAACGTCTAGATTATGGTCCCTAACTCCCATTTATTACCAAAAGGAACAGGACTCCTGTGGGAAATGGCTGGTTCCAAGTAGAAAGCGTATAAGATGATCCTGGGACATGTTGTCACAGAGAAACCAAAGAAACTGTCAGACACCACTGAGGTCACGTTGAAAGGATGCAGGACGCAGTTACTTGTGCCAGACTTGGTTCTAAGCATTACAAGTATTAACTCACCATTAGGAAAATCACTCAACCTCATTTAATCCTCACAACAAGCCCAGCAGGAGGGTGGAATGATGATGCTCAGTGTATAGATGAGAAAACGGAGTCTTGCGGAGATGAAGAGAACTGCCCAATGTCACACAGCAGATGGGTGGCTAGCTGAGGACCTGGATCCAGGCCATATGACTCTAGGGTCCATGACCTTAGCCATCTTCTCAGCTGCCTCTTCATTAATGTAGGATGTTCAGCTCAAAGTAGAAAAGGAAAATAAAGAAAATAGCCCAAGCCTTGGCAGAGGCCAGTCTAGGGGCGTGTTTAGGACCACGGACAGCACCCCCGAGCGCTTCCCCCCTCATCAGTTCAGCCGTGCCTATAACCAGGGCCCCTGAGGCTGACCCCAGTGGGGATGCAGGTCCCATATCTTGCACAGCTGCAGACCAAGCCCCTATCATGCCCAGCCTCCCTACTGGTCGCTCCTCACACCCTCCTGACCCACTCAGGGCCATCTGTGCTCTCTTCATCAAGACCACCACTTAAGAGCAAGGATCACCATTTTAATTCCTCATGGGCGCCCAGCCAGGTGGGAATGGGCATTCCCACTGTCCAGATGGGGAAACCGAGGCTCTTCATGCCGCCGGGAAGTGGCTGATTCTGGCACTTGTGCCCTTGCCCCATCCCGCCTCCCCTCTTGTTGGCTCACCCTCCTGGGCAGCTGAGCGTGGGGTGCCGCTGGCACATGCTGAGGACTGAGTCACCCTCATTTTGTGTGTATGTCATCTCCCTGGCTGGCAGGAGCTGGGAGGAGGAGTCTGGGTACGCGAGCTTGAGGAGAAGGCCCTGTTCCCCGCAGTAAAGGAGGCCGCTGTGCGGAGCTCCTAGCACAACTCCTGCCCTCTGCATTCATACAGCCACTGGTCGATTCTACCTCCAGAATATGCCTGGAACCTGTTCCCTCTTCATCGGTGCCAACACCCTGGCCAGGCCACCATCAGCTCTCGCCTGGACTGTGGGAGCTCCCACCCCGTCTCCCTGCTTCATCCCTCACCCCCCTCAATCCACTTTCTGCAAGAGAGAAGCAGCAGGCTTCAGATCAGCTTTGAAGGTGGGATTGACAGCACTGGGGACAAAATGGGCAAATGACTATATTTAGCTGCTGCCAACACCTATGTGCCTCCATTTTCTACCGAGGCCTAATTTTCTTTCTTTTCCGGTAACCAGTCAGGTGGAAATCCCAGGCTCTCCAAGAGAGGCCTGGCGGCGGGGCCAAGCCCCGCCATGCCCTTCCCGCTCCTGCAGGGGCTGCATAGGGCAGCAAACCAATAACAGGGAGCAGGGATTCCATGCTGTGTAATGACCGGAATGCAAGGAAATAAAAGAATTGCTACAGCTTTTTTAAAAAAGGATTTAAGAGAGATACCAGCCAAATGCCGTGTGCCCACTTTGTCTCTTGATTGGAACCAACCACCCATAAAGATACATTAAGGAAACAATGCGGGGAAGATGAGATTTTAGAGGATGTTAGGGAATCATTGATTAAATTAAATGAAAACAGGGTTATTTAAGAAAGAGTTCTTACCACTTGGAGGTACATTCTGAAGGATTTATGGATGAAATGATGTGCTGGTAGGGTATGCAGTATGGTAGTCCAGCGGGGGCAGGTGGGGAAGAGGGCGGGGGCAGGTTAGAGCTGAAAATCAAGAGCATCCAGTGCACCTGCGCCTTTCTCAAGATACTTCACCTGACTAGTAAATGCAGTGTGTCTGGAATTTACTGGGCCAGCCGGTGGCTTACTGGTTCTGGTAAAGAGCCTGGTGGGGCCAGCCAGCTGATCCACTGTGGGGTGGTGACACTGGTTCATTATAATATCATCCTCTTTACTTCTGTGGATATCCAGGGGTAAAGTGAGGGTCTGGAGCTAGACCGCATAATTTTAAACCTTGCCTCCGACACTTCGTGTGTGACCTTGGCTAATCACATGCCCATGGTGTGCCTCAGTTTCCCCATCCGTCAAACGGGGCGTGGTAATGTCTGCCGGATGGGGTTGTGGGAGTCACAGAAGTTAACCCTCAGAAGAGAGCCCAGCATGTCAGGAGCACTGAAGCCATGTTACTCTGATCGTTGCCGTTAGGCGAGCTTTGAGTGTTCTCCTGACTTCTTTCTCTTTTACTTTTCATTTGAGCATCTGGACCTCCACCTTTGCGGGGGAGGATACAGGACATCTGAGTTTTCTTAAAAACATATTTATTGGGATATAATTCATATATACCACGCAATTCATCCATTTAAAGCATACGATTCTGTGGAGTCTGGTGTCCATCACCACAACCAGTTTTAGAATGTAACCCCAAAACAAGGCACTGTTTCAAGGAAGGTGGGGGAGCGACCCTGAGTCCTCTCCTGGCTTCTCTTATGGCAGAAGGGGTGGGCTGTGGAGGCCACCAGCTCCCCACAGCTTCTCTGGAGTGGAGCCAACTGTCATGTCCTGTGGTGTCCTTCAGGGACACCAGGGAACTGCCAGCTGGCCTGGCTTCCAGACGCACAGCATTTGCTGCCATCGTGTGATGTATACCTGTAGAAAAGGGGCCCACAGACCTCACTGCGGCTTTCTCTAGCTCAATGATAACCTGCCACTATTTAATTTCCTCCTTTTTTCTCAAGAGGGAGGGAGAAAGAACCACTATCTGCATGGTGGGTGTTAAAGGTGCTACAAGGCCCATCAGGGGGCATTTAATGACCAGCCCCGGGAGGAGGGGACTGTGGCGGAGAAGGATGGAGAGTGGCTCTGGGGTGTTTGGCTCAGCGACGGAGGAACTGGTGGTGACATCTACTGAAACAGGGGCGTGAAGGGAGGCAGGGAGGAAAGGGGCCGAAGAATCTGAGACTCGGATGAGATTTGATCAACCTTTGGGATGGGACTTAGCTGGGTTTAGATCCCGCCTCCTGCCTTCTAAGCCTCAGGGCCTGGAGCAGGTCCCACTGCATCTGGGTCTTCTGGTCTCTAAAATGGGGCCCACGGAACCTGAAGCATGGCTGGGAGGGTCCAGGGTCTCAGGCCGCAGCGCCCAGCGTGAGGCCTGGCAGGCAGGACGGGGTCCGTGCCCGTGGTCTTCCTAGTGATGAGTGTCAGCTCCCCTCTCTGGCTCAGATCCCGGGGAAAGTCCATCTCAGGGAGCACCTAGAGTGGGGGTGCGGGAGGCAGACACTGGGAAGACCCTGGGAAAATAAGGGCAGGGGGTTCCCAGGCTGAAGGAGAAGAGAGATTCTGGCTAGTGAGGGGACTAGAACAGGTCGCCGTGCTCTGACACCCGCCAGCCTCCTGTGTCACACTCACCCAGCGCCCGGGCCCCGGCCACCGCTCGGGCCCCCTCTCCCACCACTGCTCTACTCCTCAGAGGGCGCACAGCCCATCCCCCCTTTAGTCTCCATCACACCACCTGTTAGAGTGTCTACCCCTCTCTGAAATGCTACCACACAAGTTATTAACATATTTTTGTGTTCCCCACCACATCCTCTAGAATGTCAGCTCTTTCTGTTCATGCTCTGTCCCCAGGACTTGCCATGCGCTTCCTGAACGGCTGAATGGGCATTCCGGGGGGGGGGGGGGCTGGCCTGAGCTTGGGCAGGAGCTCCCTGGAGGAGGCCTCCAGGAGCCCCAGTCCCCAAGGTGGCTGGCGGAAGGCCCTTGGACTCTCAGGCTGGAGGGCAGGGGAGGCTTTGGGGCCCAGGACAGGTCACCCAGCAGCTCCAGGGACAGGCAGGGCTCAAACTCCTCCCCCGAGGGTGCAGGTTCCCAGGCGGGAGAAGGGTCCCAGCTCGCGGAATATGCTTTCTGTGGAAGCAGAGCCACACCCCTCCTGTCCTCGGACACATGGCTCTGGCAGGGGACTTCAGGCTGGTGGTGGCCGGTGGGTGGCCAGGGACTTGGAGCTTGCCAGACCCTGCTCCTGAGAATGGGCTGTCCCCAGCCATTCTGGCTGTGCGTGTGCAGGCCACCAGGCCTCTCCATGGGTCCTCCCCGTCCTCTCTCCAGAGACCAGCCCAAGGCCAGGCCTGTCGGTGGCCTCTTTGCTGAAAACCCTCCAAACCCATCCTCTCTCCATTCTTGCCTCAGTCCAAGCTGCTCAGGGCTTCCTCTCTCCTCTCTGCTCTCTGGGCTCTTCTGATCTGTTTTCCACGAGGCAGACACAGCCAGCTCTTTAAAATTGAATTTGGGCCCCATCTTCCCAGGGATGCTACAACCATAGCGCCCTCGCGTTGCTCGGAGGATTACGCTCAGCCACCTTCCCCCGGGCCCGGCCCTCCCCCGCTGATGTCCGCGCCTGCTGTGTCTCTGACATGGCCCTGAGGGGTGTTCTTGACCACCAGGCCTTTGCACATGCAGTTCCCTCTGCCAAGAAAGATCTTTCTGCCCCTCTCTGCCCAGTTAGTTGCTCTTTCCCAGCTTTCAGATCAGGCCTCAAACATCACTTCCTCCGGGAAATCTTTTCAGACCCCCCAGCCAGGTCACAACCCCCCTACCCCTTCCACCACCCCCCGCCGCCGCCACCCCCCCCACATACTCTTGGCACCATACTTGTCTTCAGGGACTGTACCGGGTAATCACATAATTATTTGTTTAATGTCCATCCCTCCTTACACTGTAAATGTCCAGGGGGCAGGAATCAGCCCTCCCACCTGCACCCAGAACATCAGTTTGGGGGCAGGGGAGACACGTGCATCCCTTCAACAAGCATTTGCTTTCAATAAACATTACTGAGAATCCACTGTCACTGGGCCACAAAGTGGGCAGAGACCTGATCCCGGCCCTCAGGGGGCCTGAACCTGTTGGGGACCACAGATGCTATGGTGAGACCGGGACGGCCTGGGCCCGCAGAGCAGGGTCTCGGGGAGGGCTTCCTGGGGCAGTCTTCACAGCGAGTAGAGGTCGGGAAGAAGGGGACGGGAACTCCCGGCCACGGGAACCGTCTGCACAAAGGCCTGGGGATGGAAGAAGGGGGGCATCAGGGACCACCAGCCGCCACACAGGGCTGTAATGCAGCGGGGGGCAGGGGCAGAGGGCATAAAGACAGGTGGGAATGCTGAGGCCCCGAGTCTGGGCAGAAATGCGCGACCAAGAGCAGCCTTCCTGCCTCTGCCACTCACTCCCCCAGGCCTCCCAGCCAGGACAGGACAGGACCCACGGGAGACACGCTCTTGGGCGCCAGCTCCTTCCCTCAGGGCCAGAGAAGCAGGGACAGGGCTTGGCAGGGGTCCAGGGCAGTGCGGGAGGCTTTTCCTTAGCATATCAGGCATCAGGGAGCTGCGGCACGCACCAGCTCTGCGCAGAAACGACTGGCATGCTCTTCACACCCTCTCGGTCAGAGCCAAGAGCTCAGGCCGCCCCCGTACCAAGCCCACGTGCAAGGGGTGATATGACAGTCAAATGCTCATAGGGTTTTGAAGACTTAGTGTGTGTTATGGACTGAATTGTGTCTCTTTTCCAAAATGCATATGCAGACGCCCTAACCCCCCTCACTATATGACTGTATTTGGAGACAGGGCCTTTAAAGAGGTGATTAAGGCAACATGAGGCCATTAGGGCAGATCCTAATGCAATCTGACTAGCGTCCTCGTAAGAAGAGATGAGCACACGGAGAGAAACCAGGGGCACATGCAGAGAGAAGACCCGGAGAGGACAAGAGCAGGCGTCTGCAAGCTACGCAGACAGGCCTCAGGAGGACCAAGCCACCAGCACCTTGATCTTGAACGTCTAGCTTCCAGAACTGTGAGAACATAAATTCCATTGTTTCAGTCGCCCAGTCTGTGGCACTTTGTTCTGGCAGCCCTGGCGGACAAACACAATGTGAAAAGGGAATATAGAATACCTCGGTAACAATTTTCATATGGATTCCACATCCTGGGTTTGGATATACTAGGGTTAAAGAAAATACATTACTAAAACGAATTTTCCCTGGTTCTTTCTACTTTTCTTTGATACGGCTAGAAAATGTAAAGTTTCATGTGCGGCTCTCATTTGCGGTTCGCATATTTCTATGGGACGTCAGGGCCTAGCTCGCTGCCAGGCACCGAGCAGCCGCTCAGCGGAGATCTGTTGCACAAGTGAAGTGAGTAGTTGTCTTGGTAGAGTGATTGATGGTCTGGAGGGAGGGAAACTGGCTTTCCACGGTATTTCCTTTGATTTTACCATGAGCAAATATCTTCTTAAAGGAAGTAAAAGAGGTCTAAAATAAAATACAGTAAAATACATCGCTTGTGATGACTTAATGTATTAAGACAGGATGACAGTAGCTCTCATATACTTAAAAGATGCCTCCTACAAGTATGGACATAATAGTCAACCACCAGTTGCCCTCAGAGGGATAAATATATCAGCCAGGAACTGCCAGAGATTCCTCTCCACTCCCCAGGCTCCAGCAGGGAAACGGTTCCCAGCAACCCTTGCAGAAGCCCCTTCCCCGGGAAGAACAAAACAGACGCCCTCAGTATCAACAACCCAAGGCCCCCTGCTCTCCAGTCCTCCTGCCCACTGCTGGGGTTTGCTTTGTCCCCCCATAAAATGGGCACACTGAGTTCACTCCATTTTTTAAAACTGCTTACAATAGAAAATTTCAAACGCGTACAAAAGGACAGGAGTGTCCACACAGCACTCCCTCCCCTCAACAACCATCAACCATCAATGGCCAATCATTTCACTTCACGTACAACCCTCCCAACCCTGACTATTTTAAACCAAATCCCAGCCGCATAATACTTTAAGTAGTTCAATAGGTTTCTCTAAAAGGTAAAGCCTCTTTTTCAAAACGTAACCACAATACCATTACAGTATTATTATACCAAATAAAAATGAACAACATCCAGGATCCCCTTGGCATTCACAGTTCCCCAAACATCAACTAAAAAAACAAAAAACAAAAAACCAGTTAATATAATGAAATCAAGATCCAAACATGATCTACATGTGGAAATTGGTTTCTATTTTTCCTAAATCTCTTTTGATACAGATTCTAGATTATTCCAGCAGTTCCTTCTATCCTCCTGGCTCATCTCTCCCTCTCCTGCCAATGTCCAAAATACTCTTTGTCTATTTGCTGCATAGCAAATGACCATAACTTAGTAACTGAAAAAACAACAAATACTTCTTATCGCCATTTTTGTGGGGCAGGAATCTGGACATGACTTCCTTCACCCCAGGGTCTCTCACAGGCTGCAGCTGAGAGGCAGGCCGGGGCCATGGTCTCATCTGCAGGCTTGACTGGGGACGGATCTGCTTCAGTGCTCACTCAGTAGACGCTGGCACCCTCAGTTCCTTGCCATGCAGGCCCCTCCAACACGGCAACTTGTTTGATCAACGTGAGCGAAGGCAGGAGAGCAAGAGAGTAAGCAGTGGGTCTCACACTTGTGTGTGCCTCAAGCTTACCTGGAGGAGCTGCTGTAACACAACTCGCTGGGCCCCATCCCTGGAGGTCCTGATCAGTAGGCTTGGGTGGGGCCCAAGAATGTGCATTTCTAACAAGTTCCCAGGGATGCTGAGGCCCACATCTCAGGAACAAAAGTATTATAGAGACCCTCTCCCTCATTTTTTATCTCTTCATTGCACTGTCTCTGCTGATGGGATACTCTTAAGAATCTCTAGGTGAGGACAGTGATTTCAACTCTGCCAACAAATTAATAATGAGTTGGCAAGCTTTAAAAAAAAGTGCTTAGAGGCCCCCACCAAGATCTACTGAAAATGGGGTGGGGGTTTCTGGAAGTATGTGTTTAAAGCTCTTCATGTGATTCTCATGTGCAGCCAGCGATGAGAACCACTGGGCTAGGAAAGCAGGGGCTGGCCCTGGGTAAATCCCTTTAAATAACCACAGTGATAGCGGCAGCTGGTGCTTAATGGGGGTGTAACTAACGCGGCAGGCCCTGCACTAAATGCTTCATTTGTATTTTCTTGTCTCATCTTTGCAATAGTCCTGCAAGGTAGGTGTCATGACTCATTACCCCCATTTCACAGATGAGGAAACTGAGGCTCAGACAGAAGGGACTTGCCCGAGGCCCCTCGTTGTGGTAATTTTCAAATATATCCGCATATTCTTTGACACTCCGCCCTTCAAAAAGTGGAGCCTCTCACTGAGCGTGGGCTGGACTTATGACCCACTTCTAGAACATGGCGGGAGTGACGGAGGGTGACTCTGTGCCTAGGTCATAAAAGACATTCTTCTCGCTCCCTTTCTGGAATCACTGAGGCTGGGGGAAGCCAGCTGTCGTGTCGTGAGGACACTCAAGCAGCCGTGTGAAGAGGCCCTCACAGTAAAGAACTGAGGCCTCCTGCTTACAGCCAGGAGTAAGCTGTGCAGAAGCAGGTCCTGCAGCCTATCAAGTCTTCACACGACTGAAGCTCTGGCCTGGCATCTTGTCAGCAACCTCATGAGAAGCTGCAAGCCAGAACCACTCAACTGAATCACTCCTGAATTCCTGACCCACAGAACCTGTGAGCAAATAAGTGTCTGGTAAGAGTTAGGATCAGTCATTGTGCAGCAGTAGATAACTAGTATATTGCATAAGTTAAACTCAGGTCTGAGTGATTCCAGGGGCACCATGCTTACCCCCACCCTTCAGTCAGGGCCTTCCAATGGCAGACCTGAGAGATATAAGCTTTGTACAGTTTCAGTCCGCACCCCACCTGGGAACCCTCTGCCCCCTGCCTGTGCCCTAGTCTGCCTGCAGACTCTGTGAGGTCTCCTATCAGGGCCCAGTGGCCCCTGTTTTTCCTGGGACACTAGACTGTAAGTGGTGTGGAAGCAGGAACAATGACTGTTGATCACATAGTAGGTGTTCAATAAACAGCTGTTCTATGAATAGTCACTTTGAATCAGGTTTTATGGGGGAACATTTTGGCTTACTGGAGCCTTTTTTCCAGGTAATACATTCCTGGAGCTCCTCTTCCAGGAGGCAGAAAAGTCCCCAAGGAGGCCTTACCGTCCCCATACTCCCAGCAGGGGCTGGGACACAGTCATCGGAAGAGCAGCTCTGGTGATCATGCCCAGCTGTGGGCTCCTCATGCCTTTTGGGCAGATCATTTCCAAATCTTTTAGTAATGTAGGAGCACTTATTCCCATTTTATGTATAAGAAATCTAGGCTCAGAGAGGATAACTGGGAAGTGGGAGAGCTAGGCTCAAATGCAGCTCAAAGTCCTTTGTTTCCTGGGGCAGGAGGGAAGGCAGGCCTACAGCTCGTGCTGGTCTCCATCCCTTCTCCATGGAAAGCCCCCAAGCCTCAGATCTGCAGAGGAGCTGTGCTCCAAGCTCAGCTGTGGATAAAAGCTCCTAAGAGCCAAGCCTTGGGAATAATTCTGCCTGACCCCAATGCAACCCCAAACCCAGGATGGCAGCTGCGAATAAGGGATGACACTGGGGGAACATTATGGTCAGTGATTCGTCTCCTCTGTGTCCAGCCAGCTGCCTGTGGAAGGGGACGACAGATGGACTTCCCCACCAGCAGCTCCCCCTTGCAGCCTTTCACCAGCCTCAAGGTCCAAGGCAGGGACCACAGGGGAATCAGGGGTTGACCCCACTGCCTAGTTCCCCCATTTCAACCTCTAGATGCTTCTTCCTGGAGAAGCAGCTATTTCTCTCCCAGAGCTCAGGGGCTGGATTCTGGAGGATGGAGGAAGGGAAGGGAAATGCTTTTCATATGTGGTAGTGATGGTTGAGGGCTCTGTAGCCAGACTGCCACGGTTCAAGTCCTCTGACACATGCCAGCGGTGTGTCCTTGGGCACTTACTCATCTTACTGAAGGCTCAGCTTCCCTGTCCATAAAGTGTGGAAAATATCATCTATTTCATGGAGCTGTCAGGGGTTAAATGAGCTAACACATGTAAAGTGCTTGGCACATTCCCTGGCACATATAAATGCTCAGATGCTACTCAGTGTTCTTATGCTGTGTATCGGACAATGTGCAAAGCATTCTGCATACATTATCTCATGCAAGCCTCACAGCAACCAAGGACAGTATCTACTATAATTCCCATTTTACAGAAGAGGACACTGAGGCTCACAGAGATGAAGCATAAGATCTCACAGGCAGGGAACAGATTTTGAACTCAGAATCCAGTGAGCAATTTCCAATACACTCAAGGGTCCCAGCTGAATGTCCTATTCCATTATCCCCCAAATACACTTATCACCCTACAAAAGCATCTAAGATTAACCAATCCCTACCTCATACCATATATACAAAGTCAACTCCAGATGAAGGACTTAAATGCCAAAAACAAACAATAAAAACACTTTAAACTCTTTAGTAGAAATTATAGGTAAATATCTTTTAGACCTTAATGTTGGGAAAGATGATAGATTATGAACTTAAATGTCAAAAACAAACCTTCAGGACCCTTAGTAGAAAACATAGGAGAGCATATTTTAGACCTTAGGATCACAAAAAATGCTTAGCATTATCAGTGATCATGGAGATGCAACTCAAGATCTCAAATGGCAACAGTTTTACACTCAGTTGGGAAAGTTTTGGAATCTTATAATACCAAGTGTCAGAGAGGACCTGGACTATACACATTGCCAGTGGGAACATAATGCAGTCACCTTGGAAAGCAGCTTGCTATTATCTCCTAAAGCTGAAGATTCATATATTCTGAGTCCCAGTGGTTCTATTTCTGGGTAAACACCCCGGAAAAACTCTTGCATGCATGCACCAAGAGTCACTTACAAGAATGTCCAAACGGCACTTCAGGTCAGCAGACACCTGGACGCCACCCAGAAGACCACCCACAGGAGAGCAGATGGATCATTCACCTGGTGGGATATGACACAACAGTTAAAAATAGTGAAGTGTTATAGGCCAATCTTAGCTACATACTATTACAGGGAGAGATTAAGCCCCGAAAGATTCATGCACCTTGAGGCCCTTTTTTAGTTGTCTGGATTCTCTGCTGTGGGTTGAATTGTGTCCCCAAAAAGATATACTGAAATTCTAATCCCTGGAACTTGTAAATGTTATTTTGGAAATGGGGTCTTTGGCAGATGTGATTAAGTTTAGAGGCGCTCATGCTGGGTTAGGATGGGCCTAACCCATGTACAGTCAACTAATTTTTGGCAAGAGCAACAAAGAAGAGAAAATTAAGAAAAGACAGTCTCTTTAGTAAACGGTGCTGAGAAAACTGGGTATTCACATGCACATGAATGAAACCAGACCCCTGTCTATACCACTTACAAAAATTGACTCAAAATGGATCAAAGACTTAAATGTACGGCCTGACACTGTAAAACTCCTAGAAGAAAACAGAGGAAAATCTCCTGGACATTAGTTTGGCAATGGTTTCTTGGAAAAGACACTGAAAGCTGAAATAAACAAGTGGGACCACATCAAATTACAGAGCTTCTGCACAGCAAAGGAAATGAATAAACTGAAAAGGCAACCCACAGAATGGGAAAAAGTATTTGCAAACCATATATCTGATAAGGGATTATTATCCAAAATATATTTAAAAATTCATGCAACTCAATAGCAAAAACAAACAAACAAACAATAAAAACAATCTGATTAAAGTGGACAAAGGACCTGAATAGACATATTTCCAACAAAGACATACAAATGGCCAATAAGTACATAAAAAGATGCTCAACGTCACTAATCATCAGGGAAATGCAAATCGAAACCACAGCAAGCTATTACTTCACACCTGTTAGAATGACTGTTATCAACAAGACAAGAATAACAAGTGTTGGCGAGGATGTGGAGAAAAGAGAACCCTCCTACCCTGCTGGTGGGAATGTAAAGTGGGGCAGTCACTATGGGAAACAGCATGGAAGTTCCTTAGAAAATTAAACGGAACTACCCTATCATCCAGCAATCCCAGCTCTGGGTATATATCTGAAGGAAATGAACTCACAGTCTTGAAGAGATAACTGTACACCCAGCATTATCCACAAACAGGCAAGACAGAGAGCAATCTAAATATCCTTTGACAGATGAATGGATAAAGATGTGATGTATGTACATATATATATAATATATACATATCCTGGCATATTATCCGGCCACAAAAAAGGAGGAAATTCTGCCATTTGCAAAAACATGGATGAACCCGGAGGGCATTCTACTAAGTGAAACAAGCCAGAAGGAAAGAGACCAACACTGTTCGCCATCACTTGTATGTGCAATGTGTTTTTAAAAAGGCCCAGTTCAACCCACAGCAGAGAATCCAGACAACCAAAAACAGAGAGCAGAATGGTATTGTCAGGGGCTGGGCGGAAGGACAGGGAGGGAGATGTAGGTCAAAGGGCACAACCTTCCAGCTGTAAGATGACTAAGTTCTAAGACAACACAAAGCTGCTGACACAGATCTTGGCATTCTTTCCCGCTCCCCAACCCCTACACACAAGTTAACTCTGTGAGATGATGGATGTGTTCATTATTTTGACTGAAATATTTATTCGTATGTATTCATATGGATACCAAATCATCCTGTTGGACGCTTTAAATATATGCCATTATATTTGGCACATTATTCTTCAATAACTTGGGGGGGATGGATAGAAGTGCCAGTGACACAGGGAAGAGGGTCATGTGGAGACAGCAGCATCTAGAAGTCCAGGTTGCCCAGGACACCTGGTAGCCCCCAGAAGCTGAGAGAGAGGTGGGAACGCGTCCTTCCCCAGAGTCTGCAGAGGCGACATGTGTTGGCTTTTGGCCTCCGGTACTGGGAAAGAGAAATTTCCACTGTTTGAAGCCACCCAGCTTGTGGTAATTTATTCCAGCAGCCTAGGAAACTAATATACTCTTTTAATAAAGTTAGTAAGAAGAAAACTAAAATTGAAAATATACTTTTGGGATGTAGGTATAATAAGACTACAAATAGGAAAGCAGGCGATAGGGACCCCAGGCAAGGACGGGGAGACCTCAGGACTGGGTGTTGGCTGTTATTAGGGTCCTAGCTTTTAATCAGTGAGTTGCCTGGTATGTACTGCATGATTAAAATAACTGAAAATGTTAATAAAAGAGGTCATGCAAGGACCAAACAGAATATACCATCATCTGGATTATGATCTGTCCACAATTTTGTGTACCTGAAGTTCACAAAAAAATTTCCCAGTGAGGGCTGAGTTTTGCCTGTCTGGCTCACGGAACTCTCCCCAGCACAAATGCTTGAGCACATCTAGGTGCTCAATAAAGATTGGGTGAATGAATGGAAAACTGAGTGAATGGATGAACGATCGGTGAATGGATGATTAACGGGGTGCTCACGTGGGTGTGAGTGTTCAGGGGTGTGGTGCAGATGGATGAGCAGGGCAGGCGGCAGGGGCGGGCGCACATCGGGCGGGGCGTGCAGATCCCTCCCCTTGGGCTACTCATCACACTGACACCTCGGACCCCAGCAGTGAGGACCAGAGCCAATTGGGCCCCTTAACCCAGGTTTCCTGTCCATGGGATGACTGTCTCCCAGCCATCCACCTGCCACTCCCACCACTGCTTCCATCTTCCTGTACCACCTCTCCAGTTACCCCGTTATATTTTGCTTTAAGTTAACTCACTTATTTTTCCCTTTTAAATCAACCTGTTTGTTTTATTTTAAATCAATAGGTTGATTTAAAAAGGAATAGGTATGTCACTATCGTAAATGGAAAAGCAATGCCTGTGCGAAAAATGGAAGGTAACTATGAACATAAATACGCAGAAAGCACCACATTGCTAAATTCTAGTTCACAAGTGTGGATTGCCCAAGATTCTGAACCCAAGGTCCACTCCATCCCGGTTTTAAAGGGGCTGGACTAGCGTTCAAGAGCTGTTAAAGACGCCTAAAAGCAAGTGACTTTCTCCCCTTGAGAACTGCTGTGTGATTCAGAGCTAGTGACGCCCTGTGTCTCACCAAACCTCACGCTGCAGAATTCACCAGCGCGTCACCTCTCAACCTTTGGGAAACTCCCCTCTGGCCAAGCAGTTTTCATTCTGCTTTTAGGCCTGGCACCCTTGTGCCCCAGGAGCAGATGCCTGCCCAGCCTTTGGGCTGGGCAAGGGGACCCAGCTGGAGGGAGTCTCTCCTGAGGCTGTCTGAGGCCTCTCCGCTCCCCTGCAAGCCCCTCCCTTGTCCCAGCCCCTCTGGGACCCCAAGGGAAGCAGGCTCAGGGCCAGGCTGGCACAGGGCAGGCCCAGCTGAGCCCCAGAAAGCCCCAGGGAGCGAGGGCAAGTTCATCCCTCGCCCTTAATTATCTTCTTGACTAATGAACGTCTGAGAAGCTCCATACCCTTGACAGGGAGGACCCCTGGGACGCTGGGGGGAGGGCAGTTCCACAGGCCAGATGTCACCATGAAGGGAGGTGGTAGGGGCCCTGAGAGAGGAAATGGGCGCGGGGAGGGGAGCTACTTCCTGCCTCCTCTTTGTAGGGGAGAAAGCTGGGGCTGGGGCAGGCAGTTAGGGTCGTGGTTACACACAGGATTCTGCAGCCTGCGGTGTGGGCTCGAATCCAGGCCCAGCGTCACCCACCGGTTGACCTTTAGGAGATGCCTTAGCACCTTGCTGCTCTAAGTGTGGTCCACCAACCATCAGCACCGCCTAGTAGCTGGTGGGAAATGCTGGATATCAGGCCCATACCTACAGAGCCAGAATCCACACTTTAACAAGACCTCCTCAGGTGATTTTTGCACACATGTGACATTCTATGCCTCAGTTTCCCCAACTGTAAAATGGGGATTAAATTGAGTTTCTGCATATGTGTGCTTAGAACAGTGTTTGCTGCTATTATTATTATTACTTATTGTTATTGTTATTGAAGCAACTCACTCTGGGCAAGATGATGGCTGGGCCCAGAGGGGCTACTCCTAGCCCCCCACTTCCCAGCACCCCAGAGGCAGATTTTATGGGGCCCACTGTGAAGACGAGGAGCCTGAGGTTCAGAGAGGTGCAGCGACTTGCCCAAGATCAAAATGGGGAAGCCCAGGGTCACCCCCACACCTAGTACCAATGTTAGTAGTGAATGGGTGGGGACTGATTCCTCTGTACCAAGCACTGGACGCACTCACAACCATCCTGTGAGGCCAACCTTAACATCACCCCCATTTTTCAGATGCCAAGACCGAGGGACAGAGAGGTTAGGCTGCTTTTCCAAAGCTATTCAGCAGTCAGGCTGCATTTGCACCCAGGTAGTCTGACTCCCGACTTCTGGGTCACGCTGCATTGCCCTCATCATTTTTTACCCAGAATCTGTCCCCACAAAGGGTCCCTGCCTCCGTCTGCCATCATCGTTTTGCAAGCTGGGGCTCTGGGGCTGAAGCCCTGTCCCTCCCACGTCCTCACCACCAATGAGGTCTTTGCCAACTTGAGGCTGGGACTGCAGAGGCCACTGGAACTGGCTCTGCGGGAAGAACCTGCTTCCATCCACTCTGGGCTCCCAGGTGTGGCTCAGCAGGCAGGAGCCTTGGAGGGCAGCACCGGGCAGACTCAGGATCAGAAGCTGTTCTGAGACATCTGCTCTGGGCTCCCTCTGCCTCCCTGTCCTCCATTCCTGCTTAACCCCCAGGTCACCATCTGGGCCTGGCCTCTTGGCTAGGGTGCAGCTGGGCCAGGACTGGAGTCTGCAGTCAGATCATTCACTCATTCATTCATTCAACAGACAGTCAGCACCTACTGTTGCGTGCCAGGTCTGTTCTGCATACATGGCAATGAACAGAACAGACCTAATCCAGGGGAGAGACAGACCAAACGTTAATCACACGCCCTGGAAAATGTACAACTTCACAGTGTAGGGCAGGGAGGATAACAAAGGGGACCACTCTTGGGTGCAGTTCTAGGAGGGTCCCCCTGAGGAAGGACACTGAAGCTGAGATCTGAAAGCTGGAGTGGAAGAATGAATCACAAGGCAAAGGCCCAGAGGTGGGAAACAGCCGCCAGGAGAGACCACCAGGCTGGAGTGGAGGGAGGGAAGAGAGCCTGGCCACCACCACCCTGTGAGCTGGACCCTCCCTCAACTGCCAGGGTCAGCTCTCAGGGGCACAAGGCTCCCAGTTCCCAGGATGAGGGGCTCCACCTGTCTCACCCCTGCCCTCCAAGCCAGAGGTGGTGGCCCAGAGGCCTTGAAGGACCCTCTCTCCCCCTTGGCGTGGGCCCCAGCTGGCCACAGTGGGAGGGTTCTCTGGCTGGGTGGACAGGTGGAGATTGCAGCACTAGCTGGCGCCTTGTTCCCAAGCAGACAGGCCTGGTCCTGAATCCTGCCTCTTGCATTGAGTTGGCTGTGCTACATCAGCCCTTGGGAGCCTCGGCCTCCTTGGCTATACAGTGGGATAGTTCTCCCTTCCGGCGTCTTTTAGATAAAATGTGTTGAGGGGTTAGTACAGGTCGTGGCACTTTGGGGGAGGGTCTAACCACAGGGTTATTGCTTTAAGTAACCATGATTATAAGCGGCCAAGGGACCGCAAATTCGCCGCAGCCTCAGGCCGCTGCAGAATGAGAGCTCCGCGTAGGCAGGGTCCTTATTTGCGGTGTTCGTAGAACACTCTATCCCGTCCCGATTTCCGGCGACACTCTTACCTGCCGAGCGCCTCAGTTTCCCCCACTGTCAGCGGGCAAAAACTAGGGCAACCTCCGCGGGTTGGACGGAGGTGCCAGGCCACACGCCCCACGACCCAGCCAACCGCCGCCCCAACGGAGCGAACCCACCCCCGCGCCCCGCGTTCCGCCAGCGGCGCGTAGTCCCCGCCCCGCCCCGCGTGCACGTGAGTCCGCCCCTTCCCGCTCCGCCCCGCCGTCCCAGCGCGGGCTCCCATTGGCCTCGCAGGCGGCCTTCCCCTGCTGGGCGGGGCCGGGGTCGCCCCACCCGCCGCAGAGCGGGGTTCCTGCGTCCCGACGGTTCGCTGCGGCCCGACCGGCGGGCAGGCGGAGTCGGGCCCGCTGGGCTTCTGCTGGGCAATCGGGCCGGGCTGCGGGCGGCGCCATGGTGAGCGGGGCCCGGCGGACTGGGCGCTCGGGCCTGGCGGAGACTTGCAGAAGGGGAAGGGGCAGCCCTCGATGGGGTAGGGGCGCGCGCGGGGCGGCCCGGCCGCGGGCCGAGGGTCTCGGGGCGGAGGCGGGGGCGCGGCTTCGGGGGAGGGTCTGTTCAGGAGGGCCGCGCCCGCGGGCGGGGGTTCTTTGTCCGCCGCGCTGTGGCGAGATCGGCACAAAGGAGGCGGCGGGGGACGGCGGTAGTGTCGAGGGGAGCGGGTTTCCCCCCCAGAGCAGTGCATGCCCCTCACCCCGGCCCGCAGTGCCGCGCCCCCGCCGGCCGCCGGGCTCTTCTGGACACCTCCGGATTTTTTTAAATAACGGAGGATGCAGGGGTCCTGGCAGCTCCCAGGTGATCATGAGGGCTCCGGCGGGTAGGGATGGGGTGAGGGTCCTGGCGATATGTGGCCCCTATTTCGCAGGTGGGGAAACTGAGGACCCGGCGCAGCGTTTGCGCCCGGTACCGTCGGCGGTGACTGCGCGACGTGCGGATGAATAGGTCTGTGGCCCTCCCCACCCCCTAACCCCCCGCTCCAGTCCGGCCGACCGTAGTAGCTTCTCCAGCTGTCGCCCCTTGGGCCGAGCCCCTTGCTCCAGCCTCGCCTAGCTCCTTGTTAGAGCGGAGGAGAGCGCGGCGTCTCCTGGCAGGGTTAAATGAGAGGGGGCGTGGAGTGCGCCTGGCACCGCGCCTGCACGTCGCCCGCGCTTAGCACGCGGGAGCTGCCCGGGCGCTTGTCGTCCCTGTGTCCCCAGAATCCGAACAATCGCCTCGGTCACCCAACCTGCCCTGGCAGAGACCACACCGGGGTTCACCAGCCCCCTCAGGCGCGGGAGTGAGGAGGTGGGGATCAAGAATATAACATTTTAGTGTTGGGGTTGAAATCAGGGATTGTGGATCCAGGCTGCCTGGGTTTGAATCCCTGTGCACCTACTTTTGAGCTGTGTGACCTTGGGCAATTGACTTAACTTTTCTGAAACGCAGATTCTTTATTTGCAAAGTGAGCATAGGGCACAAGGTCAAGGCCAGCGTTGTTTTGAGAGTTGTAAGATGGTCTGTGTGAAGTGTTCAGCTCACAGTCTGGCGTATAGTAACCATCACCAGCTTTTGTCAGGCATCTACTGTCATTACCAAAGTTGTTTGGCCAAGTGGACAGACCCTGGGGTAGCCTGTGAGAATGGCCAGTGGCTGAGTCACAGGGTGGGGGCATAAGCCTCAAGCCTGGCCTCGGGAGAGCAGGACTGACCTTGGGACAGTCCCTGGACTCTGTCTGCAGCAGCTTCCTCTTATGCGCAGGGGAACCTAGGGGATTCTGGTGCGAGTGTCCTCTTCAGGAGGATGGGGTGGCAACGGGTGGAGGGTGGAGGCCGAAGTGACACCAGTCATGGAGCTGGGCATAGCCCTGTAGTAGTTAGTCTCCCCTCAGTCTCCGCTGGGCTTGGTCCTGGCTTTGGAGGGCAGGACCTTGTGTGATGCGTCTTTGGGTCCCAGTGCCCTCGCACCTTGTGTTGGGGTTGAAATCTGGGATTGTGGATCCAGGCGCTCTGGGTTTGAATCCCTGTGCACTGGGTGTGCCCAGCAGTGCCCTGTCGTCCCTACAACCCTGTGTTCCTAATCAGAAACCAGGAGGAAGTGTTTGTGGTTTGTGAATTGAGGTCCCCTCAAGAGGCAGAGCCTGGTTTGTGGGCACACCTGACAGATGGCTTTGTGGGGGGCAGGGGCTTAATCCCTAAAGGCAGTCGTCAGAGTCGTGGTTGGCCTCCTTTAAACAAGGCAGCCCCAGAAGGTGGAGGCCGCAGGACAAGGGTGGCCAGCTGGTGTACTCATGGTACATACGTCCAGTTAATCAAGAGGAAGGGACTACTTGTGGCATTGGGCCTGAAGCACACTGCACCCTCCTGGGAGGCAGGTCCTTGGGGGCAGGGGTGCTGGGGGCTGTCTTCCCTGTAGCCCTCAGGAAAGCCTAGTGAGTTGCAAACCCACTGGCCCCATGGAAACTTCGGTTTTCATATTTATCCCTTCTCACCCTCCCCACAACCTGGTAGTGGGGTAGGGCCTCATTCCCATTTTGCACACTGAGAAATTGAGGCCATTAGGAGCAGCTTGCTTGGCTGGGTCAGAACAGTTCACAGTAGCAAGTGGAGGGGTGGGATGGGATGAGGAGGGGACTCAGATCCACTCTGCTTTGGCTCCCTGGGCCTTGAGTGTGTGGTGTGGCCCATGGAATGAGGTTAAGGCTTAGCTTGGGGTCCCATGCAGAGGCAGGGGTAACTGGAACTCACCTTACACTTAGAGAGACGAGCTATGAGCCTCTGAGGGATGGCAGGACAGTGGGAGATGCCTGTCTCTAGCTCACTGGTGGCTGAGGTGTGGACTGTCCTGGACCTACTGGTGGGCAGAGGCAGAGGGGATGGGGAGCTCAGAGGGTGGCTTCTGAAGACTGGCTAGTTTTTCCAGGAGGAGTGGGTAAGACCTAAGGGTCAGCCCACCCTTGGTGGAGAAAGGAAGGACTGGGGACCTCAGACTGGGAGGGTGGAGGACTGGCCTGTATGCCTGGGGGGATCCAAATGGCCTTGGACTTCCAGTGCCAGCCTTTATCCTGACTGAGATGCTACCGGGGTGGGGGGGTAGTCCATTGCCCACCCCCAGGGTGCCCAGAGACTGCAGGCCCTGCTACACTCTGGCCCCCAGGCTGGCCCAGCCCTCGGCACCGAGGAGACCCCTCCCTTTGATCTGCCGGACCCCACTTCTGGGGTCACCTCCTGCCTTCTCGCCCTTCACTTGGGCAGTCCACCCAAGCTCTCTGTGGCTGTGTCATCTGTAAAACGGGTGATAAGGGGACTCGCGTTAGCCATGGGGTCGTTGGGAGCTTTCAGTGACTGTATGGAATATGTGCTAACTACCTGGATGATTGTTCTGCAGGGCTGTCCCCAGCCCGAGCTGTGGCCCTCCTGTCCCACTCTGTGGGCTTTCCTGGATAAGGGTGAGGGGTAGCCGGCTTGCAGGAGACACCCTGGCTCAGGGGTGTGAGGGAGGACCAGGAGAGGCTGAGTGAGTGGGTGGGGTCCAGCCAGGCCAAGGGGCTTCCGGGGGAGCTGGCCAGCCTCCCTCATGCTTCAGGTCTCCTCTGGGCTCTGCTTCTCAGCGGCCTTCTCACCGCCCCGCCTTCTAGCCTGGGGACACAGCTTCCCTCCCTGGTGCAGGCCTGCCCAGGAGCCACTGGCACATGGTGCTCCTGGCCCCGCCCTCAGGCGGCAGCCTGACCTCCCGTGCAGGCTGCCAGCTTCCTTGAGTGTGTTGGGACAGGCATGGGGACCCATCCCTAAGGTCCAGAGAGTGGCTTCGGGGTTAGGGAGCTGGTCGACTGGGATCCCCATGAGAGCAGGGTCTCCTCTGACTCAGCACCGTATCCCTGGACTTGCAACACCCCGCCCACAATTATTGAGTACCTACTGTGTGCCTCTAAGGGGGCTGGGGATCCGGCAGCAGGCGAGATGGACAGTGCCCTCCTCCGGGCCCAGAGTCCACTGTGGCAGGAGGCAGCAGCCAGGGATCCGTGTCCCCTGGCCCAGGAGAATTCCAGGTAGCAGAGAGCACTGGGAAAGAAAAGGAAGGAGTGCAAGGCACTGGCCCGTGTGGGGCGGAGCGGGTGTCTGGAGACACGTTCAGAGAAATCCCAGATAGTGGGGCGGAGCCGGCACAAGGAAGAGCATTCCCGGCAGAAGGATCAGAAGGTTGACGGGCCTTGAGGTGGGGGGGCAAGGAGGGTGTGAAGAAACCAGGCAAAAAAGGGAATTTGGATTCTGTTGATGTCGGGGATGGTGCTGAGCAGGGGGTCACGTGATCAGGTTTTTTTAAAAGATCAGTTCTTAGAAAATACTTGCTGAGTGAAGAAACAAACGCATCCAGGGGAGGGCCCGGGACCATAAGGCAGGCGAGACTCTGGCCTTGTCACTTGGCTGTGCTCGTGGGGTCAGAAGGCCATGTCTGCCCACTCCTGGCCCAGGCAGGGGCAGCAGGCAGGGTTTTGAGGTCACCACACCTTTCAGAGGGTCCCTTGGAGCTCAGGCTGCCTCTGCCTCAGTTTCCTCATTAGTCCGGAGACCACTGGCTTCCTCGCAGAGTCATGGGTTGGTTTGGCCCGTGGGGCTGTGCTCCCCGCGTCTTGCTGCCATTGTTTGATTTCCCACTTCCTGCCCCCGAACCACCCCCACTCCCCCCGCAGTGCACACACTCCCCTCCGAACTGATGCTGACTTGCCTTCCTGTCCAGGAGCCCAGTGAGAGGGCAGGGCCCCAGCGCAGAGAGGGAGGCAGGGAGGGATGGGGCAAGCAGGTGTTCTCACTTGCAGGGAGAGAGCGTGGAGGTTGGGACAGGTTTGGCCAGCGTAGCCGGCAGGCTTTCTGGGGCCTGCAGCCACCTGTCCTGGCTGGGGGCCTGAAAGGACAGGCTGAGTGGGGTTGTGGGAGCTGATAGCAGCCCTGATGGTGACAGGGGAGAGGCCAGGAAGACTTGTGCACTTAGGGGCACCGAGGTGTGCAGGGCCACTCACAGAGCACACAGCCTGATTGGGTGGGGGTGCTAACCAGGTGACCTTGCCCCAGAAGCCAGTGCTGTCACAGCCCCTGGACCGCGGGGTCAGGAAGGCATCCCTGCCTGAACAGGGACTAACTGGGTCAGGTTTCTCAACCTCCACACCACTGACATTTGGGGCTAGCTCTCGTCATGGGGCTGCCCTGGGCACTGTGGGATGTTTAGCAGCACCCCCAGTCTCTATCCACTTCATACCAGTCGCTCCCCCCCACCAGTTGTGACAACCCAAATAGCCCTGGACATTGCCTGGGGGACACGGTCATGCACAGCTGAGACCCACAGAGCAAGGGTGAGGGGCAGAGGGACCTGCCTGGGCAAAGGTCAGTGTGAGTAGGGATCAGGGGATGAGGCACATCGTGTGGGGTCCCATAGGTTGCTGTAAGGACTTGGGACCTTTCCTCTGAGTGACAGGGCCACTGGCTGCAGTGTCCTGCACAGGCAGACCAGGGAGCCCGTTGAGAGCGATGGCAGCAGTCTGAGTCTGGAGGTGGGCAGACTGCAGGGATTTCGCCCACTCCTGCCCAGGACCCCTCGACAAATGGGGCATGCGTGTCAGGGTGGTACTCGGGGGTCTGGTGCCTGGACAGACACGGGGGCGTTGACTTAGCCACCTTTGACCTTCAGGCAAACCTTGCCTTGGGTGGCAGGGAGACTCCCTGGTGTGGATTAGAATAGTTTCTAATTAAGGTTGTTTCTGCCTAAGGACAGCAGGCTCCATCCTGTGCAGAAGGAAGCCTGCCTGTCCCAACACTATCTACCTGCGATGGTGTCAGTCTTCTCAAAAGAACGAGTTCCAACAACTACCTTTTACTGAGCACCGACTTCTTGTGGGCCCTCTGCGAAGGCTTTGGGGGCTTTTCCTCGTCCCCAGAATATCCGGGTGTTAGTTACTATCACCTGCTCTGTTTACGGCCAGGCGGAGGAAAAGAAGCGCAGGGTCTGGGGATCCTGAGGAGCCTGCTCGCGTCAGCACCTTGGCATCACGCAGAGTAAGACCTGAGTCCTGGTTGTGTATCTTCTGTGCTGCCCTCTGCCCCTCACCAGCCCCATTAACGGAGGAGGATTCCAAGGCCCAGCCAGGTGGGGAGTTGTGTGAGGCTACTAGGTGATGAGGTAGTTCAGCACACAGACCCTGTCCCAGCTTCCACCCAAACCCACCGATGCTCCAGCTCCCCGGAGCCTTCTTAGAGGCTGTTCTCCTGCCAGGAATGTCCTGCCCCGCCCAGCTTAGCAGCATGGTGCCCGGTCTGTGGTGTTGGCACAGCATTCCTGCACTTGCAGCAACAGGCATCTGAGGTATTGACCTGTTTGCCTTCTGGCTCCTGCACCAGATGCTGAACTTGGTGAGGGCAGGGGCCCGTCTGTCCCACACTTCCTTGCCCTCCCCTCCCTGGAGCTCTCCCCAGCGCCTCCACCTTCCAGGACTGCAGCCAGCTTCCCCCTCGGCTGGTGTGTGGTGGACCAGGGCTCTTTCCAGGCTGGCTCCAGTTCCACTCTGGGCAAAGGCTGTCACCTGCATGCTTCATGGGTGCTCCAGAAGACCTTGGCTGATGTGTTTGTTGCCTGTTCCTGAGGGTGGTTGATGGCATTTCCCTGCCTTTGAATCCCTCATCTCTGGTGATCACGAAGCACGAGCTCCTTTCAGTCCCAAGCCATTTACTGAACACCTATTGGTGAGGGGCTTCCAAAACATTCACCTTAAACAGACCTTTCAGCTTCCACTGCCATGGGTTGCAGGTCCCAGTTGCCCCCCCTCCCCTGCATCTCAGGCTCATGGCTGAGCAAGGTGACTGCCTGTCTGGTAGAAGCACTGAGGGTGTCAAAGGTAGTAAATGCAGGTGGGCCATGTGAGCAAAGAAAACGCTGGTCACATCACAACGAAACAGCAAGAGCCAACCAGTATGTTTTTCACTAGGATGAGGGCAGGACTGGCAGGCTTAAGAACTGATTAAAAATAGATCCCATGAAGCGCCACAGTCCCCAGTGTAGCCTCGTCTCACTTTGTCTTTCAGGGCTCTCACGTCCAGCCCGAGTCCCAGCCTCACTGAGCCGGCTGCCCCCAAGAGCTTCCCGCTGCAGAAGCCTCCCCGAGCGCTGACCATGTCTATCATGGACCACAGCCCCACCACGGGCGTGGTCACGGTCATTGTCATCCTCATCGCCATCGCGGCCCTGGGGGCCTTGATCCTGGGCTGCTGGTGCTACCTGCGGCTGCAGCGCATCAGCCAGTCGGAGGATGAGGAGAGCATTGTGGGGGATGGCGAGACCAAGGAGCCCTTCCTGCTGGTGCAGTACTCCGCCAAGGGACCATGTGTGGAGAGGAAGGCCAAGCTGACACCCAGCGGCCCGGAAGTCCACGGCTGAGCTGGGATGTAGAGATTCCTGGGCGTATTTGCAGCCAGCGGAGAGGCGCAGGAGGGGCAAAACCACAGACATGCAGCTGAGAGGAAGGGTTGACACCTGCTGGCGTTGCCTTGCTGGGCTTCATCATCGCATGCACTGACTTCTGGGGTCCCTGCTGTCCTGAGTCAGGACTCGGTGGCCCTGGGCATCCCCTCAGCTTCCTGGTGGGGCTGCCCATTGCAGGCAATGGGCAGACCTGACCTTGCTGGGGTTCTTGGCCCCATAGCGCTTTTGTTACTTGAATGTTTAGCTGAGCCTGTTTTTGATGGAGCTACTACTGTAATGTGTGAACTCACAAACCTGTGAACTGTAAATAGGCCCCAGAAGCATGTGCTTAAGCCTTTTTGAGTTTTTAAATATCCTGTAGAGCACATGGGACTGACCACGTTAATGGAGAGCAGAGTTGAGGCTATGGGGAAGGTCCTAGACATTTTAAGATCAAGGGCCCTGGGTAGGGGCCTCTAGGAATACACATATGTGCACACAGAGGATAGGACATGCCAAATGACCAGTTGGGGTGCTTTGGTGATTTCTGCTTGGTTAGCAATGGTTGGAAGAAGAACCATACACCCCTTTCTGTAGGCAGATCCCGTTAATACCAATTCCTGTTCATAGTGGAGCTGTTGCAAGGAAGCTGCTGCGGCTGCCTGGGAGCCAGTGATGGACAAGTCAGCACGGGTCCCGAGGCTGCCAGGTGCCCAGTGGCCGAGCAGTTTCTTGTCCCTTTGGTCTTGTGCATGCTAAGCACTCCCTCCCCGCAACCCAGCAGTACTTAGCGCAGGCTTCGCTAGACACACCAGCGCCAGTGTGGCTACCTTTCCCTGAAACCCAACTAGCCCAGAGGAAACTTGTTGTATTTAATATCTTGTGCACTGGAGGGGAGGGGGAAGGGATTTTGAGGTTTTTTTCCCCCTTCCCTTTTCACAAATTAGCTTCCTTCCTTCTCAGATGAGCGCCCACTGGCTGGGTACTGGATTTCACTTTCCTCAGTGGGTCACCTGGGAGTCCCCCGAGCCGGCTCTGAGAGGTCATTTCTGTTTGCACAAGCACACAGAAGCCCCGGGCGGCTCCCTGACAGCCCTGCCTAGTGGGCCCCCAGGGGAGGGGGCAGGGGGAGAGTGAGTTCCGGGTTCTGGACTTGGTTTTTGCAAAGATGAGGAGCTGGTGGCTCTTAGGCCAACGCCCCCACAGCCCTTGCCTCCAAGCTGCCCTTGTGTACACTTTACATGAACTCGCTTAATTTCTTAATCCCACCACTGTTAAGCAAACACATTCTAAACTATGATTATGATGTGACCTGAGTGGGCATCCTTGGTGATAAACAGGCGGCCAGCCCTGACCTTCCCTGCAGAGCACTGGCCCTTAGCACTTGAGCTGCCTGCCAGCAGCATGGACAGGGGGCTTGCTCCTAGGTGGCTGCAGCTGCCCCATCACCCCCAACCCCTCAAAGCTCCGACCTTCTGGGCAGGCTGAAGGTGGCACCTCTAAAAAGCATGTTGAACCAATCTGCTTTCTAGGGACCCAAGGAGGGAGCTTACGGGACACTTATTTTAGCAGCATATACCAGAATTGGGGGCCAAACATTAATATCTTTGGGAGAGTGAGGCGGTTGGCTAGTTAGGCAATGTGAGCAGAGTGGGGATGAGAATGGTAGTTGGGTCACTGAGGAACCCACAGAAGGCAGCTGGGCCTTACTACAGGAGAGCAAAGGTCTTGGGCCTCTAAGGGGATGGCCAAGCGTTAAGAGTCAGGCTGGTGGGCTGGTGTGAGCAGGACACAGTGCAGGCAGGGAGGTGGTGGGAGGTCCAGGGGTGCCAACGGAGGATCAGGGAAGGCTGCTTTCTAAGCAAAATGTAGGTATAGGGACGGGTGTTTGATTCATTCCCCTTGCATTCAGAACTTCCAAGCTGCCTACCTCTGCTCTCTACAGTCAGCAGCATAGACCCAGGCTGTCTGTCCTTCAGTAACCAAGTAACCGAGGAGCACCTGGGGCTTTTGCATTTTCCATCTCAGCCTAACCCTGAGAATGATGGTCGCCTGTCAGCCTTGCCCTCAGGTTTTTACCTTACCTAGTGGAATTCTGGTTTTGAAAGTACAATGTCGCTTTCTTAGTTTCACTTGAGATTCTGTATCTTGCATCTCGCTTGCCAGGGATGGCATCTTGCAGCTTGAATCGGGCCCGTCAGCATGGTGGCGTGAGGGTTGCAGGCCTGGCGGGGCACTAGTAGGTCTCTAGGAGGAAAGTGAAAGTGTCTGTAGACCCAGTGAACCACCACAGATTAGTGCTCATGGTTCGTATTGATCAGCAGCTACTTTTTAGTGTAGACACCAGAGCCTCACACTCAAATGGCTTAGTGACCTCCCACTGAATTCTTTCTCAGTAGCCCAACTGTTGCATTCAAATTTTCTGACTAGTCAGTCAAATTAACCTTTCATCTCACAAGTCAGTGCTGAAGCAACAGCCGGGGGAAGGAACTCTTTGCCCCTGAGCCACTAAAATATGGACTAATTTTTCAGACAGATCTTCAAATGAAATGTGCTACTGTTTTTGTCTCAAAGCTACCAAGTTTGTGCAATAAGTGGAAGGGATGTCATCCCTGTTCAATAAAAGCTGAATGACATTCAAGTTGATTTTCTAGACCACTGAGAAAATCTTTATTTACAATAAATTTCAATAAAATTTGCATAAATATATTCCCAATGTACAATTTTCACCTGTGATTTCATCATGTCATTTTAAAAGTTAGTATGTCCTGTTCTCATTGTTCTTTTCGGATGCCAGCGTGGCGCTGACGTTGGAAGGCGGAGGGGTGCTGGCAGGTACCTGGGGGGGCCCCAAGGGCTCAGGGTAGTCGGAGGGCACCTCTGCTGGCGAAGTGAGGGCTTCTGCTCCAACCTTGCCCTCCAGTTTCTGCTCCATGGTCGCCACCAGGATCTTGAGCCACGTGTTCTCTGTGAGGAGGTTTTCGGAGGCGTCTGCCAGTTCCTGCAGCCTGCGGGCCAGCTGCTCGAGCTCGCGCGTCTTCTGCTCATACAGAGCCTGCAGCTGCTGGCTGTGCAGCAGGAGCAGGCTATGCTGCTCCTCCAGGGCCTGCTTCTGCAGCTGCAGCCGCTGCTCGTCCCTGCGCGCGCTGGAGAGCTGGGCCTCCACCTGCACCTGCGCACGCTGAAGGGTACTGATTTCCGCCCTCAGTTTCTGGATCTCTCTCTCCAGGTGGGAGATGTGCCCCTGCTGTAAGACGGCCTCGCTCTGAAGACATTCTTTGGTAGGAGGGTTAGCCAAGTTCTGGGAGGCGGACACAGGGTCTGAGTGATGCAAAATGAACCTCAGCAGGTTTGGAAGGGTGATGGGAAGATCTTCAGGGTATTTCACACTGAGGTCCTTTCTGGAAATGGAAAACAGTCAAAGATGAGAGTCACACCCACATTCTTAATTCAAAACCAGACTGCTACTGAAGGTCAGGCTACCTACCAAAAGACATGCTAAGGATTTTACTTCTTGAAAGCAAGTAAAGTGTTACCTGAGTAAAAAAAACCTCTGCAAAACTGAGTTTGTCTCGTATGTTCTTTCTAAAATTATGGCAGCTTATCTCCGATGTGCGTGTGTTCCTGAGGAACAAGCTCAGTTTCTGCTCACGACCTCCCAAGAAAGACAAGAGCTCCCAAACCCAAGACAGATGCAGGGCACTGGGTGTGTGCAGGCTGCTGGGCAGGAGGGCATCCCGGGGCAGGACTACCACCCACGCCACTCTCATGGCCATCCACAGTTCTTGTAGGAAAAAACTGAAACACTCCCGGTTTCTCCAGCAAGCATTAATTACATGTTACCCAAGGGGGTGGGGATGAAGTGCCCTCTCAGGAGACACTGGCAACATCTGGAGACATTTTTACTGCCACAGCAGGGAATGTGTTGCCCTTGATCAACAGGCTAAATAAGGGACCCTGAGGAATTAAGATGCCCGTATGCCAGCACAGGATAACAAAAGGAGGTGACACATGAAGGGGGTTTTCTGCAAGGCTTCGTTTCAAGTCCTGATACAGAAAATTCCTTTTTAGAACTTGTCATTTACTTGTGTTGACAACCAAAGTTTCTACCACAGATTCGTTTACCTGTGTGTACATAATACAGCTGAACTAAATCAGCATCACCAGCTGGATGCCAGAGGTGGGCAAACAACAGCTACGTGGCCTTCAAGCACCAGAGCAGCAGCAGCTAAGAGCAGGGGTACCCCCAGGGCTGCTGCTGACTGGATGAGCTCCCAGACAGGGGCCCCTCTGTGTCCTCACACTGCCTCGTCTGCAGGAGGGGGTGGCAAGTAGCACCTCCCTCACAGGACTGCTGCAACGGCGAGGGCCACCTGAAGACCCCGTGGGTGCTGACCTAAAAACCACCCAGAAGCCACTCATTAAGAGCTTGCATACCCTCTCCTCACACAAAGCCCCTGAGCCAAATACCTAAGAAAAGACAAAAGGTGTCCTGTTAATGAGTAGTCCTTTCCCTGTGAAATAAAAATCATGGGAAATTAAAATCAGACATATGCCCCATTTTATACAATGCTTATGGAAACTTGCCAGTAAATGGAATAATCAAACATTTTGGGCTTAAGTATAAACCACACCTTCCTTTTAAGGCATAGTTTTCTTAACCTGTAAGCTTTCAAGTGGGGTCTCCCAGCCATTCAGTTGACAGCTAAAAAACATCCTGGCCCCTGGTAAATGTGGGTGAGGAAGGACACGCAGAGGCTGGATCTGCCACCAAGTTCTGCAGCCCAAACCTGGTCTTCTAAGACTGAGAGGAAATGCAAGTCATCCAGGAAAGAGCCGCCAAGATACCTCAGTGTGTGTATCTGAGACAGTTACAGGACAGAAAATGACACGTGTAAGCATGCTGTCGGAGAGTTCCTGGAGCAATCTTCATGAATCTACTTAATAGGTGTGCTAAAATGCTTTCAAACCTTTTAGAAGTATCAAGGACACAGAATGTTAATAAACTGCTTCCAGAAAAGTACTCATTTTGAAAGTGATGGTAAAAGGTCTGTTTATTTGACTCTCCTCTAAATTCACTGGGAATGTGTTTATGTACCTCTAGCATGTAAAAGGCCAAATATAAAAGTGAAAACGGGGTATAAGGTAGTTACTCCAGAGAAGGGATTATAATCCTGAGGGAGGGTGGGCTGCTCCTCAAAAGAAGTGAGGTCCTTCCCCAGGGGGAAGCGTGACAGTGAAACCCCTCCTTTTGCCTTCTGCTGTCAGCCCAGGGCACCTGTATTTTGAAAGGTCACACAGAGGGGTAGAAGGAAGAGCAGCTTTGAGGCGCCCCTGCACAGGAAGGCCGGCCCCACCAGGAGCAGGAAGGTAGCCCAGGGTGCACACTGTGGCTGAGCACAAGCTCTTTCCTAAGGTTTTTTTCATGATTAAAAAAATCACAGATGTGCTCACAGTAGCAATTTGCAAAGGACATAAAAAGCATGCAAAAGGCACCACCCAGACCACCTGTAATCCTCACTTCTCCTAATGGTCACTATTAACATCTTGACATCTTCCCTCCTGCTCACCCAATGCACTCACAAATTTATTTTTTATCAAAACACATATATACTTTTATATTCTTTTCATTAAAAAGAACATAAGCCTGTGTACCATGAAATGGGTCTCATTACATGTTATCAACCAATCTTTTTCATTTCCTCTTTTTCAAGCTGTCAGCTCAAATCATATCCTTTGCCCATTTACCTCTTGAATAAACTCAATGTTCACTTTGGATCTGTTTATGAGGAGCTTGCTTCACTGCTGACCACCATTTACTTTTAGGAAAAAAGAATAGTTCCATTCCAAAGCTCTTTCCATGAAAACAGACCTGGACGTCTTCTCATATTCAATATTCACCCTGGACTTCTCTGCTCAAGGATACCAGTAAGGGGCAGTGACGGCCAACACAGGGTCTGTGGCAGGGCTCATCTCCATGTCGGCTACATCTGGAGGCTTTAGGATGAGAAACTCACCCAGATGCAGGCCCCAAACACAACCCCTGCCACTAATTCTCTGTATGTGTGTGTGTCTCTGTCCTGATACACAGTCATTTGCTCTTGTTGCCGAGAACTTCTCCATACAATGGCATGTGCTGGGTGTCATGACTTTACTATGATTTTACTATTTTTCCAAAGTATGTTTGGAATTCGAAAATTACACGTCATTACACCTCTGCTCAACCTCTGACACAGATGAAAATGCTTGTGCTACTGTCCACGACTCCTTGACTATGTGGCACCATAAATGCTTCTTAGAAAGAAAAAGGCTCGTCCCAACAGTCAGCAGTAAGACAGGGTGAGTCACACTCTGCTTTTAGTGTGCTATTTGACAGGACCCTCCTACCATAGGAAGTATTCCAGCAAAATTCTTTTGAGATAAAAAGGAAAAAACAAGGAAATGGTTCGCTGTGTTAGGAAGGAAGCACTCTCTTAGAGAAACACAAAAAGCACAGCAGTGGCTGCAATAAAGGGAGCAAGGAAATTGAACAGTACATGTCACATGTGCATTAGGAACCTAACTAAGACGATCCTACAAATGCCGTTCCCTGTAAAGATACTGTCAAAGCCATGTGACTGGGTCCCTGAGGACTCAGCCTTTTAAAAACAAAAGTGAATGTGTAAAAAGGGAGAGAACATCTGGTTTATCAGGCGTTCAAAGGCCAAGAGTTCATTTCCCTTTCTACCAAAACATGGGCATGCACATTCACTAACTGCCCAGCTGTGGTCCCTTTGCTAACATCCCCTCCCTGCCTGCTGTGCTTTCAGGATAGTTGCTGTGCTCCTGAACTTGGAGTACACTGAGACACGTGGTGACGACCCTGCAGCAGACCTCCACAGAAGCCTGCACCCTTGGGGAGAAGGTTCCTGGAACCCCAGGAGGGGATGCAGCAGGCAGGAGAGCCTCCATTTCCTCCTTGCACAAGCGGGATGAGGTGGTCACTGGCAGGGCTCAGTAAGAAGGGACATGTGTGGGAGCCTGAGGCAGGCAGGACCTGACACCCTGTAATGCTCAACAAGTGAGCCGTCTGCCCCACATGAACCGGGGCCCTTTGCGTCCCCAGTATGTTCAGAAGGCCAATGGAGCAAAGCAGTTCTGATGGCCACATTCACACTCCCATCAAACATACACGCTGGCCTGGGCAAACCTCTTATAACAAACACCACAGCTGACACCGTGACAACAAAGCCTTTACCTTCAGTCCTTAATGGCACATGTTTTGAATGACATGTTTTATTCAAAGTAGTTTAGTAGTAGCTACTAATTTACATCTCACTTCTGTGAAGCATCTTAAACTCATTTCATTTTCAGCAAAAGAACCCCATCTGCCCCGATCCTGAAAAATTTCAGCATTACCTGTTGCAGGGAAAAAATAAAACGGTAGGAAGACGGTCAACCATAAACTCCCAAGGAAGATCATTCTGAGATACATCAATCCTGGCAAAGGGGAAGAAAAGAAGTAAAAGGTCAACCCAAGAGACTCCAGCTGGAAAGAACCTCAAATAACCGAAGGCCCCGGAGCACTTGCTATGGCCCACACTGTGTCTGAGTTGGGCACAGCTCATACATGCAGTGCTGATGCCAGGACAGACACCTGTCCACTTACCTAGTGGAGATGTAATGTCCTGAAAGTAAAAATGAGGTTCTAAAGAAATGCCTCACTGACACCTAAGGAGTAGTCCACCCACCTGACAGGATCTGGGCAACTACTTTAATCCTGGAATTAGCTCTGGAAACAGGAAGGAAATCATTGCACAAAATACACCAAACCTTTCTGAAGATGTAAGAAAACTGGAAAAGAAAGATTACACTCTATTTCGTATTTCGTGAGCCTGAACAGAGGCCAAAAAGTGTATTTTCTTTTTAGCAGATTTAATTTCCTAATACAGAAAATGACATCTGTGCTCAATTACCCAATCTGTGTTTAACTGCTCTTGAACTAGATGGTACCCCCTCTGAGGTGGGCATGCAACTCCAGGGGCTGCTCAGAGCAAAAAGAACATCCTATAAGGGGGGAACAGCCTGTAGAGGGCTGCTTGGCCAGGTGGCTCCAATGCCAATATTCATAAACAGTGAACATAAAAGACGGAAACGTTTCAATCATTAACTTGATGGAAGTTTTCAGAAAGCATGATGGTGGGGGTGGGGGGTGTCAGTGCCATGCATTTGTCCAAAGGATGAAATTCACTTTTAAAAAATGACATAACCAAATTATCATGGCTTTATACGGGTTCACTAACAAAATGGCACTCCAGCCTCTGCCTGGGACAGCCCACCTAATTAGAGTAGAGTTCCATGTTTTAAAATGAATGGTGTTGAACACTTTATTCTATAATCAAATGATTTTCACTCCTGATTTTCACTTGAAAGAAAAACCTACCTGTAAAATTAAAAGAAAAGTGTAAACATCTGCTTAGAACTCCACTGCGCTAATCAGATCTTTCTGGAATTCCCATTCAGGCTTGGTGTATATACCTGCATATCAAGTCAGAGCAGTAATCAGATATTTCACACTCTATTCTTTTCAATTAATGGTAGGAAAAGCCTTGTTCTAACAAATGGGTAAAAATCCCATCAAGCATAATTTTCTTAACCATTCCTCTACTGCTGGATGTAAGAAAATGCTACAATGCCTAGCCCAGGCTTCTCCGGAACTCCTAGTGTTCTTAATTCCCCAAAGAAAAATTAACTGAGTCAAAAACATACAACCATTTTTGTGATTTCTTACAAATGTTGCTGAAACACTTTCCAAAAAGGTTATGCCAATTTATTTACTCTAACAGCTACATTTGACTGTACCAATTTCACTTTATCAACACAAGATTCTCTCACTTAAAAGCATTTTTAATTTAGTAAGTAT
Source organism: Phataginus tricuspis (assembly GCA_029783875.1). NCBI lineage: Eukaryota > Metazoa > Chordata > Mammalia > Pholidota > Manidae > Phataginus > Phataginus tricuspis. The sequence continues at coordinate 21,965,985 of JAQQAC010010882.1, read as the reverse complement.
AAATGACACTGTTATTGTTTTAATTTACATTTATTAGATTATAATTTCCCTGCTTGTTTATTTACTTTCTCTTCTGACATGAAAAACCGTTCATATCCTTTTTTCACACTGGAGTTCCTCTCAGCTGTTTCTCTCCTTTTTCTTTATTATGGTAAAATACACATAATCTAAAATTTACCATGTGAACCATTTCTAAGTGTACAATCTATTAAGTACATTCACGCTGCTGTGCAACAATCACCACCATCCACTTCCAGAGCCCTTTCATCCTGCAAAACTGAAACCCCACTAAACAACTCCCCTTCCCTGGGCTACTGGCCTTCCACTCTCTCTTTCTCTGAATCTGACTGTTCAGGTGCCTCATACAAGTGGAACTCATACAGTGTTTGTCCTCTGTGCCTTATTTCACTCAGCATTAATGTCCTCAAGGTTCATCCAGGTTAGAGTGTGTGTCAGAATCTTTCCTTTTTAAGGCTGAGTAATATTCCATTGTATGGATGGACTGGATTTTCCTCCCAGCAGTTTCTTAAAACCTTTTTTAAATTTCTCAAAGTCTGGAGTATGAACACCTGATTCTGAATCCCGGCCTCTCACTTACAGGCTGTGTGACTCTGGGCAAGTTACCTAATTCTTCTGTGCCTCAGTTTCCTCCTCAGTAAGACAGTGCACATCACGCCTGCCTCACTCAATGTTGTGATGATTAAGTCAGGTAATACAGATATATAAAGTTCTATCAGCAGACCACCTCCTCAAATTTGGCTCTCATCATTACTTACAGCATACATATAGTAGGTGAGACACACATGCTATAAAATGTAGCTATGGTCCTTTTTCTGTTTTCCTTGTTTATTTTCATTGTATGTTTTTCTAGTGGAATCTGTTCATTTTTCATTATTTTTTTAAATTGCCTCATTTAGGAAAGTTTCTACCTTTTAAAAGAACTAGCAAATCCAATATTCTATTCTCCTGCTATTTTTTCTGATTTTTTATATTTAATTTTAATCTACCTGGAGGTTGATTTTTTTTTTTTTTTGCTGGGGTTGGGGGGGATGAAAAGATATAGCTTAAATCTAAAGTTTTTCTCAAAAACTGCTTACTAACTTGTTCAAAACTGAGTCTTGTTTTTACAAAACAACGATTAAAAAAAATTTTTTTTTAATAATGAGCCCACATACAGTACCCAGAGAATCACAAAACTAGAATACATGGGTATCAACCAACCTTTCCTCCAAGGCCTGGTGGAGAGACTTGCTCCAGGTCCCAGGCCAGCTGGCAGCATATCAGGGACTGGCCTCCTGTCACTGGCCCAGGCCCCAGTACCTTGCCACTCCGAGAGCACCCTTCCTGTGGGGATTACGGGAAGTTGGCCCCTTTGGGGGCTGCCCTAGTAACCAGGTGACCACTCCTCCCACACAACTGCAGTTATCCTCCTATGAATTCATTCAGGGCTAAACACTCAATATCAGGTAAGGAACACTTGTATTCAAAAGGAAAACTGATCTCTGAGATTTTGCTCTTGGCTTTATGCTGACAATTAAATTCAACCAAGTCTTACCAAGGTTAATGACAAATGGGCAGACCCTTGCAAACCATATGGCTTAGCTGCAGGGAAGAGTGAAAACAGGCCCACAGCCCAAGGGGCAGCCGAGCAGGCTTCCTTACCTTGCCACAGTGAACTTATCAGCTGGCAGGAGACGAGCTAGCTGGATGAAGACATGATTGAGGGATGGACAGAAACCACACCACTGTGCATAATACAGCAGCACGACGTCCTAGGAAGAAGATGGCTGTTACTAACGCCTGGGAAACCAGCTCCTGACTCCCTCACTGGGCTTAGAGTCTACCAGGTGTGTGATAAATGTTGTGTATGCACAAGTAACAGTGAAAAGTTTCATCTTTACATCTTTCCAATTATGTGCTTTCTTAAGGACTTTTTGCAATTAGAAAACCCCCATGTAATTCATACATGTTCTGGAATAAGACTATCATTTGGCTAATTTGCACATCAAAGCCAACTGGGTACCCCAAAAAGTACAGCTTTGGGAATTAATAGGGATAGATGGCTTGATTTTTTTCTCCTCTCCTGATTCCATACCTGTTTTTGAAGGACTACTTCCCAGAAGGTATCAGTTGTCACTTCGGTGATTAGATGCTGAGAAGGGAACTTGGCAGAGTCACTTCCAATAAGATGCCTTTTCAAAGGACTGTAGAGAACACTGAAGTTTTGAATAAAAGACTCTAGAAATAAAGAGAAAATGAGATCAACTCTTCTCTAGGTACAAGGAGAGTAGCTGGCCTACTTTAAACTCTACATTTAAAAAGCTGAGATGGCTTCACCAGACTCACATTTTTAACACTTCATCTACGGGCAAAACCCTGACCAGAGCTGCCCAGGGTGGCATCAGCTTTAGCTCTGGTACTATTAACTCAGTAGACAGGAATTTAGATAACAGAACACTATGCAGTGTTGGAGGCACTTATGTTCATGGACAAGGAATTGTTTTTTTCTAACAGGACTGGTCTACAAATAGACACCTGAGACTGCATTGATCATCAACATGCCACACTCTTTAAGAGATTTCAACCTATAATACTAAGACCTTCAAGCATAACTGCAAATGCAGTAATTACATAAGCTACTGTAATGTGGAGGGTGTTTAATACTCATTAAATTGAGGACAAGGAGCTAGGATTTTGGTCTCCTTTATTCAAGTTCTTCAAATTTCTTTCTTAAAAAGTTAAGAAAAATAAATTCAATTATATTTAATGGAGAAACACATAAACCTAACTGAACCAAGTTTTACCCTCTCCAAAAACCCCACTGTCTTCAGTCTCCTTTGTATCATATGAAGCAGCACTAATCTGAGTTTCACTTCTTTTTCCTTCTTCTAACTCTCTCCATTCTGAGGTCCTAATGAACAATGAAATGTTCTGCAGAGGGAGGAGGAAGTGAAGAAGGGCATGGGAATACTAAAGAGAATTCATTATCAGCATCTGAATAACATTTAGTTGGCTCTGTGTTTCTAAAACATAAAACCAAAAATTATTTCCTATTCTGAATGACGCCTAAATTCTGAAACTGTCTCAGAGACAGCTGATGTGAAAGTTCACTCTCCAAACCAACGACACACAGATTTTTTTTTTTACAAGGACCTTTATACATTTTGTCACCGACTATAGGACCAACAACAGCTGAGCTACAGAGATGTTTCAGAGTAGATTCGGAACATGGAAAATCTGAAGAAGCCTTCTCTAAAATTACCCTTAAGTTCAAAGTGAACACATTATGAGCTCATTGAATGCTTGAGGATTACTGAACAGAATTAACAATACAGTCTTGTTTCATTTTAAGAAAACTCAACACAACAAATGTAAATGGAAAACATGAATGAGGAGCAATTTCTAAGTATCAATAGAGTATGCACTTCATAAGTGGTCACAGGGATCCTTAAATCCTCAGGAGCCTTCATGTTTATAATGTATAATTTGATGTAGAAGAAAACTAACATTTACACAAGCCTTTTCAAACGTGTCTAATGTTAAGAAACAAACCTCACCTGGTTAAAAGAAGACAGCTGAAAGGATTATTATTTTCAGGTTCTGAGTTTACTCTTACTTTCAGATTCTCTAAAACTTGAAATTAAAAGGTTCCCCCTACCCCCACCAAATTCCTCCTGTCTCCGTTTGGCAAACACTGACTTTCCCCATGTTTCCACTGAGGCTGAACTAACATGGCTTTTGAATTCTCACTTCCTTGTGTGTTACATCAAGATGTCAGCAAAGTCCTGGGAACAGGACAGTGTGGAGCAGTTCACTGACGCCGCCAAGCCCCAAGGGCAAGCTTTCGGACACGTTCCCATAAAGGGGCCTTAGCCCCCAAAAAGTGGTTTCTGCTGGTCTGCAGCCTGACACCTGTTTGCTACAATCTAGGCATCCGCGGTCACGGCAGCATTCCTCAACAAGTTATGTAACAGCAGAACAAATTAGGTCTAGTGGTTTTGATATTTATACATTCAAATCTGTGAGACAAAAAGAGAGGAGGCAGTTCTATTTTTTTCATTGCCTTCTGTTTAGGTTCCTTTAGAACGAAGCTGCTGTTCAGGCTCATATCCATCTGCCCCCAGGACGTGCTCCACAACCGTGCCCGGCAGTGGCCAGGGCCAGGGTCCCCCTGACTGCAGCTTGCTCTATCTTGGGAATGCTACAGGCACTGCCAATCTGGAACGCTGGATTCTTACCCACAGAGGGCTAAATGACAAACTAATCCAAAATCTGAAGTCAGAAAGTTTCTGTTCCATTTAATAGACAAAATTAGCTTCTTTTAAAATCAGGACCAATTGCATCCAAAGATTTCAAATGAGCTAAAGAGCTGACATCATTGCCCCAGAAAATGTAATGAGATCTCAGAATATAAGTTCCCTGTGTTAAGTTCAGCAAGACTTATTAGGCTTGGGCAAATAAACTGCCTACAGTACCTAGGGTGAACTTCATAAGAGCTTGTGTGGGATCCAGGATATAGTGAGACTCTTCCTTCACATCAACAATGGTAGCAAATTCTTTCACCTGAGCGGTGCTGGGAGCACCCAGCCTCTCTGCATATAACCAAAATAAATTTGAATCCAAAAGGTAGATGTTCAAGGTCTTGTTGGTTCTGCAGCTCAAGCCTGTGAAGTCTGTGCTAGTCATGTCCACTTCAGGGAAGAGGTACCTGTTCTCCTCAATGTGAGGAACGGAGCTTGGCCTATCAACCTCACATTTCTTCTCAAGGGAAGAAAATGCCATGGTCGGGGCTCCAAAGACACCTTGTTCAGAATCAATGAAGCCCAGCCCGGCCCTGTTTATGGTCCTGCAACATGCAGTGTAGTAGCTGAAAGGGCTATAGGAACTTAGGAAGTTGCTGCATTCTATGCTGTCTGACACCACATGATAAAAGGTCTGCTCCTTGAGGTAGAAAGAATCCAGAGCTGCTGCCATCTCAAAAAAGCTGCACTGCGGCATGCCAAGCGAGCTCGGCCTGATGCCCCCTGCGGTCTGGTTGATGCACAGTTCACAGACATTGTGGGTCCTGGAGATGGCGTGCCACTGGGGCAGCACCACGGTGTTGCAGCAGGGGGACGCTGTTATAAGCGGTGGGTCCCGCAGCTGGGCTGGGCGCTTGGGTGCCAGAGACTTGAACACTGGGGCGTCTACTCGCCGCAGGTGCTGAAGGAGCCGCTCCACCACCTGGTCCCTGTGACAGTTGTTATACTCCAAGGCCACTTCGGTGATCTGCAACACAAGGCAGAGCTCATGAGAGCTGGGGGTACTGAGGGAGCACCCCGCAGCTGCTGGAAAAGCACCCCAGTCCCAATAACCAGGAGGCACCTGGCTGCAAGCACGGCATCAGACAAGAAACCATCATGACAAAAGCTATTAGTGAAGAGCCTTGGCTTACTTTTCAGAATGTCTCACTCTACTCACAAATAATGAACCAACAGTTTAGGGATGAAGGCGGTCTTAGAGGCAGATGCCTTAAGTCCACCATGGGAGGAGGGGAGCCCAGGAGGGGGGTGGGTGAGGCGGCTCACCTGGCCACATATGCCCAGGACACTGACGAACCAGTAACAGAATTTAAATCTCAACTGACAGTTGGGTGCACTTTACATCTTTAAAAGTCTTCCATACGATGTCTTCTTTTTTATCTTAACTAACAGTCTATAAACTTCCCAAAAACCTAGTATGTAGATCAAAGTACTTCACAGTATACGTATTTCCAAATGAATGCCTCACAGGAGACTACGAGTTCCACCTGTTCCAAATGATACTCTCCACCTCGTCTTGCTGCCTAACCTCCCCTCCCGCTGTACCACTCTCTCTGGGAAAATGGCATCACCAAACTGGAAAAACTGGTCGGCCCTCCGTTTCACCTCAGCACCGAGGCAAGCCTCAAATCCAGCCACAAACCAGGCCCCTCCTTTGCAGCGCCACAGCCACTGCCACAATTCAGGCCCTCAGTCACCACAAGCCACCGCCACTCTTTCCCCTCCCTTAAGTGAGCCTCCACACTGCCCCACTTATTTTTAAAAAAGACAACACTAAGCAGGAGACTCCTCTGCCAGGTGACATTCAATGGCTCCCTATTACCTGGAGGCTAAAACCTAACCCAGTCTGGCCTGATTGGCCTTTCCAATGTCACCCCACCCCCTTTAGACCAGGCCATGCCCTCTCACAATGTCACACCTTGAGTCCTGGCCAGTCCTCCTCCATCTGATGAACCTCTATACTGTCCCTAAGACCCAGCACCAGGGTGGCTGCTTCACTAAAGCTGACCCCACCCCAGGAAGAGTCATGCTCTGCACTATCAGGGTCCCCAAAGCCCTCCGAGAGTCTCACAGTGTCTGTTAAAATGCCCCTCTTCCCCACAAGCTTATGGATTCTCATTGGTAGGGACCACATTTGATTTACCCTGATAGTCCCAGAGCCTGGCACAGAGCCAAGCACATAGCAAATGCTCAATGAACACCTGGTGAATAAATGGCATTTCAAGGCAATGTACACACTTGCACTTAGAAATCAACTGCTTCACCCTCTGATCAGCATTAGGACAATTAGATTTACATTTCATTCCAAGATTCTTCCATTTCCAAGCTGAATATTTTTCACCACCTACCACCACCCCAGTTTCAAGAGAAAGACAAGTTATTACAATCCAAAGGCATTTACTCTCTAAAGTAAAATCAAATACCAACTTGGATCAAATCCTGCCAGTTAGTTAAAAGGTGTTAAGTCACTCAGGGTTTTGTTTTGCTAAAGTATGTGTGTAAACCCATTTAATAAATGCTTTTCTAATTTCAAAAAAACCCCAATTTTATAACATGATATTTGTAGAGTTAATTCATGACATATACATTTGTATAGAAAAATTAACTGAACAGTTCTTGGGCATAAAAAAGACCACTTCAGATGACAAACCATTTTTTTGTTTTTTTCTCACACAGAAACATCCCAGCCCTTTGTGGAGAAGGCTCTGACAGCCCATTATACTAATAAGGTTAAGCCTATATAATCCATAAAGAGCCCAGCTGCCCATTGGTCCCATCTTGGCATTGCTTTACATTCAAAGACACAGTAGATTACCATTCTCACCCACACCCCTCCCCATTCCCAAAATTCTACAAAAATTCAAGTATTTACTATAGTCTTTTACAAAAAAAGTCCAAATAGGATTATATTAAGGATGGCAGAATTCCTTAAAAGGTCTTTCTTAACCTCTTTCATTCTTAATATCTCTCATGAAACAGCCATGTAAAGGGTATTTTTAATTGAAGAAAATGTGTTGTATAGAGTATTGCTCTTGAAGAGTGAAGAATTCTTATTTTTCTCCTATAAATTGAACCGGTTTTCAGTTTTACATAATAGGCAGTTTTGCAAATCCAACTCCAGTTCCATCTGGTATGTGAATTACATGATGTCTTTACTTCATGTGAACTAATAAGGAAAATGTTATTTGGCAAATAACTTCAAATGTTTGCACTGTAAATACATCCTTCCATTTTCTTGCATCAGAGGAATCTGAGTCTGAACAAGATAACCATGCCTTTGCTTACCAGGGCCTGAGGCTGACCTTCCTCTACCTCGAATAATAAGCAGGCTCTTGGTCCCCTACCAGACAAGCCTCTGAGATGGAGACCAAGGCCGTGTAAGTCTTCTCCATCTTTCTCTTTCTTCCCCATGGCTCCCTGGCACAGTGCCCAATAAACATTTGCTAAGCTGACCTGAAATGAAGAGGGAAATGTACTGCACAGAACACTTTATTTAGCTAAGTAACCTGCAGTACTGAAGACACCATCCGGTTTTCAGCAACTTCAATCATACGTTGACGTTAAGAAAAACCATTCACCTTGTAGGGACACGATAAGCCACGGGCAAATCCACGATAAGAAGTCCTCAACCACAGATGGAGGTATTAGGTGTCCAGCTCCAAGCATGGCCCCCTGAACGGAGGAACTGGGCTCTAGTCCAAACACCACCCACCCAGGACCCTGACATGCTCAAACCAGACAAGAGAGAATCTCCAGAAGAAAACTATTAAAACTTAAAATCCACAACCATTTCAACCTTGGTTGAAAACCCCACCTTCCCATAAAGAACTTTAGGGCTCTTAATATTAGATGCAGTAAAAGCCTAGCAACTTGGAAGAATGTCTTAGTTCATAAAGTATCTGTGTAGTGAAGGTTTTCTAAAGAAATTAAGTCTTATTATTTCAAGCTCTCCCTAATCAGAGAAGAAACAAAGCTATTTCACATCTGTCTCCTCCCTTCTTCCTCTCAGCCAGGGCAGCAGCATTCATTCAAATGTCCCCAGCAGGGATAATAATGCGCAGAGAGGTGTAGCAAAAAGAGGGGTCTGGCTGGACAAGAATCCTGCCTCCCGGCTCCCTTCAGGCAGACCGTCAGGCTCACGTGGAGGGGCTTGGGAAGAGGCAGAATCTGCTTAGCCTGGCCAGTGGTACACTAACGGTCTGAAATTGGTTTTTGCCAATTAAGGGATCCTTGAGGGAAAGAAAAAATAAAACCCCCAGTAAATTCAATTTAGCAATCGCAGGCACTCTCAGCTGATTGTTATTGCTCTAAGTGCCTCCAAATGATCCATGTATAAAATAAACTCACACAGAGAGTACACCAGATGCAGCAGAAAACTCAGGAGGGCTGGCTAACTCCTGCCAGCAGTCATCTCTGGAAACCACCCTGGTTATCTGTGCAATGGGAAGGCTTAGAAAGCCAAAGGATCCCAGTGTCACACTGTGGCTCCTGCCTGCTGGGCTGAGGATGGCCAGGGCGCAAGCCACAGGGCAATGACATCTCTGAGGCCACACTGAGTCCTGCCTGTGTTGCTATCCATTTCCTCTGTCCCACTGCCGGACACCAGCTATTGAGGGAAAGGGACACCTGGTCCTTCTCTTGAGAGGCACGGTTTGGCTTCCCTGTCCCCTCCAACTCACCCCATCTGGGGCAGCTGTCAGCAAACGTGGCCAGAGAGGCCAGAGCAGATCCTCTCCCAGGCACAGGCTCTCCTGCCCATCGTAGGGGAAGGAGTCATGCCACAGAAATGCAGCTGCCATTCTCGGCAGCCACTCAGCTACTAGTGGGAATTACTCTGAATGTGGGATGAGAGAAGGCCAAGTTAATGAGGTTCTCCTGCTCTTTATGAGACACCTTTTTTTTTTTAACATTATGACTTACCTCATCTATTAAGGGATGACTTTCAGCTAAGGGATTAAAAGGTATAAATAAAAAAAGTGCTGGTCCTTTCTTCAGTTCATTATTCAGTAGGAGACTCTTGCCGCCATGTGGCCGCAGCCATCGAAGGAGCGTCTCTCGGTTCTCTAAGGCCCATTTATAGATGTTCTCGGCTGTGTAGCTGATGACCTCCCTCGGAAAGACCTGTGAAGGACACATACACAAGAGGATAATGGGCAGGGCAGGACCAAATCACACCAGCGCTGTCCTCAGGAGGCCCCAGTCAACCCCCAACGTCCCCACTGAGGGAAACGAGGCTCAGAGCAGCAACATGGCCTGCCCCCGCTTGTGAAGCTAAAACCCGGCTCTGCTTCTCCAGACAGGGCATTGCCTCACAAGTGACTGGAAAAAGCAAAAGCAGTTTCAAGAGGTGACTTTCATATCATGTGATTCATCATTTTCCCTTCAGACAGACTCATCTATCAACAAATAATTCTCCCCACCTGCTGTTGGCAACAATGACCTCAACCATCTTGTGCAAGGGGAGCTATTAAACCTTACTGGGTCTTTAATCAATGGATCAATGAGTATCTAAGGGAACAGAAACCATGGAGTCAAGGATCATCTAGATTTCTATATCGGCCTCTCAAAAGTTGGCTCATAAGGACAAGAGTGGAGCCTCCATTAGGGCAGAAGTTGGTATCTGTTCTGCTCACTTGTATCCCCAGTGCCTAGAACAAGCAGCACAGAGCAGGAACCCAACAAATACTTGACTGGATCCACGAGTGACCTGGAACTTGTAACAAAGCCACGGATCACAGTTTATGTGTATGGAATGAAAAAGAGAGAGACAGAATCTTTTGCTTTGTTTTTCTCTAATAACCAAAGTATGTCAACATAAAGTACTTTTGAAATTCCAAAATAATCACTGGGGGTGAAATGAAACTCCCAAAAAAGTGCTTTGGAGGGTTTGACAAAATGAGGTACTTTATACTCCCACCAAACAGATTTAATTTGGCCCATAACAAAGATGTCCACTGCTTTTATCTTTTTAAATACTGGTATCCCAGTAATATTTCATTTGATAAAAGTAATTCTGTTGCTAAGTCAACCAACCAACCTCAAAAACTACGGAATCGATACAGTAAACCCAGTATGATTTCAGTGTCATTCTCATTGCCCTACCTCCTCCTGTTTTTTATTTCCTTTTCAGTACACTTTACTGTAAATATGATATATGTTGGTTGTACAGCATGCCATAAAAGAAGGGTGAAGGAGGGTGACAGACAGCAAAAGCAGATGAAGTCAAAGAAGCTATAACAGGGACCAGGAGAGTGGGCAGGCAGCAGATAAACAACTACAGCAGCAGTTCTCAAAGTGGGATGGTGTGAGTTCCCAAAAACATACAATCACAATAAACATTTCTACTTGGAAAACACAAAAATACCTTTGAATTTTGAAATATAAACTCAAGAAGTAAAGCACAAATTCTGGGCTACGAGATATGCAGCAGCCAGGGTGACCAGCACCCGAAGCAGCACCCCCTGCACGAGGCCTAACGGTGCCTCTGAGGGCACGAGACACGGACCTGCACGCTGAGCCAAGGGGAAAACGGCTTTAAAGGACTGGGTATGCTGGGCCTCACTCGACCTGGAAGTCACTGACACTGTCAGCGAAGTCAGAGACAGAAAATGCTGAAGAAAAATACTCTCTCAGTGATGGGACTGAGGAAGTAACAATAAATAGAGCAGAAGCACAGGACGAATCAGGATACAGGTCAGAAGCTCAGAAATAGCGCAGTTAGGTTTGGCCCACCAAAAAGCAAATGACATTAGGGAACAAATATGACAATGGAAAACTGAGGCTCTGTGGAGTGATAAGCCATCAGCTTCTCACTGGGACTTGACAAGAACTTCAAAATCCACCGCATCAGCTAAGGAGAAAAGCATGTCACACTGCTCCTCTTGATAAACGGAACAAATGAACAAAGGCTACCAGTGGAAGCTTAACCTTTGAGAATATTCTCCAGCAGAGTAACTCTGCAATTTGATCCGGGAAGGAAAACTAACAAGGCTGTTTCAAAATCTAAGAATAAAAATCAAGTATTTCTAGACGTTAATGTCGAGAGCCCTCCAAGGACTCTGCATATAAAATCATGTGCACTTTCCTAGAGAGAGCGTCCATGGATTTTATCCAACTCTCAAAGAATTCTCTGACTAAAAAAAAATTAAGAACCACTGTGCTAATACAAACGTGATTTCAAAATACTTACAAGTGATGTGTTGAAATGTCTATGTAAATACACACTTCCAGAGTGTACTAAGGATACCAGTTTCGCAAGATGTTTATTTGTGATAACCCCAAATCGTACTGTTCCTAGGTAATCTGAAACAGAAAATTTTCCTTTATTAAAGAAAAAGCCTATGCCTTAAAGTAATCACAAAACCCAATGATCAAGTCTCGATGCACAAATTCCCCAGAGCAAGGCTCTTTTTGGTCACCTTGCCTGATCAGGAAAGGAGGAGCAGCTGAAGAAATCTCCTCCTGAAACAGAGGTCTGACAATCACCTGTGCTGTGTCCTCCCACGGTGGCCTGTCCTCATCTCCAGCTATCCTGTCGCCCCTCTGGGAGCCCAGGCACACACTGTTCTCTCTGGATACTTCCGCAGCTGGCTGCTTCTCATCCCTCAGGTATCAGCTCTGACCCCACTTTCTCCGAGAAGCCTTCCCTGCCCACTGCCGCTCAGGGCACATACTCTGAGAGTGATGCGGTAAGGGGAAACCGAGGGTCCTTCTCCTCAGGCACTGTCTCTACCATTACCCTATTTTTTTTTTAATAGCACTTATGGACATCTCCAAAATCTCACTGATTTTTTTTTTAGATTTTCTTTGATCTAACTTGCTCTGAAGTTCTCTGAAATTTGAAACCTTTTTTATTGCTATGACCCCAGTACCCACACAGCCCCTGGGCATATGGTAAATGCTGGGTAATGAATGAATCCAGCGTATACAAAGAACTCATGCAAATTAGTAGGAAAAGAAGGCAGTTAAAAATCACAAAAAAAGGAAATGTAAAAGGCTAATTATTACATGAAAAGACACTCAACCTCCTTATTTCAGAGGAAAGCAAATTAAAACAGTATCACCTCTTACCTTCCAACTGCCCAAAATCTGAGATATAGATAAGTATTGACGCCCAGTAAAGAAATGTGTATGCCGATACAGTGCTGGCGGAGAAGGTAAACTGGCAGAGCAGATGGGAGAATATTTCCTGTGCTGATCATAATGAAGCATGGACATAGCCTACAGCCCCAAAACTCCCCTCTTGGTATCCCGTGTGTGCTGAGTCACACACAGGGACAGTTACCAAGAAATACTCTGCAGATGTTAAAACAATGGGCAAGGCTATCTATACAATATAAACAGATTTTTAAGACACATGAGTGAAAAAGCAAGCGGAAGAAAAATAAAGTATGCCTTTTATGTTAAAAAAAAGAAAACAAAAAAACTCTCCTACTTATAAAACAGTTTTCCCCCTTACAGGCACATATGTTTAGAAATGTATAAAGAAACTGAAAGGAGAGTAAAAGTAGTTTTGTGTTAGGGGATGGAGATAAAAGGGGACTTTATGTGTGATGTTTTCTTTTTTTACCCCAAGAGTACATATAATGTAGTATTTGTGTGATTAAAATGTGACTAAAATATCCAGTACTAAAGGAGAGTGAATAAGATGGTGCAGGAAAACGTACATTCTCTTCTAACCACTTTCTGATTTGTAGACATTAATAAGGTATCAGTTAAACTTTAAATGTTACCAAGCTATATCCAAGCAGCTGAAATATAAAAACATCAAGGTCCTAAACACAGGAAGTTTCTGCTAGAATTGTGCATCAAGAGCCCCACCTTTCCGTCCTCTTTCAGAGAAAGTGGCTGCTGAGGATGTTGGAGAGACTGTCCCTCATGTCATGTGGAACAATCTTTAATATAAACCTGTTGAGTTTAAAACAGTACAAAACCGAAGAAACCCAGCAAAAATAAGCCAGAAATGACAGAGGCTGGCTACTTACAGGGCAGGTGGCAAGGGGGACTAAGAGGGGGAGGGGGAATGGGAGAACTGGGATGAGGCAGCCTTTTTGTACTGGACTGTTAAAACCATAGTGATGTTTCACACACTCAAAAACTATAATTTAATCAGCCAAGCTGCAGGGGAACCCAATGTGGAATACAAGCACTAACAAATAAACCTAACTGTATCACAGGTGTACCAAACCACAGGGAAGTTGTAGGCGGTGGGGAGAAAGAACCATTTAATGGAAACAGTATCTTGGCTGCATACTGTAAAAATAAAGACAATGAGAGCTGGATTCTCAGGGCAGGAGGAAGAAGTTCTATATTAAGAAGGGAAGGCTAAAATGAGCTCTGCAGTGTTAGACTGGAACCAGAGCGAATTAGTGTAAACTAGGGCTTTTAATACACACACACACAGGTAACAGATACAGAGCTATAGATGTATGCAATATGCTCGAGTATAAATGCATGCGTCCTAGCTCTAACTGCTGAAAGGGCCTAAAAGTAATGACACCAGATATCAGAGAGCATACTGACCACCTAGATCTTGGTCTCTAAATGCCATTCTCCAATAACAAGAACCAGAGTTCCTTGGCGAACAGGCTGATTACAGAACTGGGGCAAGGAAAGTGCGAGGTGAGCCTGAAACATCCTGTGTCAAAAGTAAAGAAGTGCTCATAAATGGATGGGGACTTGTTCAAAGAACACAGAGCAGACCCAAGATAATCCTTATGGACAAAGCTGGAACAATTTGAACAACAAAATAAACAATGACTGGTATTCTTCAAAAGTGTCAAGGTCATGAAAGACAAGGGAAGATAGGAATTGTCATAGGTTGGAGGAGACTATGGAGAAAAATACTTATATGTATTTTTACATTTATAAAAATACATTTTAATGTAAATACAACTTAATGTAAATACAATTAAATGTAAAAATCTATTTTTACATCTATAAAAATACTTAAATGTATTATTCCAAATTGGGTCCTAGAAGAGAAAAGAGACATTAGTGAAAACACTGGCAAAATTCAAATATGCCTGCAGTTTAGTTAATAATACTGTACGATGTTAATTTCTTAGCTTTGACAAAAACACCAGAACAACTGGTTATATACTATGTGAGCACTGGGGGAAGCAAGGTGAAGGCAGGAAATTAGGGAGCTCTCTATTTCTGCAACTTCTCTGCAAGTATAAAATTAGATCAAAATTCAAATTTAAACAAATTGTGTAACATATATTTAGATCCCAAGGCTGTCAGAAGAAATAGCAGAACCTAAGAGAGGCTATGAATTGGTAGATCCAAAAGACACCTTCAGGAGAGGGCTGCCTTGGTGGACAAAGCTAAAACAGGACGGAAAGAAGGAAAAGCAGCCGGTAGCAGAGCCCTTTACAGTCTGCCAAAGCCACCAAAATGGTTTATTAGTGCAGAGGAGTTAGAAGTGATAGCCTGTACCAAAAGCTGAAAGGGACCATTCAAATCTGCTTAACTGCATTAATAAGAATGGAAAGCCTGCCTGCACAGAACAGATTCTAACATGCCCAAACATACCACAATTTCAAAACTTTCTCACACATAGGGAAATTTACAAAAATCACACATCTATTTAAGTTCCTGCATTTCGTGGAAACCTTGCTGGAAGCAGTAGCTTAAATTTGCAGTCTCCTGTGTACAAGGAGTACTTGAATTAGTAGAGGAAGTTTATAGCATAAGAATGACAAAAAGAAATAACACTTCTCGTTTCCATATCCAGAACATTCTCTGCTAAAGTTTCCACAATAGGGCTCTAGAGCTTTCTACAAGGAGGTCTTTGTCTTTTATAAAATGAATAATTTTGTCTTAAAAGTAATGACGCTTCAAAATTTTAAAGACTATGAATCTGTGGAATAATTAAAAATAACTTCTCCTCCCCCACCAAAAAAAGGTCCAAACAGTGGCATGATCCTATTCAATTAAAAAAAAAGGCCCTCAATAAACTTGGTTAGCAAGTTAACTGGCCAGTTTAAAGTCTCTATTAACCATCCAGTGAAAGGTGTCAGAAACACCACTGCAAGATATACTGAGATCTTGAAAGAACATCTGGGTAAAAGTAATAGTTACTGAGCAGTTTCTGTAGCTGGTCATACAGGCAACTAAGTAGAACAAGGTGACCAGAGCATGAAGACCGAACTGCCTGCTGCTTGCTACAAAAGGTACTGAGCCCTCTTGGCCCTGTATCCCTCAGCTACCAGGTGACCCAACACTGTCATGTTGATTGGCTGCTGGCATGCTTTGATCTTCATTAAATCTTGCCTGCTTTTGGTACTCATGCAGATCTGTCTCGCTATGGTTTATGAGGCTGGGGGTCTCAGCTGCTAACAGAATGATCCGCCCCTGCTCCCCAGCCCCACCTGGGCACAGCCTCTGCTGACCTTCTTGTGCCTTCCTCACAACTCCATCGTCATTTACCCCATGGCAGCCATGAGAGCGCAGAGAATGAGAGGATCTGAAACTCATCTGGCCTCCACTCAGATTCCTCTGGCTCACTTGCCATCTCTCTGGTTTGCATCTAGGTTTTTGTTTTTAGTCTTCTGCATAACATTTTACTATCACACTACTTTATTTTGCTTAAACCCATTTGCTTTAAATTCAATTTTTAATATTAAGACTTCAGTTTAGTACTAGGGTAAAGCACACATACTCAGAGGCAACAACTACCTCAGTGAGGAAAATCTTAAAATTCTCAAACATTTCAGAAAGAAAAAGAAGAGTTTCTTCTGTTAGGGAAAAGAGTAGATTTTTAATTGTTTTTAAATTAGTAATTTAATAATCTAAATTATTTTAATAATGTAATAAATTAGATCAATAATTTTAAACTAATGATTTGACATGAGCATATACACATCAAAATTCATCAAGCTGTACATTAAGATTTGTGCATTTTAATATATGTACCTCAATATAAAATATTTTTTAAATGGCATATAAAAAATAAAATGTATGAAGAATAAATAAAAATTAATCATAAAAAGTCCTGCCAGTGGGTATGGGTGGGGACTTGATAATATGGGTAAAAGTAGTACCCACATTGTTTTTTCATGTGAAACCTTCATAAGAGTGTATATCAATAATAACTTAAAAATTAAAAAAAAAAAAGTCCTGCCAGAGGCAAAGCTACAAAACTCACGCTGGCCAACTAACTGTCTACCAGGAGCACTCTGAGATACTGACGCAAGGATGTGCCTGCAGGCGCACCTCATGAAACTGCTGCTTTTCCCGGAGACTTGCACAGCGAGGCCCATGTCCAGAGCCTCACTGTGTGCTATGGGCAGCCACTAGCCACATGAAGCTGATGAAGCACTTCATATATGAGCACTGGAGGGACTACATTCTTAACTGTAATTTTAATTGATTTAACTTTAAAGTGATACTCAACTCACTTATTGGAAAACTTTTAAGTATGTTTAAGACAACTTGGGTATGTATATCATTTTTCAACTGTAAATTTTATGAAATCTAAATAAAAATTAAGTATTTCCAGTGAAAATTCTGCATCTCAATTGAGATACACTGTTAATTTTTGAATCAAGTCTTTTATTCAAAGATTTGATTCAAAAAAATAGAATGTAAAGTATCAACAGTTTTTACATTGGTTACATGTTGATAATTTAGAGAAACTGGGTTAAATAAAATATATTATTAAATTAATTTCAACTATTTCTTCTTAAATTTTAATGTCACCCCCCAAAAATTTTAAAACACCTATGTGGTTCATGTTCTATTTCTATGGACTGTGCCTGGGTAGTAAGGATGAAAAAGTATGATTCATTCAACTCAGGAAGAAAATTAGGCTGAGATAATAAATCCAGTAGCCAGTAAGTCTCAATAATGTCCAATTATCTGGGAAGGATACATAAGACAATATTTCTCATATTTTTTGGTGAAAACCCCTCCAACAGCAGAGAATGGTTATTTTTAAGAACATGTTCTTTCCTATCTCTCCTTCAGAAGGTAAGAGGTGAGGCTCTACAGCTTGTGACTCTAGGTATAAACTGCTGAGCTTCTGAAATTAATTCTCTCTCAAAGGCTTGGAGTAAACTGCACTATGCGTATTACAGAGTAAGATGCCCACCGACACCCTAAGAATAAAGAGAAGTGCCAGAGTTGAACGCAGAAATTTTTACATAAAGGACAGACCATCTGCTACCCAGGAGACTTCTGTGTGAGCTAATCTCTCAGAGATCAAGGAACAGAATGGAGTATCAGGTCAAGAAAAATACTCATAAAGGTAACTACTAACAAACACATCATGATATACTTCAAAACTGAACACCACTGGATTAAGTCACATGACTTTTAATCAGCATGGCTAAGAAGTAATTTACTCCTTCTGAGAGAAACAGGAAAATTTCTCTCACTTCTTCAATCTGGGAAGTAGTAGCATTCCAAAAGGCAGCTTTCCATTCCACAAACAATCTTCATTTCACTCTACACTCTGCCATTTTTTATTCATTTCTCTTTCCCACTCTTCTTTGCAAGGTTTTGGACAAGGAAGAAAAAGGGGAACAATAGGTTTATATAAAAAGGGGTAACGACCACCCCTCTACTACTTAGCATTTACAAAGAGATCCGCAATTATTCCTGGATGACTTCACACACTTCCTACGATAAACACATTCATCAAAGTGGGAAAAACCTTCTAAGAAATCTAATAATTACAGAATTGTTTCCAATGTAAAAACTATGCTGTTACTTGCATTTTCCTCCTTGAAATGTGATTTTGAGATCTGTGTATTTTCAAAATTCTTAATAGGGAGCACAAAGCAATTATCTAGGAAAGAAATCTGGCATTTGGGCACCATAGATACATAATATGCACATTCTGGTGCTTGCCAAGATACTGCTAAACTCTAAACATGTAACTCCTTAGCTGTGATTTTTTTTTCTTTCTTGTGAGATAGGAGGAAAAGAGAAATGTAGTTCTAAATAACATTATTCTAAGGAAACAAACTACAGAGCTAAATATGCACTGTCACATATACTAATGACAGTGTACTGAACACCCTCACATCATCAGTTCTCATTTAACCAAAGCACAATACTAAAACGATCAATTCAAAGACTTCCCTTGTACATATTTCAGTTAAATTCCACCCCATTCCCTTTTTTTTACACCCTCAGGAAAGGAAAGACTTCACAAAAGAAACATCCGCTTAGAAATCCATCCTCACCCCCTTTTAGGCTGTTCTTAAGGTCTAGCATGGGGGTCACATGACTGTTACCCTTCCCACTCAACCCCCCCACCCCTGCCCCAAATAACCCCTTACAAATGTAAAACCAATTCTTAGCACCCAGGCCTATAAAAACAGGGCTGAGGACTGATGCACTTGCAAGCCTGGAATATCCTTTAGAGGCAACTGGGTGAAGCTCCCTTATCTCACAGATGGGGACCCTGAAGACCAGTGAGAAGGGCTGACAGGGTGGGCCACACAGCTGCCACTAAAATGACTTCTCAGGAGAGTCAGTCCCTGCCTAGGCAAACTTGTTAGAAGCTACATTAGAGTCCAAGGGAAAATGAGAAAACAATGCAGTTGCTAAGTTGGAGACACAGCCAACAAGTGCAACGGGGGTTCCAGGAAGGGGGAGTCAGTGGTATGCAAAGTTCCATCTGATATCCACAATGTGCCAGACACCACACCAGCTAGGCAATACTTATAAATCCCGCAGAATTTCAGCTAGGCCTTGACAAATCATAAAAGTGGGTATATACTAGGGAAAGGCATTTTACCTAAAGCAAAGACCACATGCAAAGGTCAGGAGGCAGGAATCACCATACTGTGCCACCTGCCTCATCCCAGGAGAGCACAGCAGTCAAAGGAATAACCAGTCCTGGGTTCCCACCTCAGCTCATTTACTAGAATGTGAAAGACTGTTATCTCTGCTATCTCTGTTAACAAATTACTATGTCACTGGGCTGGCATCAGGTGTCAGCTGGCATGTTCCTTCTGGAGGCCCAGGAGAATCCATCTCCTTGTCCTTTCCAGCTGCTAGAGGCTACATGCATTTCTTGGCTCATGCCTCCTTTCCAAGCGCAAAGCCAGCAGGGGCCAGACAAGTCCTCACATTGAATCACTTTGTCACACTATTTTTTGCCTCTCTCCATTCCACTTACAAGGATCCCTTTGATTACAGTGGGCCCAGTCAGACAATCCAGCGTGATCTCCCTTTCTCAAGGTCAGCTTATTAGCATCCCAATGCTCCTTGCAACCTCAACTCCCCCTTGCCAAGTAACAGAACATATTCACAGGCTCTGATGATTAGAATTGGACATCTTCAGGGAATCATTATTCTGCATACTGCAGTGACCTCCAGTCAGTTAATAACCTCCTTAGAGCCTGCATTTTTCTCACCTGAGGTAATAACACTAAAATAACAACAGTTCCTATTTCAAAGAGTGGCAGAGCTGGATCGTCCAAGTGAAGTGCCCAACTAATGAAAGGGTTCAGTCCAGGATCAGCTTATCATGCTCAACTCCACATCAAAAGTGGTGATGTAGAGACCAGAACTGAGTTAGTCTGCATTGAATTGTTTCATAAACTGGTGACTTTGTTATAGAGGTAATCCCTGAGAGTTTTTCAAAATTTTAAAGGTTTTGTTTGTCTATAAGTCTTAGCTTCAAAAGAAAAAAACTTGGAGAAACAGAACGAATGAAC
This sequence comes from Phataginus tricuspis, assembly GCA_029783875.1. Classification (NCBI taxonomy): domain Eukaryota; kingdom Metazoa; phylum Chordata; class Mammalia; order Pholidota; family Manidae; genus Phataginus; species Phataginus tricuspis. Next base: position 21,946,007 of record JAQQAC010010882.1, on the reverse strand, counting down.
ACACACACACAGGACAACTTAAAAAGGGTAGAAAATATCACAAAACAATTAGAGTGAAGATGATATAATTTTTCAAATACATGGCTTCAAGGAATCAAAATACCTACAAATGACCACTAAATTTGGTTCTGAGCCTCCTGTATACCTTCTGCTTTCCCCAACCACACCTATCTTGTGTTCTAGTTCCTTACACTACCAGGAACACCATACCCTTCCCACCCCCAGCACTATCTCCTCTAAGCAGTCTTCCCTGATCTGATCTGAATGCCCACCTGCATGCTCCACTGAAGCATGTCACAGACCAGTCACCATACTCACATTGTGGGCAAGGCTGCCTGTTGGCCACACGAACTGGCGGCACTACTGTTGGCCAGGAATGAGTTTTATTCATCCTTACAGCTGTAGCACATAGTGGATCCTCAAATGTTGGCTGAATTAATAGGTCATGCTTCTGAATCTAACATACAGTGCAGGGAGTTACTTTGGCTTTAGCTCTTATCTAGCAGCATTTACAAGGCTTAAAAGGTAAGTCATAATGGAAATAAAAGCATCTCCTATGAAATGTGATGACATCTTTGCTAAAATAATAGCAATATAGTTAAAAGGTCTGTTTCATGTACAAGAACAAAAAGTATGGAATTTCTAATGTTTATTCTTACGTATATTAGTCAGTACCCAGAGAGATCCAGAATGCAGTTAGAAAAATATTTCTCTCCACCCTCCATGAGTGAGCATATAGTGACAATGAATAATGAGATTATCTGAGAAAACCAGGTGCTCCTAAAGCCTGTTCCACCCATGGAGGATTGTTAAACCTGATGCCTGGTCTAAATTCCCAATAGTTAGACCCGGGAACCCAAGAAAATAAAGCAATCTGAGTCAACCTTGCCTAAGAAGCCAATCTGGTGTTTTATCAACACCTTTAAGAATGTCACCTATAGGGTAAGAAAATCTTATCCTTCAGACTTCTTGATATAAAATTTCACAATATAACAGGAAAGTGCTCCAGAAGAGCTTTATTCATGAATAAGGATACAGAGGAGGGCACATTTTGTGTGTCCTGACTCAATTCTACCAGTGAATCACAGGACCATCAGATGCCACCTGGTGGAGTAGAGGGACCTTACACTGGAATTAGCTCTTCCTCTGATAAAAAAAACTCCTCTTTAAAAAATTCATTGAAACAGTATTTCCCAAAGGTGTTCCTTAGAAAACTAATGCCACAAGGTTTCCTTGCCAACTAGTTTAGGAATTCCTAAAGATGGTAGAAGGGAGTGGAAAGAATATCTTTACTTGACAGTGTGGTGTATTTTCAAGGTGACGTTTAAGTATTATGTGAATTTCAATTCAAACATTAGGATTCCAGTGTCAGGGGTCAACGAGAGCCAGGGGAAAGCAAGAATAAGAAGACTGGCCAGGTAGGGGCCCCATCTAGTTCAACTGGGAGTAATTCCTACACACTGGGCTACCAAACCTGAAAGGCCAGGCATGAGGAGAGGTGGAGGTGGTGGGAAGGTATCCAAACTGACCTAACATCCTAGTGCTAAAACCATTCTCACCTGAGTAACTGAAAGGAAAAGTGTCCTTTATCATAGTCATTAGTTTGACCTCTTAGCTACAACATTGGTCAAGCAGGGGGTGAAGTTGTAGCGAATCAAGAAGACAAAAATATTATCTGAATAAAACAGCTCATGTTCTGGTGGGAGACACACATAGTCAGTTCTACAGGGAGAACACCATGCAGTACAAACAGAAGTGGGTATGGAGTGCTGCAGGAAACCGGGAAGAGAAGACTTGTGTCCACTCATCCGTTGTGTATATGCTCTCAAGAAGACACACTCCTTACGTTAAGGGCTTTCAGACAGGTGGCTTTCTAATTAAGCTACTATAGACTTTATTACTTTATTCACACACAAAGTATTCTACACATGATGTGGTCTTAAAAAATGCATTTACCCGTATTTCCACCCTTTCCAATTTTACAGATAGACAAACTCAAACACAGAAAGTTAAATTTTTTTTTTCAAGCTTATAGATCCCATCAGGGGCAAAAGATAAGGACCAAACACTGCTGGCTCCCAGGTCACTGCTTTCCCCCCAGATGACATTTCATCCCTTTCATTGGTCAAATGAAAAACAGGATCAAAATTTGTTGCAAATTTTCTCTTTTTAAAAAGTCACTGAATTATAGCAGAATATAACAATATTTTACTAGAACACATTTTTACAGCAAATAATGAAATAATCATAAGATGAAAAAAAATCAAATAAGCAACTTAAAAAACACTGACCCCCCCCCCCCAAATTTTCTTTAGGCAAAAGAAGGAAGCCTGTCTGCCAAGATCAAATGTGAAAAAGTTCAAAGAGGAACAGGCGTTTCAGTCTGGGAAGAATGGGGAAGCACAAGAGACTAGTTTCCTCAGGATACGAAAATAAACGCAGACTTACTGGTCCACAGTTTTAATCACTCAGCACTTTGAAATGACTAAACATCAATGAGGTATGTGTAAGACCTATTATAAAAAATTAAAAGGTCTGAATAAATGGATAATCATGCTGTGATCCCAGAAAGGGGAACTAAATGTTATGAACATGTCAATTACCTCTAAGTCAATTTACACACATAATACAATTCCAACCCAAATCCAGCCAAGTACATGGATGGATATAAAAGAATATTCCATAAAACACAAGAACTAGAGGAAGCAAAGTTCAGATTTTACCAGGTAGTAACTTACAAAGCAAGAAGTGAACTTACATTTATTTACTCATACAAAACGAAGTATCTAGAACAATAGAAAACATAAATAAACACAATTACCTGAAAGAAAATATTTTGTGATAAAGCAGGCATCATCGAGATGAGATAGAAAAAGGGAGTATTATTTTGTAAATGGTGCCAACTGATTAGCCAGTACAACGGGGGATAAAAATCAAATGTGCTATGTATTTAAGCCAAAGTAAATCCAGGTAGCATACAGTACTAAATAATTTTTTAATTTAAAAGAAGAAAGTGAACTAATTAGTGATCAGGTTTTTAGAAAAACATGAAACAAAAAAAACTTAACAGCATGAAAATACAGTACTACATAAAAAATGACAGAAGTAAAATAGCTGGGAAAGTAATATCCAAACTATAACAAAGGGTTACTGCCCACACCACCTACCAGGCAGGTGTACACAAACCGACAAATCAACAAGACTGGGATCAACAGGTGAAGGACATGGGCAACCGGGATGAAAGGAAATAGTTAAAATAACAGAAAGAGAAAGCAGTTAATGTGAAATGCTGAGGTGAATTTTTCTGAATGTTCTTTAATATTAATGCATAAAAAATACCAATCATCAGACTAACAATCTTAACCAGATCGTATAACTCCCCCCTTAAAACATCCCCAGCCCCTAGACATGATATTTCATTTATGGTACATTCTAAAAATGTTTGCAGACTGATGGCCATCTGGCTTCAAGAAACAAATGTCAGAGTGACTGGCTATTTCTAAGAAAAAACCATTTTTTTAAATCGTTAAGGCAATGGAGACACATGCATTTGTAAATGCCTGTGGCTTGTTGAACCAGGACATCTGCTTTCTACCACAACAGTCTAAACACTTCTTCAGTTAAGCCCTCTATGACCAAATGTTAAGTGTGTCAAATGTTTCTCAGGCCTCAATTCGTATACACAATCTAAACACAACATTGACCTAGAATTTACATTTCACATTGTACCGTTAAGAAAAAAGCGTGCACATGTTTCTCTTACTGAACATCTGCTATTAATAGTAAGTAAAACACCATCGGACTTCAGGATCGTAGAAAGGAAAGGGGAGAAAATCCCAGATGCCCAGGGTGATTTATTTCAGGTAATCCTTCACAGCACACGTATTAGGGAAAAACCATCACTCCAAACTTGTCTTTTTCTTCTAAAAATGGTTTAAGTTTAAGGGGGGGAGGGACCGAACTCACAAAAATGGTGAAAAATGATTAATTAGAATGAATCTCAGCTCTTGTAAAGCTCGTATGTAACAGGATTTTACAAGACAAGAAAGAAACACAGGAAAAGTAAATTGGACTGGATTTATTCTGAGAAGAAATTTCATGCCATCATTTGTGAAAATTAGTCATTTGAACAAAGATGTCCATTTTGTACCTTCAAGTAGTTTTTACCCATTTATCCCTTCCTTTAAAAAAAGAAAAAATGGGGAAAAAAGGTTATTATCTTGTACTTAGGTTTTTCCAAAAAGAAGCAAAATTTTGGAAACCTCTAAATGAGAAAGTATTTTAAGATGAATCAGCACACAATATAAGCTAGCCAGATAACAAAACATCCTTCCATGATCTTCAAATATCCTCCAGCTCAAGAACTTGAGTGCTACCATCATTTTAGTGAATGACTCCAGATTACCCTTTCAGATATAACCTTCAGTTGGGACCTTCTTTGAAGGGCTTTTTTTTTCTTCAGTTTTCTTAGATTTTGAGTATCTGCTTCATAAGCTATTCAAGTTGGTAGTATTTTGTTTTTAAAGTTCAAACTTTGACTAGGTCTTTTTAGTCACCTGAGGCAGCTCAGTCTTTCCAGTGGGCAGAAGAAATGCTTATTGGACGGCTTGATTTCCTCTCACAACGCCCCCAGATGAGAAACAAGACTAGAGCAGATTCTCCATGTATAAAACTTTAAGACAAGGTATATATTAAAACAGCCATCATTTAATTGTTTGGTGTATTAACAATATACTATTATAATACCAAACAAAAATATGGAAGCAGTATAATACCCAGTGATGGAAGGATGATTACAGAAAGATGATACGGTATGGCTATCAGTCTGATCACTCACTGGACAAAGAGTGATTGAGCCCCTGCTATGTGCCGGACACTGAAGAAAGAACACAGAACTGAAGACACATGGCCCCTGCCCTCCAAAATCTGACAGTCTGGGGAAGAAGACAGACATTAAACTAGCAATTTCATGACTACATACATAAGTAAAAACTATGTTAAGTGCCCAGAAAGAAAACAGGTTACCCAACTACTGAGAATGGGGGAGACTATGGAAGTGATATTTGAGCTGAAGGATGAATACAGGTCTGACAGGTGAGGACTGGGGAGGTAGGTAGAGGGCACATTTTAGGCAGTACTGGTGCATTCAAAGGCCCAACTAAGGAAGAAGGGATGAAAGTGGTCCCAGTTAAGTGTCCACTGGTCTAGTCCGGGGTGGGGAGGGGCCTAAACCAGAGAAGGAAAAAAGGGGATGCACATAGGTAAACAGATGAGAGTACAGCCAACAAAACTGACAGGAGGTCATGACTGATATAGAGAAAGAACATGGAGCACATGAAAAAGTGGGCAGGATATGACATTTAATTTAAAAAGTAGGACCTCAAATAATATAATGATTCAGTGAAGTAAAAAAAAAAAAAAAGTGGACTTGAGACTAGTGAACCCAGCAGTACACTTATGCTGTAAATTGACATGATTTTTATACTTGTAGAAATACTTCTTGAAGGAAATGTACTCCTAAATTATGGTACATCCAACTGACATATAACCACTAAAAACTTTGACCAAAACTTCTAACTTGTACTTGAAAGATTTTTCTAAAAAAAAGGCAGTATTTTGGAAAACTCTGAATGTAAAAGTATTTTAAAATGAATTATTAGCACACAAAATAAGCTAGCCAGACAACAAAACATCCTTCTGTAATCTTCAAATATCCTCTCCAGCTCAAGAACTTGAATGCTACCATCATTTTAGTGAATGACTCCAGATTATGTAATCTTCTATTGGGATCTTCTTTGAAGGGCATTTTTTTTTTTTTTAGTTTTCTAAGATTTTTTAGTATCCGCTTCTTATAACACATACAAAAAACAGAATATAAATAATAAATTTTAAAGTGCAAACTATATAATTGCAGACACCGTATGGGCAAGCTACATTTTAAAAAAGCTAAAAATTTAAGAGACTAGATTTGAAACAGTAGAGTATTTTCTGTTTGCCAACAGAACACAAAACAATGAAATTACTTAATAGAAATACAGAGGAAGAAGAATCAATATCATCATAAAGATAACATGCAAAAGAGGTATCAGTATACATGCACTGCATGTGTATCAATGTCTTAATATGAATCATTCTTACCTTTCTTTAATGCATGTAATGCTGAAGTGAAGAAGGTCAAATAACCAGGAGGCTGGGGTGAGCCGCTGAACTCAAAGTACCCTAGGACTCCAGGCTGTAGGAACAAGAAGAGCAGAAGTAGGTGACTGATGCGTCACCGGTCACTGTGTAAAGGAGCATACTTTAAAACAAGAAGATACGCCATTATAATTTGACAATTGTAATTTGTGTCATTTCATTTTTTTAAAATTTATTTTGGTATCATTAATCTACGATTACATGTGCGATATTATGGTTATTAAACTACCCCCTTCATCAGGT